>OX456525.1:101397736-101882736 GCA_949748255.1 Eustalomyia histrio
TTACTTGGAAATTGAAATAAAGTCAATTCATTTTATTTATGTAAACAAAATTAACAAAAAAAGAAATAGTTCAGCCACTTCTATATGAGAGAGAAAGACTTTTAGATATAGAATAATAGCACATCTGACTTTCTTAAATTATTCACAATTGATCTCTTTTATTTTTTTTTTATTACCTACTTAAGTAATATTTTTTTTTAATATTTCTACTAAGTGCTGTCTATAATACTGGTCATAAAAGCTAAATTTACACAAGATTTATGTTATAATAATCGTTGCGATGTTTTGTAAATATTGTGTTTTTCCAAGAGTTTTTGTTTGAATATTTAAAAAAAAAATACAAACAAAAAAACCATAATTTTTAAAATCTCAAAAATACCTTTTTTAGAGTTGTTTTATTATGTGAGTTGTTTTATTATGTTAGTCGTTTTGGACTCATAAAATAAGAAACATCAAATAAGCTTTAAAATTGATTGCAAGATAATGAATAGTGAATAGTGTTTCCTACACATTTTTTGAATTTGCTGTGTTTCCTACACAGCATCCAGGTTTAGCAGGCAATACCGCTAAAATATCGTTATTGATTCAAAACCCTTTCAACTGACTATCGTTACCCTTAAAATACCGTTACTGAATTAACTGGGAAAATCGTTACCCCTAAGATACCGTGACCGAAATAACTAAACTACCGTTTTCGCTAAAATACCGTTACCGAAATAATTAAAAAGCCTTTACCCATAAAATACTGTTCCCGAAATAACCTAAATAATGTTACTCTTAAAGTACCGTTACCGAAATAATTAAAAAAATACCGATACTGAAAAAACTGAAATATCGTTACACGTAAAAAAACTAATACAGTAGGTTTTTTTAAGTTTTTTAATAAAATGTCCAATAAACTTCCTAAATTTAAGCTATCACCAAAAAGTATCCCTGTACGAATACTTAAAAAAATATTTAAAAAAAATGTTTAGAAAAAGGCATGTTAAAGCATATTTTATTTATTTTTTAATATTCTTGCAAAAAATAACTACAAAAATATATAACAAGTTTGTGTGAAATCATGAATTGACTAGAAAATACTCCACAAAAGTACAGAGCATTAAAGCACCTTATGATACGTGCACACTTAACCCCACAATATGTATTTTCATTTTCTCAAGATTTCTACTTTCAAATTTCATGCAAATTTTAAATCGAAATCTTGAAAAAAAAACGTAAGCTAAGTATGAACCTATCAGTAGTCTGGAGTTGTAAAATTTCGATACTTTTGACGCGATCCTACTCAATATTTTTCCCATCCAAACAAAAAACAATGTTGTACTGTCAGTCCCCAAAAACAGGGTTGTATTTTTATAACGTTTTCTGGGCCAAAATTATGTTTATGTACAGAAAAGTACAACTCTGTGTTCTCAAAAAACAGTTGTTATTAAGTACTCAATTTGCAAATACTCACAACTTTTTTAAAAAATCGTAGTACGCATTTAGAAGATGTAACAGTTTAAAATAATAATCATAAATGAATTCTGCGCTTTTAAAAAAAGTTAAATTATATGTCTCCTTAATGCTTACCCCATTTTTTCAAATGAAATTTTTGTCGTTAGTTCTAAAGGGTGGTTAAATTTTAAGGGTCGATGTTGATTTTGAATAAAACACAAATTATTAAGGAAATTATTGTCATTTCTTTTTATTATGATAATATGGTATGATTCAATTATGTATGGAACAAAATATCGGCCAAAGGGCCGCCGCGACCTCGGCGGCAGACCTCTATCCGATGGTCAAAATTTTGGATGACGCAAGGCATAATTGAGGTTCTATCCCGTTAATGTGCCGAATTATCTCCTCCTTTAGCTCTTGAATTGTAGCTGGCTTGTACACCTTTTTTTCAAATAACCCCAAAGAAAGAAGTCCAATGGTGTCAAATCACATGATCTTAACGGCCAATTAACATCGCCACCACGTGAGATAACACGGCCATTGAATATGTCGCTCAAAAGAGCTATTGTTTCGTTAGCTGTGTGGCAAGTGGCACCGTCCTGTTGAAACCAGATATCGTGCACATCCATATCCTCAATTTCTGGCTTCAAGGATTCCGTTATGATCTCGCGATAGCGAACACCGACGGCGAGTCGAGGTTGACGGCTAATCTGCCACACTATCGCGAACAACAGCAATGTTTTCCGCAGAACGAATTTGACGAGCATGTGTTTTCTTATTTCCTACAGACCCGGTTTGCAGAAATATGTGCACAATTATCCCGATTGTGGACACTTTTGGTCGATTGTGATGACCAAAAAAATTACAAAGTTCATTTTGATATGAACGCCCATTTTCATAATAAGCCTGAATTACTTTAACGCGTTGCTCGATTGTGTATCTTTTCATGGTTCAAATTGAGTTAGTCTGAAATTGAGAAATGTCAAATGAAATGCAGAAAAAAACTTGACGTTTAGGTGTGGTTCACATTCAACATCGGCCCTTAAAATTTACCCACCCTTTATTATTTATACTGAAGAAACAAGTTTCGAAAAAATATTCGCTGTACATATAGTCGTGTTCAAAATATTTGGAACTGAGATCGCATTTGAGCTTTACTTTGTTTTATTTTCTTTTGATGATTTATCGTTACTAACTATATAACATATGTACACAAATGTATATTAGAGGACTCACAAAAAAAAGTAAAAAAAGTGCCACCCTGAAAATTTTTTTTTTTTTTTTTATTTTAGAACTAATACTACAACTAGTCCCTTAGGACTAACTAGCAGTTTTCTTTTTTCATAAAATATTTATAAAGTTTATATTAATTTACAGGTTTATGAAGTTTATTTCTTATTACAAAACTATTCCTGGTTAAAACGTCCAATCAAATCATGGGGTTTAAAACGGTTTAATCTTCTGATTAAGCCTGATGTGTTTAGAAGAATTGGGATTTCCTCATTTGTGTGGTTTAACAGCCTAAGCTTATGTGATTCCGCATGCCTTCGAATTTCATCGGTCACTAAAGGTATCTTGAGGTCGCGATGGATGTCAGAATTTCTGATATACCAAGGAGCTTTTACAATTTTTCTCAGCACTTTATTTTGAAAACGTTGTATAATTTTGATTACATCGTTTTTAGCACAACCCCATATCTGAATTCCATAGGTCCAGATTGGTTTTAAGATCTGTTTGTAGATCATTAGTTTGTTGTGGATGGATAGTGTGGATCTTCTACCTAGAAGCCAGCTCATTTTGCTATATTTTATATCTAATTGGTCTCTTTTCTTTTTAACGTGCTCCTTCCAACGAAGTTTGGCATCTAGGTTCATACCCAGATATTTAGCTGAGTTTGAGAATGGAACTGGTTGTTGATCAATAAAAACTGGAACATAATAAAACGCTGAGTTATTATTTGCCTTTTTGTACGAAAAGTTAACGTGAACTGATTTGCTGCTATTTAGTTTTAGGCGCCACTTTTGAGTCCATTGCTGAATTTCATCCAAAGAAGACTGAAGTTTATTTGAAGCTAATTGAATGTTTGCTGCTGTTGATAAAACTACGGTATCGTCTGCGAAGGTTCCCACAACACAGTTTTCGTTTATTGGTAAATCATACGTATATAAAAGGTATAAAATTAGACCTAATACGCTCCCCTGTGGTACACCTGCCTTTATTGGGCATAGTTTCGAATAATCGCTTTCTTGTCGAACTCTAAAATACCTATTTTCAAGATAAGACTTTATAATATTACAATAATGTGCTGGTAATAGTGTGTTGAGTTTGTTTTCTAAACCAGCATGCCATACGCCATCGAATGCCTTTGACACATCGAGGAATACTGCACAGCATACCTCTTTTTTCTCAAAAGCTATTTCTATTGAGTGTGTAATTCTGTGTATTTGCTCAATAGTAGAATGTTTTTCTCTAAATCCAAACTGGTGATCAGGTATTATATTATTTAAGTAAATGAATGATTTTAACCTTTTTGATAAGAGTTTTTCAAACAACTTTCCAATTATTGGTAATAAAGAAATCGGCCTGTAAGAGCTGACTTCATCTGTCCTTTTGCCTGGTTTTGGTATCATTATGATTTCTGCTACTTTCCATATACTTGGTATGTAGCTAAGTTTAATTGCTGTATTATATATTGAAGCCAGTTTAACAAATCCTCTATGAGGCAAGTGTTTTATTAGATCTCCTGTAATCATGTCATAACCGGGAGACTTTTTAGCTTTTAAATACCTTGATTCTTTCTTAATTTCAGTGACGGTAACGTTTGGTATGAGTTGTAAATCACAGTTTGTTGTAGTTTCTAGATTAGTTGTGCTAGATTGATCATTAGTGAAGACTTCACTTAGGTATTCTGCAAAAATATTCGCTTTTTGTAGGTCTGTTTTAGCCCATACGCCATTTTTTTTATGGCTGAGTTTTGTTGAATCTGTCTTTTTATCTGCTTTGTAGCTTTCCAAAGGGAAAAATCAGTCTTATTATCATAAGTTAAATCCGACAGGTATTTATGAATATTTTTATTTTTGAATCGTTTTATTTCTTTTCGTAACTTATTGGTAGCATTATTTAACAATCGTTTATCAGTTTCGTATCTGGATTGTTGCCATTTCTTTCTAAGTCTGCGTTTTGAAGATATAAGTTCCATTATCTCCTGGGGGTATGAAATATGTTTTTTAAATTTGTTCAATAAAGGTGTGCAACTCCATGCACTTTGTTGAATTAATGAAGCTAAATTGTTAGCCTCATTATCAAGTTCTTCTGGATTGTTAATAACCGAATTTGTATTAAGTTTTTCATTAATAAGTTGTTTGTAGTAATTCCAATCCGTGTACTTGTTTGTGAGTCGCGAACTTTTTGCTTTTTCGTATACATTGCAGTTTAAATTTAAGTATATTGGGGAATGATCGGAATTCAAGTCAAACCCTTCCTTAATTTCAAGAGATGATTTTGCGATTTTTCTTGTAATAAAGAAATCAATTAAATCTGGTTGTTTTCGTGGATCCGTTGGCCAATAAGTTGCACAACCAGTTGATAAAAATTCGCTACCTGAAATTTCGATAGCCTGGTACAGCTCTTTTCCTTTTGTGTTTGATAAGCGTGATCCCCAGAACACATGTTTGGCATTAAAGTCGCCTCCCATTATAAATTTATATTTATGCTTATTAATTAATTGTAAAAACTGATTACATTTAATATTATGTTTTGGAGGTAAATAGACTGATGTAAACGATACTAAGGACAAACTTGTTTTCACGGTAATTGTTGTAGCTTGGAACTCTTCTAAGCATAGACTTTCTTCCTCGTAATGATCAAGGTTGTTTTTAATTAATATTGCGCTACCACCTCTAGCATTATTACTTGGGTGATTAGTGCAGTATAGTTGGTATTTTTCAAATTTAAAATAGGATTCTTTTGTGAAATGTGTTTCACATACTAGGCATATGTCTATATTTTCTTTATTCAATAGGACTTCAAGCTCATTTTTATGATTATGTAGTCCATTGGCATTCCACTCCATTATTCTAATTAAGGAAGTCATTGTTTAATATTTATTTTCAAGTGCTGTAAGACGACAATTAATTGTATCATTAACTGCCTCTATGTTTTCTAGTTTTTGTAAAATTATTTCAAGTGCTTGATTTGAACCATTTTGAAAATTTTTTAAATTGCCTTTTAGTGCATCTGAGTATGATGTTTTATTTGGGTAATTTTTGATATTTGTTTGGGAATTTTCTCGCACATTATCCATGTGATTATTTTTATAATGGCTAAATTCAGGTTTTTTTTTATGAAACTCCTACTATGAGCGGTTTTTTCAGACATTTTGTTTTTTTGATTACGTAGTTTTTGCAACTCTTTGGGCACAATACATCCCCTGTAGCTTGCAGGATGTTTTTCACCACAATTGCAGCATTTAATATGCGTATTTGATGTCATGGTACATTCTGTTGATTTATGCCTACCAGCGCATTTAACGCATTTTGGAGGTTTTGCACAATAATTTTTTGCACAATAATTTTTAAATTTTAAAAGACTGACAATTTTTACACTGTGGTATATCTTTCGGCAGCTTTATTGGTTCTATTTTAACAATAGTATTTAGGATTTTTTAATTTCATATAGTTTTTGTATATTTTCCGACGAATCAAACGATAGAATAAACATATCTAAAGGCTGCTTTGTTCTGTGTTGGAGTTTATTGACAGCTTCTAAAATATTAAATCTATTAAATCCTTTGCTTTTAAGGTCTTCTAAAATCTCCTTTGGTTCACAGGAGTGTGGAAGATTTTTGGCCATTAGTCTAATTGGACGGTTTTGTTTATCTTCATAAGTATGCCATATCATTTTCTTTTCATTAAAAGTTTTAGTAATTTGACGATAATCGTCACTATTAAATGTGTTTATCTTGTACATATCCTTACTTATAAGTTTAATGGTAAAATCATTTTGAATGTAATTTTTAATTATGCTGTACAAGTCATTAAATTTTGGTTGATTACATATCATAATAGGTGGAGGGCGTAGTGCCTTTACTGGTTTACTACTTTCACTCAATGTAGCTTCCGTTAGAGTTGGAAGATTTTCATCGTTAGAGGCATTGGCTTCTACCTTATTTTTTGTTAACTTTTTTCTATTTCTTTTGACTATCCAGTCAGTTTCTTTAGCCAATTCCTCTTCATCAGTTTCATATATTGGTTTGGGTTCGATATTTGAATTACTATCATTTGAAATTATATTTTGATTTTGAGGAGTAATCAATAATTTTAACTTTTGGTTTTCTTCTTTCAGAGAATTGTTATCTCTATTTAGCTGGGCACATAAAAATTCTAGGTCATTCAGCCTTTTTGTTAACAAATTATTACTTTGCTCTAATTCCTTTATTTTATTTATATAAACATCCATGTTTCAATAAGCATTCTTAACTTTACGTATTTATAGTTTAACGATATGATGGTTGGCAACACCTACTAAACTAAACGAAACAAATGGCAACCTCTTATTAAAAGTTACCAGTATTTTGCACGAAAGAATCAGCTGGTGTTTGTTTATTTTGTTGTTATATACTGTCTCTATCAGTGTGAATAAATTTTTTATTTTTTTCTCAATTTGAGTTTTTTTTTTTTAATTAAAATATTTAATTTAAATTTTCTCAAGCAAACGTTGCGACCCGCATTCGAGGCAAACAACACCGATACATACAATATTTCATCAAGTGTTGAACTACTACTCGAGACGATACATTCAATATACATCCGTATTTTCTCGTTGCAACCGGAGCAAGACTTTACATCGACCGACTTCTAAGGAAGTAATGGAAGTGCCTTAGTTTGTTTTATGATAATTCCCAAAATATTTTAGGCCGTTCATGAACTGGACCGTTTTTAAAAAATGCATTTTTTTACGATTTCTCAACTTTTTTCCACTACAGCATACGTGTTGTCCCCATCATTGAAAAGTGTTTTTGTAGACGCATTCAACGGTATATACAACATGTCCGAGCATAAACTATACGCATGTGAAATTCAGCGAAATATAAAATTTTAAGGTTTTTTGCATAAAAATGTATTAACTTGGTCAACACAGCAACATATTTTAATCACTTTTTTACTTAAAAGAGGTTATATAATCATTTTGTTCTGATATTCGTGCTAGTTCGCGATTTAGAAAAAATTTGGCGGATTAGGCAATATGGGTATGAAAGTTTTTCTTTTGAAGTAGCACTCTTAGATACCGTAACAATCTTTTTGAAAAAAAAAATTCGGAAGTTACAGGACCTCAAATGTACCAAAAAAACGTGTTTTCTGCACTTTTAAGTTAGAATATCTCGAAAACCTGACGTGATAGGGCTATTCTGAGGTCAGATTCAGCACGTCTAAGTCCTGGAAAGTATAGTCTGATTCTTGGTTAGAATATTTTGTCAAATTTTGTCGGCCTGTGTCGGGAAAGTATAGTCTGATTCTTGGTTAGAATATTTTGTCAAATTTTGTCGGCCTGTGTAATCCTTGGTTATAAACCTTGTCGGCCTGTATTATGAAAAATTGACAACATGTTGATGATTGCAAATTCCAAAATTATGATAAACTTTTCGTCGAAAAGGAGAAGAGTGGAATGCAATTTCTAACGCTTATATTAGGTTTGTTTTTTTCCGAATTTTATATAAATATTCCATACAAATTTAAGTAGATATAGACATGCTAAGTAGTTATAGACATGCTAAGTAGTTATAGCTACTTAAAAATTAAGAATGTATAAAAATGCTGCCAAGTCTTAGAAATTATTGGCTTTTTTAAATGTAAACAAAAATATTTGTCATAAAAATATTTGAAATTTTTGTATTTTTAATTTGATAAAATATTAAAAACAACAAAAGCTAAAAAATTAATTATGTGTTTGTAAGTAAAGGTAGAGCAGGACAAATAGAGCAATTATATTGCTCTATTTCTCGTTCGTACAAAGGCGGCCCCAAATGCTAAAATTATATTTGTTTACAAAAAATAAAGAAAAGACAGGTAAGTAGGGATAGTCGTTTTCTTTACATGTAGTTATAGATGTAGATACAAAATTCGAAAAACAAACCTCATAACTTCAATGTTAAGGCTCAACTCAACTGAATTTCGAATTTTCATTCTTAAGCCAATTGTAGTTGACCCTTAAATAAACTGAATTAATTAAAAATCGTGGATATGCCACAAAATACTGCACTTAAAGTTATCTTTGTACGAGATCTTTGCGAGATTATATGTTTTAAACACTTAAATGTCGACAAATTTTGTTTAGTTTTTTTGTTTTTGTTATTAATGTTAATTAATATTTTTTATTTATTTTTATAAGGTAATAGCAATAAATTTAATTAAAAAAAATATTACTGAAAGTCTTTTGATAATAAAAACTAATTTTTAGTTAATATGAGGTTCCAGTAGCAAATGTTTTGACCACCACTGTATCTATCTTCCCAAAGTCTTAAAATATCGTTACCGAAAAAGCTGAAAACCTTTACCCTTAAAGTACATTTAGCGTTATCACTAAAATACCGTTACCGAAATAATTAAAAAAGCCGTTATGAAACAGTCTGGAGCGGTTAAATCCAGTTAACGCGAAATAATTCGTTCACCAAAGTTGTCGCGTAAAAGAGCCATTGTGCCCCTGGCTGTGAGCACTATGGCTCTATCCTGATAGAACCATATTTGCGAATGGTTTTCCACGTTGGCAAAGTTTTGGCGAAACAATCAATAAAGTGCTTTGCCAACCCCAAAATTAAGAGTTGGCACAGAATTGGCTAAACAAAATATATTGTGCTTTGCTAGTACCGACTATCCATTATCGTAAAAACAAAAAGGATTATTCGAAGTTAAAAATTTTACTAAAAATATTGAAATAAATATAAATATGGTAGAATCTAAGTGTATTTTTACTACTATAAGTAATGAAAGTTGTTATAAACCTTTTACATAAATAATTGCAAATCAATTTTTTTATTTATTTGTTCTATAATTTTTATTAGAAAATATATATAAAAAATAAGTAATGAATGTTTTTTAGTACTGGGAAATAATATTTTGCATTTAGAGTAGAGGAAATAACTTCTTTTCATTTTTAAATTTCTTGAAATACACTCAATTCTGGTATTGTTGTATTTTAGATTATTCTAATGTTTTGAACCCCAATGAATTTCAAATTTATATTGGAATATATGTTAAAAAGAAGTACTGTGAAATCCTCTTTTCAAAACGTTTCAAAATCATACATCTTTATTACTGTGAAATCCTGTACTGTGAAATCCTCTTTTCAAAACGTTCCAAAATCATACATCTTTATTACTGTGAAATCCTCTTTTCAAAACGTTTCAAAATCATACATCTTTATTACATTTTGTTGGAACCGAATGAGAAATGGCATACATCACTACATTTCTCCTGCACTTTATATTAAAGGTGCAATTTATTGTACCTTTTTAAATACCATTGTATTGCAACTCTGCTATAACTAACTGTTTTGCATTGTAATATTGTATTCAGTCTATTAAATAAATTCTTTATCAACAGGTTATGGGTCCCTGTCGCGCGTGTTTTTTAGACTAATAAAATTTTCTTTTAATCGTTCATAATAGTGGATAGTTTTTAGAAAAAAAAGAAATAGCAAATCTTCCGGTCGGTTTTTCGTTGGAACGTTTAAAAGGACGTGAGAATTTCGACGTATGGAAGAGACAGGCAAAGTCCTGTTTAATCATCAAAGGTTGCTGGAAAATTGTGGAAACTGGCATGGTTGGTCAAAGCGACGCCATTTTGAATGAACGTGCTTTAGCGGAAATCACTTTGATGGTAGATCCCAGTAATTATGGGCATATTGCTACAGCCACAACGGCAAAGGAAACGTGGGATGCCTTGATGAACGCATATGAAGACACAGGCCTTACAAGAAAGGTTGAGTTGCTCAAGCAACTTGTCAACATTAAGCTTCAAAATTATGGTTCTATTCAGGAATATGTGAACGAGCTTGTGATAATCGCCTTGAAGGAAAAAAATGCGGGGTTAAACATTGATGACGAACTGACAGCATCTTTAATGTTAGCTGGATTGTCGGATGATTTTAAACCACTCGTTATGGCGGTGGAAAATTCCAAGGAGAAATTATCCGTTGACATGGTGAAGAATCTCCTCCTCCAAGATGCAAAATTCTATAACAAAAATAGTGAAGATAAGGCATTGTTATACACGAAAAATTCCAAAAAAGAGAAAAAACCAATACAGTGCTACGGCTGTAAAGAATTTGGGCATATTTTAAGAAATTGCCAGAACAAAAACAGCAACAATAACAGCAGTAACGGTAAATCATATAGAAAGAATGATAGAAAAAAGAATTCATCAACGCTTATTGCATCAAGCAAAAGCTTACAAGTGTATACTAACACCAACAAACAAAATGTTAAAAGAGAAGACAACAGTTACGTACATTGGTACATCGACAGCGGCGCAAGCAACCACATGATAAACGACTGCAGTTATATGTATAACAAACACAACGTAGAAAATAAAAAAGTCATTGTTGCTAATAAAAGTGAACTTTAAGGTGACGTCGATCTAACGATTCTAAATGAAAAGTGGAATAAAAAAGTAACAGTAAAAAACGTTGAATATGTACCTAACTTATGTGCTAATTTACTTTCTGTAAGGCAAATGACAAGAGATGGTAAAAGAGTAGTGTTTGAAGGTGAAACCTGCAGAATTTTTGATAAAAATACACTTGTTACTTCTGCTGTAGTTTACAATGATCTATACCTTATAAATACTGAAGCGCACATTAAAACTAACGTTTTTTTGGCTAAAAAAGATTTTGATTTGTGGCATAGAAGAATGGGCCACATTTGCAATAAAAATCGTAACTAATGTGAAAAAAGCCTCTTATGGCATTGATTTCAAAAGTGAAAATAAAAACCCTTGTGTGATTTGTGTAAAAGGCAAACAGACCAGAAAGCCTATTAGGGAAGAAGGTTCCAGGGCCACTAAATTATTGGAAGTGATACACTCTGATGTGATTGGACCGTTAAACGTAAATTCATTTTCTGGTGCTCGTTTCTTAGTAACGTTTGTGGACGTATGTATTATGATGGGATACAGCTCTAAACGCAAATTTTTAGAGCAAAGTAAGGTGAGTGCCAACGTACAAAACGATTTTTATTATCCAGAATTTATGCAAACTATTGATGGTGCCAATTCAGAGGAGAGTGTTGATATTGAATTGACACCTGAAATTGAACCCACAAATGAAAATTCTGATTCAACTAATGATGACACAAATGCCAGCGAGTACGATGATTCTGTGGGGTGGCCATCGTCTGAAAATACGCCGGCTGAAGGCGATGATGATGAATGGTCCCCGAATTCGTACGAGGCAAGATCTCTTCCCGTGGTTGAAAATGTTCGTCGCTCGAGTCGTATAGTGGGTGAACGTGCGCAAAACTTTGGTACAATGCAATTTGTTGGTGATGAACCATCAAACGTAAAGGATGCAATGTCATCAAGCAATGCGGCCGAATGGAGGGTTGCCATGAAAGAGGAATTAGATTCATTGGCTGCAAATAAAACATGGGTATTAACAAAGCTGCCACCGGGTGAAAGGGCTATTAAATCAAAGTGGGTGTTTTAAACGAAACGGGATGAACACGGTAATCCTATGAGACGAAAATCCAGATTGGTGGCGAAAGGTTTTTCTCAACGAGAGGGAATTGACTTTCTCGAAACTTTTGCTCCTGTCGTCAGGTATGATTCCATAAGATATTTATTGGCACTGGCTGTAAAACATGATATGTATGCTCACCAAATGGATGCAGTAAGTGCATATTTGAATGGTTCGTTAAAGGAGACTGTGTACATGAAACAACCCGAAATGTTTGATGATGGTTCCAAAAAAGTTTGTAAATTGGAGAAATGAATTTATGGCCTGAAACAGTTGGGTCGCGTTTGGAATGAAACCATCAATAATGAATTACTCAAAATGGGACTTGTAAGAGGCGAAGTTGATCAATGTATTTACCATAAAATCGCAGGTGGTCAAATGTTGTACGTGGCTATTTATGTCGACGATATTTTGATATTCTCCAACAATTTAAAATCCATAAAAGCATTGAAGCAAAAACTTGCCAGCAAATTCAAAATGAAGGATATGGGAGAGGTGTCATCAGTATTAGGTATGAAGATTAGCCGTAGTAAATATACAATTAAAATTGATCAATCACAGTATATATCAGATGTTTTGATACGTTTTGGTATGAACGATTGTAAGCCAACTTCGACTCCAATTGACTACAATCAGAAATTGTCAACGAGTATGTCTCCTAAAGATGATAAAGGTAAACAACATATGTCAAAAATTCCGTATATGCAGGCGATTGGGTGCTTATTGTTTGCGGCACAAATTTCTCGCCCTGACATATGCTATGCCGTAAATTTGTTAAGTCGGTTTGGAACGAATCCTGGTAAACCTCACTGGGAAGCCGTAAAAAGAATTGTGAGGTATTTGAAAGGCACGATTAATAAGGGTATTGTTTACAAAAAGCAAGCAGATGACGATATAAAAGGTTACTGTGATTCTGATTGGGCCGGTAATGTAGATGACCGCAAATCAACAACTGGTTATGTTTTTGTTTATCAATCTGCTGCCATATCATGGCCAACAAAGAAGCAAAAGACAGTGGCATTGTCTTCGACGGAAGCTGAATTCATGCCAGTAACTGCTGCAATTCAAGAATCAGTTTGGTTGAAACGCTTAGAAGGTGAACTCAACCCTCAATGATTCTATTTTGTGAAAATAAGGGCGCTATACAAGTAGCGCTCAACAACAACTATTCGCCAAGAACTAAACATGTGGATATTAAAGCCAAATTCATCCACCAGAAGATAGATGATAAGGAAGTCGTTTTGGAATATCTATGCACAACTGAGATGGTCGCAGATGTATTCACAAAGGCCGTTACTCCCCAGAAGCTTCAATATTTTAGAGATAAATTTGGTCTTTACTAATTCATTTTATTATTAAATTGTAACACAATGAAATTTGTTTTTTTGAATTGAAATGTACACTTTATTTTTTTTATGCTAAGTTATTTGAATGTAAAGGGTGCATGAGAAATTCGTGATTTTTGGTTAGGACATTTGTCATTCAGGGAGGGTGTTGGAACCGAATGAGAAATGGCATACATCACTACATTTCTCCTGCACTTTATATTATAGGTGCAATTTATTGTACCTTTTTAAATACCATTGTATTGCAACTCTGCTATGATATTACTAACTGTTTTGCATTGTAATATTGTATTCAGTCTATTAAATAAATTCTTTATCAACACATTTCATTTCATAAATAGTGGTAAATTTTGTTAATCGGCTAATTTTTGTTTAGACAAGTGCTTTGCCAGTGCTTTTTATATTTTTTATTTCATAAACGATTGTACGTTTTATTAATCGAGTACTGGCAAAGCACTGCCAGCACCTTATTTGTTGTACCATTGGCAGTCAGTGTTCTGCCTGTGCACTCAATTCTGTTTTTACACCGTAGATACGTTCCAGAAAAAAGGGGGATTAATATAGTTCGACCCTGTAAAAATACTTCAAATAAATGATTCATACCACAAAAAACTATTATGAGAATATAAAAGCCAAATTAATTTTTTATGTGCATTAATGCACAGTTTATTTAATAAAAACAAATCGCGATTCAAATCTTTCAAATTACAAAATTTTTAATAAAAAAAAAACAACTTATGGTTACCATAAAATTTAGAAATTAAAACCCTGCAAACTATTTGATATTCTAAAAATAAAATATATAATATTTTGCTATCCCAATTGAAACGAGAAAAAGAAGAAAGTGGTTATCCACCCTATAGTTGTAATGTAAAATAATTGTTGTAATTATTGAAAGTTATTTAAAAGTTTTCTTTTATAAACATCATCACTATAATTGAATTGCCTTAAAGATGCTGACAGTGCATTAAACAATAAAACCACACGCATTTGAAAAGACCGACTTACCCAAGGAGTATTGAAAGGTGCAATTAGACTATGAGATCTAGTAAATCTAAAAAAAAATTTAATATAAATACAGGACAATTTATACTAAAAACGTCATTATCACGTTCCAATTGTGAGGTTTTCTTTGCGGTATCTTCAACTTGACTAGGACCCTGCGGGAAAAGAACCTATCCCAGAACACGTCACGTGACCGGTTCATTGTCATATGGACTGGTTTTTTATATGAAAAGGACCGATTACTTATACATGGGTTTGTCCTAGAAGGTAAATTGCCATCTGTGATATGTCACAAGACTGGTCTAAGAGAACATGTCACAAAACTAACCCCAAAGAACGTATCAAAGACGCGTACTTTTAGACTTATAATGATAGAGGCTTTTAAGCCAAGCACGGGACTAATACTTTAGAAACCTATCCTGTTTTCACCTACCACTGGACTGGTACTTTCAGAGCCATCACGTGATATAGACTTTTGACCCGTTCACGTGGTAGGTACTTTAGGAGCCGGTCCTCTTTTCACCTATCTCTTGATATCTATTCGGAACCCATCCTGTTTTCACCTAACACGGGACAGGTCCCAATTCCCAACTGACCCCTATTTTCACTTTCAAAGTGTCAAAGTGATCATAGAGCAAAACTAGTTCGTATTTTCTTTATTCTGTAGAATTCGACATTTTTCTAAGGGACCTTAAATTTAATAAAAAATACCAATAAGTTCGAATATGTATTATAAATATGGGTTACCTGTGTTCTTATCTTATTTAAAATAAATTAGAAAGGGGAATTCCCTAACTAAATTTCTAAAAGATTACGATTATTTATTTTTCTTATAGGATATAATTATAAATACATACACAAAATTAAAATAACAATTAAATTTAAATAAATTAAATTTAAATACGCATTTAAACAATTAAGGGAAAATTTTGCTTTAAAATTTCAATCAAATGGCTTTTTCAATCCTGTTAAATCGAATGAAAACTGAATGATTTTTTGTATTTCAGACCGTGTTAAATCCTTAGAAAAATTTTTCAGTTAATTTTTACGGCTAAAAATCACTAAATTTACCTATCTTTATTTTATCTGCCATTTTCAGTAAATTCTATTGACAACGTTTTTTGCATGCATGGTTAAGCACTAAACGAACGTTGGTTATTTTGAGAAAATTTAGGTGGTCTTAAGAACTATTACCATAGGGGGGATGATTCACAAACACAAATTCCCGTCTTGTTAACATCAACAAAACACAAGGTACAAGACGTTACTTTGACTTTAATGTGTGTTTATGAATCACTAGTTTAAGAACTATCGGCCATAAGCATTGAAATTAATTGGATTTGTTTGCTCTAGAATTTTCATTTTCCTTTTTTTTATTACAGATCGTATGCATGCTTTGGTACCAAATGAAAAAATAATGCCACAAATGAAAATCGCCACACGCACACAACCTTTTGAAATGTTATACTCATTGAATTGTCAGAATTTGTGTGCTGATTTTCAAGAAGATCTAGAATTTAAATTCTCCTGGGGCATAACAGCAATGATACAACGTTTTACGGGAAAAGTTAAAGAGCGCAACACAAAGAAACTACCAGCAATAATGAATTGTCAAGGCAGCGTTGTTGTATGTTAACAAATCCATATCATGTTAAAGTACAATTTTAAATTAATTTTTTTTTTATTTGTTTTAGCATAATCCTATATCACCCATTTCGCCAGTAAATGATACACCAATGTGTCTTATACCCACACCGGTGGGTGGTATAACACCAGAACAATTATCGCTGATATCACGTTTTGCTATGACCTCAATTGGATCACAGGGCACGGTGGGAGGTCTTATCGTAGCAGGCATTGTAAGGACATTTAACACAAATGATATACAATTAAGAATAATTATAAAACAATTTTTTTGTTGGTAATACTTTTAGATGTTAAAAACTATTGGCTGGCGTGTTTTAGTTGGGGTGGGTGCTTTATATGGTTGTATTTATTTTTATGAACGTCTATCCTGGACTAACTCAGCTAAGGAGAGAGCGTTTAAATCACAATATGTGCGTCATGCTACAAAGAAATTAAAAATGATTGTAGATTTAACATCAGCCAATTGTAGTCATCAAGTACAACAGTAAGTTGTTGTTGTTTGTTTTTATACATAAACTAGAAAATGTTTTTAATTTTCAATTGCTTTTGTTTAGGGAATTATCCAGCACATTTGCTCGTTTATGTCGTACTGTTGATACAGCCACCACCGATATGAATGATGAATTAAAAACGTTAGATGCTCAACTAACCGTCTTGGAATCTAATCAAAAACAATTGAAATTACTACGCAACAAAGCCAATTATATACAAAATGAATTGGAAATATTTGATAATAATTATATAAGATCAGATTAGCCCAGATTGTGAATGAATATGGCAAATTATATTAAGTTAATAATGGTTTAATGTGTTTATACATTATTTCATTTAAGAATATGTAAAATTAATTAGTTATGCGAGGCAAGGCATTAATTAAGAGGACAGCAAGTAGTTTGTACGCCTAACTACTCCCCTTTCCCTTCCACCCAAATGAATTGCATGAATTTCGATCGGATAAGATTATGTTCTTCTTATGAGACTAAACAAGTTTTAAAAACAATTTCGACATTTTACATAAACAATTTTATTTTCAATTTAGTAAGAAAAAGCTTTGTGTTGATTATTTAAACAATAATTTTATACATTAATTACGTTGTTTTCCATATTAATGATTGTATTATTTATTTTCTTTTTAACAACCTTCTTTCTCCTCTTACATTATCATATATTCTGGTTTGCGATTAATTAAAATCAATTAAATTCAAATCGATTATTTTTCAAAATTTAAATTCCGTATTATTCTTAATTTAAGGAAACGATTAATTCAAAGGAAATGATTAAATAATATTTCAAGCCTTTTCATCTTTTCATTTCTATTCTAAATAAAAAGTGACCTGGGGTCAATTATGATGATTTATTTAAAATTTTTTTAACAGAAACAATTTATAATTTCCCTCATGTTTTTATGTAATTGTGGGAGTTTTTTTAAACATTTTTTTTTAATTTACATTTATATATTTGCATAAAATATTTGTTGATCATTTATCTTAACTAATTATATTGTAATAAAATAGCAACTTATTCAAAAATTTTATTTTATATTTTATTTTATTAACTAACACGGAGTGAATTTTATGAGTTTCTTTCAATATAGTTTTTATACACTACCCTGCTACGTTATTAAATAAGAACGCAATTTTTAAATTTTAAATTAAACACAGATATTTAAAAAAAATTCGTGAAACTTTATTATATCGTAAAGTAGACAGAATGAGGTTATGTATGGAACAATATATCGTGCAGATGGCCGCCGCGGCTTTGCTGGCATGCACGCGATCTTTTAATGAAATTTTAATGACCGTTTTGCACGAATGCTGCGGTATTTCATTAATGCAGCGTCCAATTTCCTCTTTTAAGGCTTGAGTCGTCGTGGGCTTATTCTCGTAAACCATCGACTTCAAAAAACCCCAAAGAAAAAAATCTAATGGTGTTAAATCGCACGATCTAGGCGGCCAATTCTGATCTCCAAAACGCGAAATAACACGACCGGGAAATGACTGATGCAGCAATTGAATTGTTTCTCTGGCTGTATGACATGTGGCGCCGTCTTGTTGGAACCACATGCCCTCCACATTCATTTCTTCAATTCTAGGCAAGAAAAAACTGGTTATCATTTCACGATACCGAACACCATTGACTGTTTGCGCTTGACCTGCCTCATTTTCATAAAAAAAGGTCCAATGATTCCTCCAGCCCAAAAACCACACCACACAGTGACACGTTGAGGATGCATTTGCTTCTCCTGAATCACTCGAGGATTTTCCTCACCCCAAATGCGACAATTCTGCCTATTGACGAAGCCATCAAGATGAAAATGGGCCTCGTCACTGAAGATGATTTTATCGGCAAAATCAGCATTTTCATGTTGTCTCTCCAATACCCAATTAACGAACTCCCTTCGCTGTCCATGGTCAGCTGGCTTCAGTTCCTGAGTCAATTGAACTTTGTATGCATGAAGATGCAAATCTTTCGTCAAAATTCGCTGCAAAGTGGATTTGGAGACACCAATTTGCTGAGCTCGGTGTCGAATTGAGGTGGATGGAGTTTGAGCGACATCATCACGTACAGCTGCGACATTTTCGGTCGATCGACCTGGTCGATGGCGCGTTGTTGTTTTAAATCACTAACAGACCCAGTTTCGGCAAATTTATCCATTAATCTCTTTACAGTTGACTCTTTTGGAGCATTATTGTGACCCCAAATTGATCGCAATTTGCGAACTGTAGCCGCAAAACTTTCACAATTTTGGTAAAACAATTTCACAATGAGAATGCGTTGTTCAATCGTGTAGCGCTCCATTTTTACTAACCTCGTACCTTCTACTAGCAAACAATAACAATTGTTCAAATTTCAAACAATGACACTTCGAATGTTGCCAGATTTAAAAATTGCGTTCTTCTTGGGACACCCTTTATTTTAAAATCATCTCTAAACCATTTTTTTAAACAGTTTCTTTTAATGTCGCAAAATGGCAAGAAAAAATAATTAAGGGCGGATAACTTATATAATAAATAACCAAAGTAAAACTTTAACCATAGATATTTCCATATAAATTTGACATCCATAACTATGGTTTGGCATTAAGCATTGCTTATGCTGAGTTATCAGGTCTAAATATTAAAAGCATGTTTTATTTTAATTCTTTTCAGTGATGAATTGTTTTTCTTTAAATATATTATTTGAATAAAAAAAATTAAAAGTTGTTTCCCAGCTAGGAATATTGGAGCGTTCATAATTAAGGGTTACACATATTTTTTTTTTTTTTTTGAAATTCATTAAAAATCTTTTCCATTTTTCAAACTGTTAAAAGCAGAGTACGTATTTGGTGAACTTTATTATTTCATATTTACGAACGAAAATATTTGTGGTCAGTTATCTTGTATCACTGTATATTAATGAAATATAACCAATGTCTTTCATTTTTCATTTATGTTAATTTCTTCTTTTACGCACACGTTTCATTTTCTCATTGTAGTATATTGTGTCTCATGTTTTTATTCTCATTCATGATATGAAAATTGAAATTTACACTACATGTTCTTGTGTGAAACATGAAATAACACATTTTATTTTCATATACCACGAAATAAAAAAAATGAATGAGACTGCTGGTGAAAATTTTCATAATACGCTTCATGATTTGGTGTGCAAATACGAACTCTGGTTAAAAGATTATAAAATAATTTAAAAAAAAATTGGAAACATTTTGATTTTTTATGTAATTTCTGAGTACAATTGAGAAAACTTTTACAAGGTTTCTCAATTTAAAAAACCAAAATTGAGGTTTTTAACTTTTCAGAAAAATAGAAAACATGTACAAATGAAACGTGGGATACCAATGTTCTAAGAGTACAAAGTTTAAAATCAGCTAAACCGGTTTTTATTTGTAAATGTTATATGACCATAAAGCTCTAATACAGCAGAGATAGTAAATGACACGCTGTATCATACCCTGTTAAAACGGGGATACTATAAATACATTTTTTAAAAGCATTGGTCTGGTCCGGAGAATTCTTTTTCCCGACTGAAACAGTAGTTAAGATCCAGAAGTATAAAAAATGTGAGACATGTACTACACGTAAATTAGCTCTTCCTCATTCCAAACCCCGTTTCTCAATATCTCGTGTCATATCTAAGATATCGACTTAGCACTACATCAATAATTTTAACATTTAACGAACATTTGTTTCGTTCGTTTACTGAATAATTTGTACACAATTTTTCTGGATGGCATTCATTTACACAAATACACAGAAAGAAAATAAGAGAGATTAAAGTGACAGTTCGATGTTGAGTTTGAAAATTTTTGCCAGCAGGAATTTTCAAGCAAAAAGAAGTATATTGTAAAATTAATTATGAAAAGATAACGAAACCTTCACAAATGTTTTTACTTAAAGTTTTACATCAAGAATCCTTTTTTTTCAATGTTCCTATGTTACAATCAGCTGTTTAACAAACTGATAAATTATTGCAAATTTTCCGTTCGCGTATTTTTTTAGAAAGTTTTCTTTTTCAGAGTAAATTTGTCTTACTCTGTAAGTTTGTTACTAAGAATGGACCTTTTTGGTTTGCTGCTTACACCACTGTTTGGTATAGACTGCAAATTTTATATATAAAATTAAAAAAAAAAAATATTGTTTTGCTGCATTTGGCATATGTATCAAATTTGCATACAAAAATTCTAGAATATATTTTATAGTTGTTGTTATTGCATTACTATAACAACGAATATAGATTTTGGCAATAAATAGCTGACGATATGTATTTTCCTTTTTTAAATGTGTGTTGCAACCCTTTTGAAATTTTTGAAAAACAAAAAATATGACCCACGGTGGCAAATGAATATCCTGCTTTATATAATTTAAGTTGAGCTTTAATGGATTTAATTGTCCTAAGGTGATGTTAATAAAAATACCGGTGAATTGTTTTTTTTTATATTTTTTATTACAATATATTAAATTACAGTTTTTTTTATAATAATAATTATAGTAGTAGTAATAATATGCAACCATTTATTTTCTCTTCTTCACTAAATTCCTAAAAATTACATAATTTTAATGTTTATTTTTATTATTTTATATGATGATGATATTAATTTTGTTAGTTCAGTTGCCGTACGTTGCACCAGAGAAGTCCAATTTTCACCGAATTTTAAATACTGATGTGGGATGTGTGCAGTAATGCACGGCAGCAGACACATTAGCGGTCTTCACTCTTTGTAATAGTACACAGAGAAAAAAAAATCATTGTTAAATCAATAGAATATTTAAATTAGCATCATAATTTTTTGGAAGATTTTAAAATTAAGTATGAATCATATTAAAATAAATATGATTATACTAGTTAAAATAAATTTGTAAATATTTAAATTAATATATCATTATTTTAGATTATATGTTTGCATTTTTAAAATAATTGGAAACCAACTTGGCTTGATTTAATTTAATGTTGTTTCTGCTTGATTTTAAAATATTTTTTTCACTGTGTATATTTTTGGTAAAAGTGTTTCGGCCAGAGATGGGACAAAAACATAACCATTGCGTAAAAATTGTAAAAGAACACAATTTCTTCATTTTAATTAGTGTAAATTTTCTGTAGGTAATAAAATATTGATTTTTTACAGAATTTTCATTTGTTTTTTATTTTTGAAATCAACAAACAACATTATTAAACAATATCGATTTATTGTACAATATAATAATGACTGTGCATGTACCCTCTATTATAACAAATGTAATGGTAATTCATTTTAATAACATTTAAAAATTATTAATTTTTTTGTTTAATTTCATAATAAAAAAATTCAAAAAAATCATTACAAAAAAATTAATAAATCTCAACTCTGATTTTGACCAATTAATTTGAAATTTGCTACACTTGCTCGTGCATGTTCTGCAATGTTTGCATGGCTAAAACGTATATTTTACACAAAGAGTGGAGACCGCTATTGTATCATATGCAATTTAAAAATATTAAATTAACAATAGCACTGAAAGTAAATGAAAATATAACGAAATTTTGATGTGATGTTTTTAATTAATTAGAAAAAAATCTAATCAGCATATAGAAATCTACTTTTTAAAAGTTTGTATTGTAGAAAAAAAGACAAGGCAGTAAATTTTCTACAAATTTTTATTATTTTCTTTAAAAGATGGTTTTATTTTAATATTTCGTTTTTTAATTGGTTTTTAAATATTATAAATACGTTATCAAAATATAAGTTTCTAAAAAAAATCAAAAGTAATTCGAAAAATTTTTTTGTTTGGCTGGAATATATTGTTAACATTTAATACGCAAATTTAAAATTAAATTGCATTTACGATCCTACAAGTCCACTGATGAGAAGTTTTGTCATTGATATAGAGACAACTTTTGAATTTTAACGATGACCAGGTTAAATAAAGAGTCTTCGAATTTTAAGGTAATATATTCGATCCAAATGCCCTGTGCAAGGTAACTAAATCTATGCTAAACTAAATACAAAATGGTTTAAAATTTCTTTGAAAATAATTTTCAAATTTCATAGAAACTTAAAAACCTAAATTTAGTTCAAATTTAATTTAGCCAGTTCACACCAAACCAAAGTATGACATTTTGAAACTAAAAATCTCCGCAAAATGCTAAACAAATTTTTCTATAGTGATTTTCTTATTGAAAAATAATTGTATTGTTTTTGATTTTTTATTAATGTACATATAAAATAAAGAGACAATTTAAAATAATAAACACACAAAATATTAATAATAAACATAAAAAATCACAATATTTTAACTAAAAAATATTTTTTTCTTTTTTAAAAATAAGACAACCAAAACTTCTATAAATTTTACAATATTCAAAGTTTTCAATAATATTTTTTATAGTCCAAGATAGTATTATAGTAAAATAAAAAATTACAATTAAATACAATCAAAATAATAATGATGATGATAAAAACCTACACATAAAAATACAAAAACAAATATTTTCAAACCGCTAAACGTATTTTCTCTGTCTTTTTCTTCGAAAGTCAATATTGTTTTTTCTCTTTTAAAATTAAAAATTACAATTTTACTAAAAAGAAAACAAAAGCTTAAGTTTAAAAGAAGTTATACATACACAATTATTGAATAATAAACAAATACAATTAATAGATTTAGGAGATAGACGACAATGTTATAGTGTTGTTTTAGTAAAAAATAGAGTTTTTAAAATTAAAAATACAATTTTAGAGAATTCCAACAGTTTTGGTAAAAGTTTTAAAGTCAAAGTGAGGAAGATGAAATCATAATTTAAAATTGTATAATTTTCTACATGTGTATCGTTGCTGCTGTATAACGTGCTTCGCCACGCCTCCAAGACCATTGACTGGGACGGTACTAAAATGAAGAAATTAAAAAATTTTATAAGTAAAGAAGTATTTATAACATATTGCAATTAAGCGGAGAAAAATAAAATTTAAACGAATCCACTAAAAAAAATATGAGGTTTGTTTCAACGAAAAAGTACTAAATGTGAAAAAAATTTGTGGTCTATATAAGCATAAAATTTCAATGCGTATTTTTAAAACAACTAGAGGTAATGTTAATCAGCCCACACAGTTCACTCAAAATGTACAACGTACACAAATAAATATCAGACAAACTTTAAACTTAAGCTCTGTAAGATGTCGTTTGGATTTATTGCTGGACCACTTGAATATAATCAATTACCAGTCAATTTGCAGAATATTCAAGTTCTTTCTACATCGAAAGAAAAAGTTAATCATTATTTATTGCGAAATATAAAAACACTTTTAATGTAATATATATCAAATCATGTAAATATGTAAATAATTATATGTCATAAATTTTAACTTAATGAAATCTTATCCTACGTTAACAGAAGAAAATTTAGCAAATTTCCCAGATTTTAGTGCAAATTTTTCCTCTTTATGCACAAAATTTGAACAAATTTTTCTGAAATCTGCTAAAAAAAAACCCCCAATTGGCCTTGCAAAGAAAATCAATTGGAATTTAAAAAAAAAAAAACCTTTTAAAATATAAAAACAGAGTACGTTTTTGCATCGTGAGAGACATCTTTATGGTTTGATACCGACAAAAAATATTTTTTAATTTGATCCTGGATTTTGGTGGCGGACGTTGATAGGAAGTCTCGAATACAAACTCGATGAATCCACCCGAGGGGAGTGAAGGGCAGAGGTTTTGTTAAACAATTTGTAAGCCTTTTCTCCACAACATGGATCTACAACCGGGTCTCAACGAGGGCGGATCAATAAGTCTGTGACTTTTCGAACTTCCCAAGTACCACCTGTTAATAGAAAGTCTACTGTCAAATTTTATAATTTACTTTGCGTTTAACATCTGTTCAAAACATACAACCTCGTAAATTTTTTTAAAAATGGAAAAAAGTGAATTTGTGCTCCCTAAACATTATTTTGTGAGAAAAAAAAAAGTCAATCAAACCAAGGAAAAGCTTGATTAATACTACGGGGACTCTGCACCATCGATTTCAATGGTAGAAAAGTGGTTTACTGATTTTCATTGTGGTCGCACAAGTAAAAATGACGCTGAAAGTACTGAACGGCCAATTTAGGTCAATACACCTGGAATAGTGTTGGCCGATGAAAGAGTAAAAATGCGTGAGATTGTTGATGCCATAGGCATTTCATATGGCAGTGTAATTTCGATTTTAAATGATCAGTTGGATTTAAGAAAGCTGTCTGCACGTAATCGTGTGACAACTTCAAAGGATTGTTTGGAGTTGTTTAACCGCAATGAGTTTTTGCGGAGTTTTGTAACTTTGGATGAAACATGGATCCATTACAACACTCCGAAACCAAGCATCAGTCTAAACAATGGCTTTTTTCCGGGTGAACCGGCTCAGAAGAAGGCCAAGGTAAGTTTGTCGGCCAATAACATGATGGCAACAGTTTTTTGGGATGCACGCGGAATAATCCACATCGATTACCTACAAAAGGGAAAAAATAAACGGCGAATATTATGCCAACTTATTGGACCGATTTAACTAGGATTAAAAAAAACGACCCCATATGGCCAAGGAAAAAGTTCTTTTTCATCAGGTAATGCACGGGTGCACACGTGTGTAGTCTCAATGGCAAAATCCATGAAGTAGACTACGAACTGTCCCCTCATTCGCCTTATTCTCCAGATTTGGCCCCCAGTGACTATTTCCTATTTCCAAACCTAAATAAATGGCTCGGTGGAATGAGATTTAGATCCAATGATGAAATTATTGATCAAACAAATGCCTATCTTATGAACCTCTAAAAATCCTATTTTTTGGAAGGGATGCTAAAATTGGAGAAACTTTGAACTAAGTGTATTGAGCTAAAAGGAAATTATGTTCAAAAGTATTTTTTTTTTTTTTGCAAAAAAAAACTGTTTTTCATTAAAAGAAAGTCACGGAGTTATTGATCCGACCTCGTAGCATGTGTCTGAACTAAAAAATTAAAGGAATGATCATGATGCCTGATCCATATTTCATCAATGGTTAAGAAGATGTAGTGATTTTAATTTTTTCGAAATATGAGAAATATGCGTCCACTAGAAAAATGGGACGGTATATTAAAATGAGGGCTTTTTAATTATTAAATAGTGCCATTTACGATCTGATATTTAAATTAAGGTTTAATTTAAACGGGGCATTCAGTAGTCGGGCCTAAATTATATTTTGTAATGTTAAATGTTTCCAGCCAAGTGCCCAACCAAACAGTTCGGCCAAAAAAACGATATTAGGTTATTTTTCTTAACTTCAGACTTTTTCTTAAATTTTACATTGAAAGTCGGAACAAATCGACTCAAGAAACCGTTTTGTTTGTTCATAATGATTTAAAGCTTTAAAATACCGAATACAGACCAAGTAAAATGTTTTCAAAAATCTCTACTAAATTTGGATTCGACGAGAAAATAGTTTTATTAAAAATTTTAAAAATTATATATATTTTTTTTTTTAATTTCAGTCATACCACATTAAAATTTTGACCTCAAATAAAGAAGACGAGCATCTGTAGTATATCGAAAAAGATATTTTAGCTTTAATGCTATGATTGTAAGTTTGTAATATAATATTTGTAATATTTTCCATAGAAAAAAGTATCATAAAATTTTAAGTAAATAAAAGTATTTGTAAAAATTTAAATTCGATTTTAACAATTTTTTGTTTGAAATGTTTGTAAATTATTAATTATTTATTTTCTTTAAAAATAAAATGGGAAGTAAGAAAAAATTTTCTATTTACAAATTCCATATTGTTGGTGCTTTTTCTAAAAAAAAAAATATTTTATTTGAATTTACAAAAATTTTCTACGAGAGATGTTTAATAATATAAACAGAATTTTCTAATTGTTTTCTGTAAATATTCATAAATATTTCATAAATGATCACAAAATAAGAACATGGTTTTATATGCGCGAAACGCAGATTTATGTCATGATTCATTAATGAAGAACGATATAATGCTGGTGGCCATAATACCTGGCTGGCACTTTGAAAACACTTTTCCACTGTTCCTTAAAATTATTTGGAAGAGTGTCCCTATGAAATCCTCTTGAATGTGGGGAATTTTATTTTTGCAATTTCCACCAATTTTTCGAATTTATTTTCCATTTTTATTTTATTTTGTAAAAAAAAAAACGGCAAAAACATTAACGACAAAATCAGAGTCAAATCAAAGCAACGTTGTCGTCAAATTTTTTTACAGAATACAAGAAAATACTTTGACAGTTATCGCCAGTAAATATTGACAATGGGAATAACAACAATTAACAACAGACGATAAAAAAAGACGACGCCTTGTGTTCACGACGACAAATGGAATAAGGACGATTTATTTATAAAAAGAATTTCATGAGGGTATAACATGTCGAAATGTAGGTCTAAGACCCTATAAAGTACATATATTCGTGATCCTTATGCAATTTTAAGTCGATTTAGCGATGTCCGTATGACTGTTGAAATGGTGATCACGAAGCAAAGACACAAGTGTGCTGCTTATTTTTACCTAGATTAATAGACATTCTCCCGAGCAGTTTGGTATTGAAAATGAGCTAAATCAGTCCATCTGTTAAAAAGTTATGAGTGAAAATGTGAAGGTACCTCTAAATTCTCTGTACAAATTGGTGTATTTTAGTACAATTTCATAGTAGCGGCTAGTACTAGGTCGGTTAGAAGTAAATAATATTTTGTATTCACCTCAAAAAATTTTTTTCACACTAATTTTTTTCACCTCCAAAAATTTTTTTCACCTCAAAATTTTTTCCACCTCCTTAATTTTACTTCAAAAGTTTTTTTTACATTATTTGTATCAAAAACATTTATTAAGGATATTGCTGAAGGGTATTTAAAGATTCGGCACAGCTATTATTTAAAAATACATTCGAATTAAATTTCCTTTCTAGTTTTAGTCCCTCTTTTTTAAAAAAAAAAATTGAAATTGTTTGAATACATGCATGGAATGGAATCGTAAGATAGAGGTGGTGACAAAAATTAAGTTCATGGTGTAAAAGTTTAAAATCATAATGTTTTAGAGATTAAATTTTAAACGCATTGGTGCAATATGGATTTTTTAAAGTAATACAGATGAAATTTTCAAAAAAATGGTGCTTTTTAAATGGTTTAGAAAAAATTACATTGGTGCTATTTGTATAATTGATGATTAAGTAAAACTACTTTTAAATTAAAGGATTAATTTCATAACAAACCTGACGATATTTGGACTGCATGTGATAAAATAATAAAAAACAAATTTAATACACACTTTCGTCTTTAAATAACCATTATTGTATGAAAAATATTACCACTTAAAGGTATTATTGTCATACTACAAAATCGTTTTTTATTTTTCTTTTTTTGCTTACCTGTATAAGCAGTTGACCACTTTTTGTATGTGGATTTCGATAGGCATATAGTATCCATAGCAAGGCACACGATACCAAACATATGGGTACAAAAAGACCCAGTGTTACACCCATACTTTTTGTTTCAGTCGGTCCATCTATGGATGACTTCATTTGTGTACCAGTATGAAAATCGGTATTTGATTTATCCAACGGTGTAATCGTTGAAGATGCTTCTAAACCAGATGGATTATATGGTTTGAAGGGATGCAGCGAATCATCTTTATGCTCGCTATCACTGTTTGTATTTACAGCTGGCAATGATGCATTATTATTTTGATTGGCATTGTTACCCTTTTGACCAATAGCGGGACAGAAATTTTCTTCGGTAACAAAATTTCGATCACAACCTAAAATAAATACAAAAAGGGAAAAATAATTCATTGAAAAATATATGGTTTTTGGCAATAAAGTTTTAGAAATATTACATACCACGGGCTAACCAATCTTGTTTTTTACGGTCAGTGCCGGTAGAACATCTGTTTAGAATTGGACACCAAGTACACTAGAAATTTAAAAAAAGGCAATTTGTAAAGTTTTCTAAACTGAAAATTTTGGCATAGCGAAAATGTATTGGAATCCAGAAAATTTTTTCTGGATTTACGGGACACGTATCTTTTACTTTTTTAGCAGCGGCTTAATTTTAACGTTATTAAAAAAATTGAAATGAATTTTGAATACTAAGGCTTATTTAATTTTAATACGGGGATTTTTCGGTGATATTCAATCTTCGTTTTCGTTTGAGTTTTATCTGAATCGCCTTTTTGTCATACATTTCAAAAAAGTAGCAGCCCTGGGTCTTTTAAAAAGAGTAGACCAACAAGAGAAACCAAAATCGTTAAGGTGGGGAGTGTTGCCAACCAAAAGTAAAATACCACTTGTTAGTTTATATATAAAATACATTGGGAAAAAGAAGCCAGAGTAACACATTTCTCTTTAAAACCAATTTGGTTTCTCTTGGGTCCTTGTTTACTCTAGCACTTTGACAATGAATTTAGACTTTTTTAATCCCTCTTTTTAACCCTTTAACGTAAGATTGCGTAATTAAAAAAACACTTGTATCTTAGTTTTTTGCACTCTATCACATTCTGACACACATTTTAAAAAGGAAACGTTTAAAAAGTTTGTGTGAATACTACTGGAAATTTTTAACATTTTATTTACAAAATGACCCCATAATTTGCACATGTGAATCGGTAGATAATCTTCATATCAAAAAAAATCTACTCATATCCAAAAATATGATATAGAATTAATCGGGTAGCGTGCGCTTTCCTGTTTGCTTTTAAAATGTAAAAATAAGTTTAAAAAAAAACAAAAGAGTAAAAGGGCATTTTTGCCCCATGTTTTAACCCTTTAACGTGAGATTGAATTGCTAAAAATATACACTCTCAGAACTTCCTTGTAGGACATATTTTATCTCCGCATGTGAAAAACATAATATTCCCAGTATCTGCGAATTTTCCTATAGAAAAATATATTTTAATGTGAAAATTTTTGTATAGACAAAATAAGACGTTTGAAAAGAGTTTAGAAGCTGAAAACTTTCCAACAAGAACAAAAATAAAAAATGTTTTAGAACCAAAGAATCGTTCTGAAGAAAAAAAAATCTGAGGATTTTATGAAGAAAATTTGAAAATTTTTTTAATTTTCGAAATATTAATACCCTATGAGTGAATAAAAAGCATTAAGACATTTGAATATTTGAATCTTTTCTGTGACAAGCCTGTTAATTTATACAAAAATTAATGCAATTTTTTATAAATATTTCAATTATATTTTTTTTTTTTGTTAATTTCTAAATATTCTACCTAACAATTTAATTTTATTTAACAAGACAAAAACAATCTTATTAAATAGAAATCAAAATAATACTTACATTAAATGAAGTGACATGATTTACACATGCGGCACAATCGGTATATTCAAGACAAGTGGGTAAAGCTTTTAAATTGATGATTGTGGAATTTGTAATCTCAGCATTGGCAAAATTAACTCTGTGATATTCATAAATTGTTTTTCTACGAGCGACTATAAATTAGTCAAAAAAAAAAAAAAAAACAAAAAAAAATACACAAATAAATTTAAAATAAGAGACGTCATTTAAGAATTTTACTTACAGTAAACAATTTTGTCAATAATATAGGCATCGGAGAGACCAACCTTAACGGGATGTTTGTCATCTTGTATGGCATTAACGAAAATCGGTACGTGGAAATAGGTAAAAACTATATCACCATTTTTATGAAGTGTTGTACTAAAAGTAAATTTGCCAACATCTTGTTTATCCTGAAGATAAACATTTTCCCAAATAACAGTTAAGGATGAACCTAAAAATATAAATTATTGCAGTTATTAATTTATTTCAATTACAAAGGCCTGTTCACAGTTAGAGAGTACTCCACTCTGCAGAGCGGATTTTGTCTCTTCTCATTTACAAATTTTTTGTATGTCTATTTTAGTACACTTAACTCTGCAGCGGAGAATACTCTGTCCTACTGAATATAGCTTTACTTGTTGAATCTTTCGAACTTACCGGTATCATTTAAACGCACGTAGGAATCATTTGATAGGCTGGTGTCAAAATTAGCCATAAGTGGTGCTATATATTGGGTTGCTGCTAGCCAAGAATGGACATAGTCTCCCGTGTAAATAAAACCACCAGTGGCAACTGTAACATTTCTTACTGGATGACCATAGAAGGGAAAATCAAAACTTAAGACAACAGTCTAAAATAAAAAATACAGTGTATACAATGAAACAAAATATAAAGAAATATTTCTAGTTAGAACAAATTGTAAAAAATAAAAAGTATTTTTATGACCATTGGGATGTTACAAGAACCCTTAGAACCTTTCAGAATCAAGAAATGTTTATTAGAAAACTGATGTGTTCTTCTTGGGACCATTACACAGCACATTCAATTCTGATCTCTTTAGACACTTTCATCAAAATTTTATAAAAACCTAAAGAAATCTCTAGGCCGTATTTTGGGGATGTCAGTTAAACTTAGTTTAGTTAAAACGATAACTTATTAACAAAAATGTTCCGAAACACCTTTTTTGTTGAAAATTTTGATTATAATTTAAAAAGAGAAACAATACATACATATTTTATATCTTCTTACAATTTCGTTTGACTAACAGGTCAATTGAAAAGTCCCCGGCCTACCATACTTAAACACATTTTTTTTTGGCAAAATTCAACATAGTTCCCTTCAAGGGTGATACACTGATTATAGCGACCCTCAAACTTTTCGATACCATTTTTGTAGTACGATTTGTCCTTTGCTTCAAAATAGGACTCAGTTTCGGCGATCACCTCTTCATTCGACGAAAATTTCTTCCCAGCGAGCATTCTTTTGAGATCTGAGAACAGGAAATAGATCTGGAGAATACGGTGATTGCGGAAGCAATTTGAAGCCCAATTCATGGATTTTAGCCTTCGTTTCACTGACTTGTTTTTAGTCAAAAGTGAGCTCGCGCGGCACCTACTTTGCACACAGCTTTCTCATACCCAAATATTCGTGAATAATATTGTACACGTTCAGTTGATATCTTTAGAGTACCTGCTATTTCATTCAATTTCAATTTACGGTCATTCGAAATCGTTTTGTGAATTTTTTTGATGTTTTCGTCCGTAACAACCTCTTTTGGGCGTCCACTTCGTTCACCGTCTTAGGTGCTCATTTCACCACGTCTAACCTTAGCATACCAATCCTTGATGGTTGATTTTCCTGGGGCAGTGTCCGGAAACTCGTCATCAAGCCAAGTTTTTGCTTCAACTGTATTTTTTCCTTTTAAAAAGCAATATTTTATCAACACGCGAAATTCCTTTTTATCCATTTTTTTCACAATAACAAAAGTTGCTTCACTCAAAATGCTATAATTCACAAACTAATGATCCGACATAATTTACAAACTAATGATCCTGTCAAATTTATACACGTGTCTTTTGAAGGTTAGGGCTAACTAAAAATCATATCGATTTAAGTCTAGTAGCGCCATCTCTTTGTCAGGCCGGGGACTTCTCAATTGACCTGTTACATACAGCGGTCAAAAAAAGTATTCGACAAACTGCTTGTTTTTCATAATCATGAAAAATATGTTAAAAAAATTCTACAAAATGAAAAATATAAAAATGCAGATTATTAGCTTAAAGTATTATCTCTTTATTTATGAAACAAAAAATACAACAAAAACAATATTCTGGAAAAAAAAACAAAAACATGTAATATTTCAACGCAAAAAAAGTATTCGACAACGTTGCTCTGGTTGTGATTAACGAGAAAAGCACCGTTTCTTTGAAATTTATATTGATGTCTTTCATTATAACTAATATTTTTTAATGTCTTAATTTCATTTATTGAATTAATTGTTAACATGGATCGAAAGGGTGCAGAGATTTCTTTAGATGTTAAAGAAATAATAATTACACATTTTAAAAAGGGAATAACTGAACAAGAAATAGCAGAAATTGTTGGAAGACCTAGAACAACTATTCACTACATCATAAATAAATACAAAAAAACTAAAAGTATTGAAAATGTACAAAGAAGTGGGCGTCCAAAAAAACTTAATGAAGTAAACGAAAGGTGGATCTTGCGTGAAATAAAAAAAAATCCTAAGATCAACGCTACAGTTTTAACAAAACAGCTAGAACATGATCTTAATATCAATGTTACACCTCAGACCGTGCGTAATGTTATACACAATAACGATTATCACGCAAGATCAGCTAGGAAAGAGCCGCATATCTCAAAAAAGAACAGAAAAGCTCGAGTTGACTTTGCAAAAGCGCATGTGAATAAGCCTATGAAGTTTTGGATGAAGATTTTTTTTGCTGATGAGTCTAAATTCAACCTATTTGGATGTGATGGTAAGGTTCTTGTGTATAGAAAGCCTAATTCCGAGTTGGAGGAGCGAAATATGGTGCCTACTGTAAAGCACGGTGGTGGCGGTGTTATGGTCTGGGGATGTATGGGGGCTTCAGGCGTGGGTAATTTAGTTTTCATCAGTAATTTAGTTTCATCAAGTGATTTTCATTATTATCAGGATAATGATCCAAAACATATGGTCCTAAATACAAGGTTGTGGATGTTGTATAACTGCCCAAACGTGATTAAACCACCTGCACAGTCCCCAAACTTAAACCCCATCGAACACCTATGGGCCTGCTTAGAGCAAAATACAGTTGAACTTCGATTAACCGTGACTCTATTAACCGTGATTATCTATTAACCGTGATGCTGAGTGGTTGATTTTTTACCTCTATTAACCGTGATTTACCTCTAATATCCATGATGCACATGTCCATATGACTGCTCGTTTGTTTTTTTCGTATAATACACACACATCTCTCATATTAAAATTCGTTGATTGCCCTTTTTCATGAAACTGTAATTTTCATATGTATCAAATTTTATATTCATTTATCAGTGTGAAATTTGATCTGTCAAGACGTGTTTTCCTTACATCATGCCACCGCCAAAAACTAAATCCGCGAAAAGAGCAAGAATGGTTCTTTCAATTAAAGACAAAATGGAGCTGATTAATGAATACTCAAAACGTAAAGTACCTTTTAAAAAATTGTCTGAAAAACATGGAGTTGGCATTCAAACTGTATCCGATTTAATAAAAAACAAAGATCGGATTTTAAAATTTTGCTCCGATACTGATTCAATGTTTGGCCTTAAAGACAGATATACACTAAAAACATCCGAAAATCCAAAAGTTGATTTCGCAACATATGAATGGTTTCGGCAAGAAAGATTTAAGGGAACTCCAATTTCAGGTAAGTTAACTGTATGAACTTAAACTGAAATTTGCTTCTGAATTTCAGGCGAAATGATTGTCGAAAAGGCAAAAATTTTCCATTTGAAGTTAAACATGAATTCAGAGTGCACTTATTCATTTGGTTGGTTGGATAAATTCAAAAAACGTCATGGAACCCGTCGACTGAAATCTACGGGAAAAAAAGAGTGTGCTGATTATGAGTCTGCTACGATGTTTGTGGACGACTTGGATGAAATCATTAAAAACGAACAACTTACAACTGAACAGATCTACAATGCAGACGAAACCAGTATATTTTGGAGGTGTTTGCCTCAGAGTTCTTTGGCTAGTGGTAATGAATATTCTATTAAAGGGTACAAGGAATCCAAGGAGAGAATCGCAGTGTTAGTTTGTTCAAATACTGCAGGAACTCACAAGTGTAAATTGTTGATAATAGGAAAAAGTGCCCATCCAAGAGCTTTAAAAAACGTTGAACACCTTCCTGTGATTTATAAATCTAATAAGAAAGCTTGGGTAACACAACAGCTATTTCTGGAGTGGCTTAATCAAAATTTTGTACCAGAAGCAAAGGAACATCAACGGCGCATCGGTCTCAAAAATAACTGTAAAATACTTTTATTATTAGACAACTGTCCAGCACACCCAGATGTAAATGCTATAATACATGAAAACGTTACAGTAAAATATCTCCCACCGAATAGCACTTCCTTGATTCAGCCTGTGGATCAAGGAGTAATTCGGAGCTTCAAATGTCACTACCGTAAACTGATCGTTCAAAAACTTGTTGGTGCTAATGACAGACGTGAGTTCGTTAAATCTTTGAATATTAAGACAGCTTTGTGGGCAGCCGCAGCTTCGTGGGACTCTGTAACTCCACAAGTTTTAAAAAGAGTTTGGAATAACTTAGTATCTCATAATGAAGATGCTCCAAATAGCCTTGTTGAGATACAAACAGATATAACCATACCGTCTGGATGTACGATTGATGCTGTCGAAAAGTGGATGCTGTGCGACTCTGATGTCGCTCCGTTTGCTATTACTTTATCTGAAGACAAAATCGTAGACATGGTTACCCAAAGCCAAGAAGATGAGCTTGATTCAAATTCCGAGGAATCAGATGGAGGAAATGCGGACGAAACGTCTACATTGGCTCAGGCAATAGAGGCTAGTGGTATTTTGTTAGGTTTTTCAGAAAACTTTAATTGTCCAAGTATTTCAGAACCAGATAAAAGGCAAATATATCGCATACAAACTCATTTGTTGGAAGAACAATCAAAAGCTAAAAACATAAGACAGACTTCCATAAAAGATTTTTTTAAATAAATGTATGTATTCCTAGAGATATGATAAGTTGTTTATAGACGCAGATTTACATGTTTTTGTCAAAAATAAATAAAAATAATAAAATTTATACATGTGAAATTTTACCTCTTTTAACCGTGATTTTCGGTTATCCGTGATTAGACCGGTCCCGAGCATCACGGTTAATCGAAGTTCAACTGTATAAGGAAAAGAAATTTCAGGAACAAAAACCAGCTTAAAGCAATCCTTCTAGAAGAGTGGCATAAAATTGACCAAAATTACATTTTATAATATATTTTTATTTGCTTCTAATTTATTATATACATTCATCGCATTTACATTTGAATAATTATGTTAAGAGTTTAGGGACTATGTTCCTTTTCTACTTAGTTATTAGATTTTACTTTTAATACTTATATTTCAAATAATCTGGTGTGGAGGAAAAATTTACAAAAACCTTTATAAAGCAGGGGTATAAGATAAAAATTTAGGCTGGGTTAAGAGATAAAATTAAGATAAAAATATTTCATTAATATGGGAATGTTGAGAGAGTTCACATCTTCGTATGAAATTTTCAGTCAGTCTGATTACTTTTTCTTTAACATATTCGGTGTCAGCAATTATATGCAAACGTCTGGTGGAGTAATGCCAGGGAAGTCGGAATATCATTTTTAGCATTTTGTTCTGAGCTATTTGTAGTTTACTGATGTGACTTTTCGCGCTGGTGGACCAAACTGGACAACAGTAAAACATAATGGGATAGAAAATAGCATTTATTATTAGTTTTTTGTTATCGATACTAAGATCAGAGTTCCGGTTTATCAGTGGGTACATAAGCCAAGTAGTTTTTTTTATTTTGTTGAGAAGATAGGGTATATGTTCACTGAAGTTTATTTTGGTATCTAGGATAATTCCAAGATATTTAACTTTAGTTTCCCAAGAAATATCGTTGCTCATAAAAGGATGTTCCACTTATTATAGTAGGTGCTTAATTCAATTAACGCGTTTTGTAGGTTTGAAATGATGCTAGCTGCGTAAAAATCGGAGCTTAGTATGGATACATCGTCTGCAAATATTGATGTGGTACAATTTAGGAAGGTTGGAATGTCTGAGGTGAAAATATTATATAATATTGGTGAAAGACAGGAGCCTTGTGGACAACCAGCTTTTATATTGATTCGTTGAGAGCAAGTTTTACCCAGGTATACCTGAAACGATCTGTTATCCAAGAAACTTTGAATTATTTTTATTATTTCTTTAGGAAAGTTCATTTTTTCTAATTTAAAGATGAGACCGTCGTGCCAGACTGAGTCAAAGCAGCTTTTATATCTAGGAGGACCATACCGGCTGATTTTCCATTTTGAAAATTATTTTTGACCAATTTCCTGATTTTTAGCAAAGGTTGGCATGTATTGTGTTCACTCCTGAATCCATATTGTTGTATTGGAAGTATATTATTTGCATCCATAAAAAGAGTTAGTTTTTCTTTTATGATTTTTTCTAATATTTTGCTAACAGAAGAAAGCAAACTTATTGGTCTGTATGAGAGAGGTGAGTCTGAAGGTTTATTTGGTTTTGGTATTGCTATTGTTTTGGATATTTTCCAAGAATTCGAGAAGTAACAGAGTTTTAAACATCCATTAAAAATAGTGGTAAGATACGTTATAGCTTTTTTTGGTAACTTTTTTAAGCAATTATTGTTGATTTTATCCAAGCCTGGCGATTTTTTCCTTTTTAAGTTTTTAATGATTTCCACAATTTTCTCATGCGTTACAAAGTAACAACTTTGAGGAGTTGTGTCCACCGATCGAACAAAGTCTGCTACATTTTTCACTTCTAAAACAGTTTCTGTATCGCTGAGATGAAAGGCAATGGTTTATTTTAAAATTGTGAGCCAAGATTTCACATTTATCTTGCTGGGTGTAATACTTTTCATTATTTTGTTTTAGTATTGGTATATTTTTAGACTTCTTTCTTAACACTTTAGAAATTTTCCAAAACGAAGAAGAAGATTTATCTAATGTTGACAGCATACAATTCCAGGACTTATTTTTAAAATCATTGATTTCTTTTGTGATCTGTTTATTCAGTCTCGTCATTTGTTGGTGATCATAGCTATCTCTATAACGTTTCCAATTTCTTCTGTATGAGTTCCTAATTTGTATCATCGTTTGGACGTTCTGAGGTAATGGTTTAGACGATGGTGTAATTCTACGTTTAGGTACACTGTTATCTATTGCAAAATTTATATTGTCGTTAAAGATATTTATCATGTTATCAATCTGACCACATTCACTAATTTCTCTTACTTCATATCCTGTTGGCAGGTTTCTTTTAATGAGATTTGAAAAATGGGTCCAATTTGCTTTATTGAAATTGTAGCATAGATCGTCTACCATAACATACATTAAATCAGTCTCACTAATAATAGGGAGGTGATCGGAGCTTAAATCATTTATTACTCTTACTGCGGACATGTTGATCGCTACATTTGTTAAAAAGAAGTCTAAGGTAGACCCTTGTTTATTTGGATCTGATGGTATGTACGTGTGCTCGTGAGGAAAATTTATTTGGGTTTGGTTCAATTGCAGTTTTCCATATAATATATTTCCCCAACAATTATTTCTTAAACATCCCCAATAGCTGTGCCTGCAATTAAAGTCGCCTCCTAAAATATATTTATGATTTGTTGCTGTCAATTTTCGAAGATCTGTAGTAAAGGCCTGAGTTTTACTTCGGTCGCTTCCCGATGAACCCCCAGGGAAGTAACAAGAGAAGATATTTACGGAGTCATTACCGTTTTGAATTTAAACACCTACGTTTTCGATTAATGTTGTATTCACCACAGATATCAGTTGATGTTTAATGTTTTTTTTAACAAGGATGGCTACTCCTCCACCTCTGCCTTCTTGCCGATCATTTCTGTAGCAATAGTAATTTTTTGTTCTTATTGAAGAATTTTTGTTAAGCCATGTTTCGCATAAAAGACAGACATCTATATTATTTTCTTCCAAAAACTTAAATAATTCATCTTTCTTGTTGCGTACTCCTCGTGAGTTCCATGATAATATTTTAGTTTTCATATTCATTGAAAAAGATATTTACAAGCAAGGTCGGTTACAACCTTAAACTGATCTTCTCTAGAATTGCAGTTTCTTAGTTTGGAAATCAGTTCAAACGTAAGATCTTTTATCTCCTCAAAAGAAAACATGTTAGTGTTATTATTTCCATTAGAAGCATTTGTTGTACTGAATGGTTGATTATAATTTAAATTCGAAGCGTTTGTTCTAACATTTTGGTTTAATGAATTTGGAAAATTGGCATTGTAATTTGCAGTAGTATTATAAGTTCGGCTGACGATCTTGAGCGTTCTGGGTTGGTTGCGTTGCCGTAACTGCATGTAGGTACCTCTACTTGGGCATTCGGGAGACATGGCTTTATGAGGACCATTGCAATTTGCACATTTCTCATAAGATGCGTTACAGTCTACAGTTTTGTGTTCTCCTGCACAGTGGGCACAAAAAGATTTTACTCTACATTTGCTGGAACCGTGGCCAAACATCTGACAGTTATAACACTGTGTCACCCTCGACTTGTTGGGCTTTTGGTACTCCCATCTGACTTTAACATAATCTATAACCGAGAATTTTTCCCTTAATTCCTTTAACGTGATAGTTTTTCGCTCGAAATATACTATGAATATAACTACTTCTTTATGGGATTCTCTCGTTTTTGTAACGATTTTAACATCAGAACATTTCAAACCTAATGATGTAAGTTTATGTTTAATTATGCTTGGGTCCATTTTATCAAGTCCCAAGAGCACAGCTTTATATGGTTTTTCACTTTTAGCAGTAAAGGTAAAAAATTCCAGTTGAAATTTTTTGGTTAATGCCTCACAAACGTCGTCAAAATCTTTTTTATTAGTGCAAAAAAGTTTTATACCGATATTTTTCTTATTGAATATTCTTTTATATTCAATATTCTGCATACTTCATGGACTTGCTCTGTTTTGCATTTAAGTAAAGTTATTGGCGGTATTGTAACTTTGATAGTAGAGTCGATAACAACTTCGTCATCTTGATCATCGATTGTTTGGAGAGGAGCATAATAATTTTGATTTGCAGTTCTCTGAGAACTGTTTGGTTTAGGTTTTTTTGTCATGCTCTGTCTAGCAGAGGCATTAAAATCATCTGCGCGCAATTTTGTTTTTTTTTATTTATTGTTAGTTTTAATTAGAAGAATGCTTTGCATAAACAAAATAAGAAAAGTAACTGTAAACTTAGTTTTACAAGAATACAAAAATCACGACCATACGCATTAAATGCCAGTACGAGACTGTTGAAATTACATTTTAGATCTTGTTAAATCAATGCCAAAGCGTTTAAAAGCCTCTATAAAACAAAAAGGAAGAGCAACTAAATATTAATTATTTATTTTTAATCAATATTTTCCCGTTAATTACAACCAGAGCAACGTTGTCGAATACTTTTTTTGCGTTGAAATATTACATGTTTTTGTTTTTGTATTTTTTTTCAAGAATATTGTTTTTTGTTTTATTTTTTGTTTCATAAATAAAGAGATAATACTTTAAGCTAATAATCTGCATTTTTATATTTTTCATTTTGTAGAATTTTTTTAACATATTTTTCATGATTATGAAAAACAAGCAGTTTGTCGAATACTTTTTTTGACCGCTGTATAAAGTTAATCGGACTGGTGAGATTTTTATTTTATATTTTTTAAAAGTATTTTATTTTGTATTATTTTAGTAAAGACCAAAATAAAAAACTAGAACGTTAAAAACTGCCAGTGAGCAAATGATTTTAATCTTAATCAAAAATTAAAGGGTCTAAATATAGCTGCACTCATCCCCGATCGCTCCATACAGAAATACTGTACAGTTAAAAATGTTCCTCTAACTTTTACTCAAAATAACATAATCTCTGAGAACGGGAACAATAATGGTCTAACGTTGTGTCTGTTTAGATTTAATCGCAGATGTGCTTCCTATGAATTTAGTCATTCGATAACTTATGTCTTATGTCTAACGACTTTCAGAAGGAAATCAAGATGTTCGGCACTATTGTAGAAGCTGAAATGTATGTTCCTTCCCTAAGGCAATGCAAAAATTGTGGTCGTTTGGGCACATTGCTACCAGATATAAAAATGAAAAAAGGTGTCTGATGTGTGGAAAACCCATAATTTGTCTAGGCCCTGACAAATGTTCAGAAAAATTTAATTTTTGCTTAAAAACCACTACGTGCGTTGACATTTGCATTAAAGTCAAATGTATTAACTGCAATTCAAGAGATCATTACGATGTCCTGTATGGGAAAAAGAAAACAACATCAGAGAGATAATGGCGATTATCAATATTTCCAGGAGCGAGGTGATTCAAAAATATCCATTACACAATTTCTACCAAGGTAACAACCTACAAAATAACCATTATGGCATCTGTTAAGGATTAAGAAATTAACTTCCATGTCGTGGAAAGAAAGCAAACACCGTATGTAAGAAATACTGATGAGGAGATCAACAAAAGGATCCTTAAATTGAAATAAAGCACGGTATATCAACATAAACGTGCCCCAAATTTTATATTTCCTCAACTAAAAGGTTTCTGATTTTGAACGTATTACGACAAATTTTGCCAACCAAAAAAATTCCCAAACAAATTATTGAACTCTAGAAAAGGCCGTTGATATGATAATTGAACATGACGATGCCGTTCACGTAGTAAAAAACGTTCTCTCGGTTTATATGGGCTTATTACAAAGGTTCGGCGTCTTTTCTAATTGGTTTTCATGCAATTTCTTTACGATTCTAATTTTTTTCCTTTGCAAATCCAATTGGTTTTCAGCAGATTTTCCAATTGGGTTCAAAAAGCGAAATTTGTTCAAATTTTTGCAAAAATCAGGGAAATTTGCTCAATTTTCCCCTGTTTTGTCTCAGCTTCAGAACCTTCGTATTTTGTATAAAATTTTATTTGGCCGCTGCCGGCGTTGCAATCTCTATACTATTCTTACTCTATGCTGACAGTAAAAACGCATGCTTATTCATCATAAGCAACTCTGCTATGAATTTTTTAGTTGACAGGATAATATAGGGTCCGCCATCTAACGTTTTTTTTTTTCAACTAGTGCTTATTTCGTGAATGGTAACTCTTAGCTCATGTCTGATTTGACAGATAATTAGTTTTATCCTTCCGCTGAACGAATATGGTTGTGTATACGCTTGAACAACGCTGGGAAATATTGCGACATTACATTGAAAATCATGGTAATGTTGCAGAATGTCATCTTTTCAGATGAAGCTCATTTTGATCTTGGCGGGTATGTAAACAAGCAAAATTTTCGCATTTGGGGCACAGAAAACCCGCACGCATACATTGAAAAGCCGATGCACCCAAAACGAGTCACTGTTTGGTGCGGATTTTGGTCCAGAGGCATAATTGGGCCATTTTTCTTCGAAAATGAGCAAGGAGTGGCCGTTACAGTCAATGGCGACCGTTATCGGGCCATGTTGAACGAATTTTTGTTCAAAAAAATTGAAGAGGAGGATATTGGCAACATTTGGTTTCAACAGGACGGCGCTACGTGCAACACAGCCGAAGCTACACTCGATGTTTTTCGCCCTGTTTTTGAAGATCGCATTATCAGCCGCAGAGCTGATGTCGTTTGGCCACCTCGGAGCTGCGATTTGACACCGTTGGACTATTCTTTGTGGGGTGCCGTCAAAGATAAGTGTTACGCCGACAAGCCAGAGACAATTGACGCTTTAAAGGACAATATTCGTAAAGCCATTGGTGAAATACAGCTGCACACAATCGATAATGTGCTTAAAAATTGGACCGATCGTATAGGCAACTGCATGGCCAACCGAGGCAGCCATTTGAATGAAATTTTTTTTCCATTATTAACCGAAAGGATTGTACATACTTTCAAATAAAAAATTTGAGAAAATATTCAGTAGTTTTTTTTTATAGCATTTTCAAAACAAAAAAGTTATTTGGCGGACCCTTTATAAAAAATAGAATCATCTTCGATATCTATATCCTCCATTTGGACGCCGTCACATGTGGGTCTTCCCTTTAATGAAAAGGCAGATCATTTTGATAAACTTCCTGTTGCCGATGGTTGTGAAATCACGCCTCAATATTCAATATTCTTGCAGTATATACGGTTTTTAATATTTAAAATTTACTGTATTTTTTTTAAATTTTCGCCGCCAAGAATAAACTTCTCTAAAATTGTGAAGCAAACATTTTATTTTTAAATGTAAACAAGTAAATATCGTTAATGGTAAATTTTGTGTAAATATAACTTCTTTGAAGTTCTTTTCTAAAGTATTTTATAAATAATTTTTTTAGTATCCTTGCCTTAAAAAGCCTCCAGACAGAAAAATACGATGCGTTTGCATAACGTGGAATTAACAATATTGTCCTATAACCTGATTTATAACAGCAAACCGTTGGTTAAAGCGAACTTATAACATCGGTAATTCCTAAAATTTGATGCATTCCAAAAACATACCTTGAATTCTGTAAAAATTTGTTAAAAACAAAAAAAAAACACTGGTTTGCCAGTGCTACTTTTTTTGTACAGTTAGCGATTCCTAGCTGAGTACCTTTAATAACGCGGTGCTACAGTGAAAAAAAAATTGAAAAACGACCTAGCGTGGGTTGTAGGTCTTGTTGAGTACATTATAAATTGTGTCATAAAATTTCAAAAACACCCTTAAATTCAGAAGTTATTCTAAAAAATGCGTTTTCAGTGTTGTTCGTAAACTTATCGACCTGTTACTCAGTTAGTTTTTGTCCGATTTTAATTTTTTTAACGATATTGGAAAGAAAACTGATTACACTTTAAAATGACGTGCTTTTTTTGATACATTTGTAAGTTTTAAGAATCTTTTGATAGGAGCATGTGGACCAACCGGACTTGGGAACCTGAAGTTGGGGCCCAGTTATGGTTCACAGATGGCTCGAAACAGCTGAATAAGGATACGAGGGCGGGGGTTTTAGGACTCGGTTTCCAGCGCGCCCTTCCCATGGGCAAATATCCCTCCATTTTTCAGGCGGAAATCTACGCCATATGTGTGTGTGTAGAGGAATGCCTACGGAGGCGTGTGGTCAGATCTCGCATCTATATTCTCTCTGACAGTCAGGCGGCACTCAGGGCTCTTTTGTCCCACGAGGTGTCATCTAAACTTGTCATGGAATGTATTACGGCACTCAACCGACTCGGTAGGAGCAACTCCCTTACCCTGGGATGGATTCCGGGCCATGAGGGCAACGAAAGGGCGGCCCTGAACCTTTCTGCGGGGTGCCCATGGGCTATATTAAGGAGAGGCTCAGGTTGTGCAGAGAGTCGAGATTTTATGATTATTGGCAAACCTTAGGTACCATAGGCACAAGAAGGGTCAATCGGACACTGAACTGTGCAGGTTTTGGGGGTTGGAATCGGAGACGTCAGAGCATGTCCTCTGCGATTGTCCTGGGCTTTGTGTCAGGAGGATCAAGTTTTTGGGTGACCGTTTCTTGTCGCCTTCCGACATTTGGAACACTTGACCCGGCAAGGTTCTTGGCTTCATCAATAGCTTGAACCTTTAGGGTGATTCTGGGCAGCACAAAAGACCTACTGTGGTCGCGGTGCGTAGTGCCATTTGAAATAATAAAAGTTTTAAGAATTTAGATATTAACGAAATTTATCACCTTTTTTTATTGTTTATTTTGATAAAAAAAAAGCTCATAAAAATTTATATCAATGTATAAAGAAAATTCAGTTGTTAACAAATCATGGTTTTTATTTTTTAAATTGGATGAAAATTGTTAAATCTGTTCAACTTTCCCTTAACACCTTTTTTAGTATTTTCTCCCCCAGCGTAAAAAATATGAATAAAAAAAACATTTAACTAAACAAACTGATCAACTTAGTTATGCAGTGTTTGTTGTCATTTTACAGTTACTTTTTTGATATTTACTTTATAAGTGAAGTTAGTTATTATAATCGATAATTCAGAATTAAATATACCCTTCTTTAATGTCAATCTGTCTTTATTTAAAAAAAATAACACTGGAAAGATGAATGGGGTTTATTAATTCATGTTTTTATATGCAATTTTCAGTTATATACGAGGTCTGTTCAATAGAAAAGTTAAATGTTTAAATTTCTCGGGCTACGTGCATTCAATTAGCGAATTTTTTTATGTTGGCACATTTGTCTCGAACATATGTTCTTAGTTGAGTTTGTTTGTGTTTAATTTAGTTTGTGAGAGGCATAACAGATAGACGCATTTTGCTTGTTTGGCGATTTTCTGCTGTGGAAAAAATAGATCAAATAATTTGCATCAAATTTTGTGTAAAAAATGGAATTAATTGCTCAAAAGCATTTGGAATGTTGAGAGTGGCATATAGTGATTGTACTCTGAGTCAGAAAAATGTTTACAAGTGGTACGATGCTCGTCCTGGAAGAAAGTAAAGAAAATTTTTACAGAGAATCGTAGAATCACTATAAGATAAGTTGCAGAGGATGTCGGCATATCGGTTGACTCATGCCATACGATTTTTTTTGCATGAAACGTGTGGTAGAGAAGTTCGTTCCAAAATTGATGATTTTTGAACATTGTTGTTCGTAATTTTTTGGCTGAAAAGTATACTGTAATCATGCCTCAGCCACCGTATTCACCGTATTTTTCCTGTTCCCAAAATTGAAGAAACACATGAAAGGACGGCGTTTTGCGACCACTGAGGAGATAAAAACCAAATCGTTGAGAGAGCTCAAGGCCATACCAAAAAGTGCATATTCGAACTGCTTAGAGGATTGGAAAAAACGCTTTGAAGGGGACAAAATCGTTTATTTCGATAAATACTTTAACTAATTGAATTTAATATCAACACAATGTCAAAGTTTAAATACGTCTGTCTACCTTTGGTGAAAGGTATTGTTTTTAGATAAAGAGGAAAAAAATGTAACTAGTTTAAAATTGGTGACAAGTGAAATGCTATTAATATTTATTTTTATTAAAATAAGTAAGTTTAAAATTTTTGTAATCATTTAACAACTTTCTGCAGTGTGTGATAAGCGTAATAATTTTCGTTTTGTTTGCGGTTTATTCGCCTTCGTAAATGCCTTTAACACAGTTTTTTCCGAAAGATTTTCTTGGAGCGAAACAATTAAATATTTCATACAATGTACGAAATATTTCGTATATATTACGTATGTTTTAATGCAATCAATGTCCATCCCAAATAAAAAGGATTTTAAATTAATTGTGTGTCCATTACAGGGAAGAAATATTTAGTCTAAAAGTTTTTAATACAACTTTTTCAAATTTAAGAATTGCTTTTTTCAAAAGAATTAAATGTGTTCGGTACAGATCCCCTGTGATCGTCTGACTCGATTTCAATAGCTCATAATACAAAACACCCTTCTGATCCCACCAAATACAGAGCATGACCTTGTCGCCATGGATATTCGGCTTCGGCGTTGATTTGGCTCGTTGGCCGGGCATTACATAAGACTTTTTGCGCTTGGGGTTATCGTAATGTATCCATTGTTCTTCACCAGTAACAATACGATGCAAAAATTACTTCTTTTTGTAGCGTTAAGGCAGCATTTCCGACATGCAAAATCGCCTCTCGGCTTCAACTCATACGGGACCCAATTTCTTTCCTTTTGAATGAATCCCAATGCTTTAAACGTAGGGAAATGGCTTGTTGTGTGACTCCCAATGATAATGCAAGTTCTTCTTGCGTTTGACAACAATCTTCGTCGAGTCATGCTTCCAATTCCTCATCTTCAAACTTTTTCGGCTGACCAGCCTCTCCTTGTTTTCTGTGTCGAAATCACCACTTTTGAGTCGCGCAAACAATCGTCCACAAGTTTTTTTGACTTGGAGCATGTTGACCGTAAGCTTCTACCAACAATCGATAACTTTCAGCAGTCGTTTTCTTCAAATGAAAGAAGGTTATCAGACTTCCCCGCAAAACATATTTTTTAGGCACAAAATTCGACATTACTATAGCGATTGAAAAAAAATTGTGTTTACACTTTGACGTCTATCGAACACTGAATTATAATGACAGATGTTTTCCCTCCAAATACCATATTTATTATACATATTTATTATTGACACAAACCATATGTGATAGTTATGCCATCTGTTGCACAAATCGGCATTATTTACTTGTATACCCAAAAAAATTTTAACTTGGAAAAAATCTGGATTTATTAAAGAATGTCAGCTGATCAAAGTTTCGACTTTGGTTGCAAATGTCTTTGCTATAAAATAATAAGAAATCCCGAAAAAATCGTATGTATGTGGGTACAAGTTTTCGGCCAAAAATTTTCATTAAAAAATTCGCATTCAATATATCATAGGTTCATAATCATTTATCAAAGTTTAGAAAATAATTTTCTTCCCTATCCAATATATTTAATCTCACACTTACCATTGCTCTACGATGAGATTGTGATAACATCATATTTGGTGATATACTTTTAATTTCATTCCAATACTTGTCAGCCTTATCCTTATCCACAAATATCGAACTATTATAATAATGATGGTGATCCTGTTAAGTAAAAAAAAACTTGTTAAGGAAAAGAACTTAATAAGCAAACTCTACACCCCCTCCCCCTTGCTTACCTCTGTTAGATTCACCGTTAAATTATTTTTCTTCAAAATATCTAATGCTTCATTTTCCGGCACATCAATAGTATCAATAAGTTTTTCATCTTCGGTCTCTTCTTCCTTGGATTGTGTTGCAACTACACCAGCACCTGCTGAGGCGCCCGTTTTTATTGCTGCTAATACTTTTTTGGGAAATTGATTTACTGCCTTTTTCGCATCATCACTTGTTTTTATCGTTTCCGGTTGTACCGTTGTAGATATTTTTAATGTTTTATCAGTCATATCCTTAAGTTGTCCAGTTCCATTGACACCCAATAAGGGACGATTACTATACACAATTGATGTTTCCGCTGATGTGGTGACATTTTGTTGTTGTTTCTGTTGTTCTGTACTTGTTGTTTTTGTAGGATCTGGGGTGTTTTGAACACTTTGGTATTGATTTTTAAGATCTATAGACGAGGTCTTTTTGTCATCTGTAATTAAATAATAAATTGTAGAACATGTTTAAAAACAAAGTTTAAGAAAATGTTATTAAAAAATTTTACGATTATTTATAAATTCTTATTGAGTGATATATTATCAATTAAAAAATTTATCAAAAAACAGGTTAAAAAAATAATTTGAACTTTAACATTATTGACAAAAAGTGCAAACTTATTTTAACTTTATATAAAGTATAATAATTAATTTTTTTTATGTATGTTCTCTGGTTATATGTACATAATATTTGTTTATTCTTAAAAAATATATTTTTTACCACACAAATATTTATATATGTACATATTCGCATGTAATACGCAATATAATAATGTGCTTAAAATAGACCATAATCTGATTATCAATAAGTTTAAATAGAAACATTCATACAGCCATCATAAGAGCATAAGAAGTGTGTGGTACACATTGCAAATGTGTACCTACAATACGGGCATGTACTAAATAATGTTTTTGCTTATAATTACAAGCAGGAAGTTGGAAACTTTATCCCAAACCCAATAACATGACATTAATAGAAAATCGATTTTTGTTTTGTTTTTTTTTTTTTTTGTAATGCCGACTCTTTTTTATGTTTCCCCGTATTAAATTTGCATACGGTAAACCGCCGATATAGCGAATGGTCAACTTGATTAGATTGAAATGTTTGTTAAAGGGGGACTCAATTAGAATTTTTTTACTCATATAAGCGAGCTAATCAGAGATTATATATTTCGTTTAACCAGGACTTCACTTTAGTTACTTTACATATAAATAAATAAAGAGTGAACAATTATATTCGTTTTCTTAATATCAATCCATTAAAAACTATTTATCGGTAGAATTTACTGCAAATTACAATTAAAACAAATACTGTTAAAAATCAACTAACAAATAGAATAGTAATAAGATTCATTCGTTTACTTTCCTCAGTCAAGTCCAGTAAGATTTACTCAGTAACAAACATACAGAGAGTAAGACCAATTTACTCTCAAAATGATAATTTTCTAAAAAAAGTGCGCGAACGGAAAATTTGCAATAATTTACAAGTTTGTTAAACAGCTGATTGTAAAACCAAATGCAAAAATAAATATAACTGGTCGATATGAAAAAAAGGATTAGAAGGTTTTCTTATCTTTTCTATAATTCATTTAACAATATTTGTTGCTTTGCATTTACATAAAACAATGTACTATTTGTAAAACATTTTTTTTTGTATTTACAGAAATTTAAACACATTTTTTTCAATCACATGTTTTTTCTGCTTGCAAATTCTTACTGGCAATAATTTGTCCAGTAAAAATTTGCAGAAAGAAGAACTCTCAACATAAAACTGTCACTTTATTCTCTCTTTTTTCTTTATGTTTACTGAGTATTTGTGTAAACGAACGACATCCAGTAAAAATTTGTACAAATTTGTACAAATTACTGGGTAAACGAACATACTTATAGAAAAGTTTTTCCTACAAAAATCTTGGAACAACTAACAAAAATTGTAGAGCCCTCCATTATTCGGTTTTACGGTCGACCGGTCTACACGGTTAATCGGGTTGCACTACTTTTTCTAAATGTACGTTTTTGATACTTTATTCTTCCTTCTAATTAAATAATAGAAAAATTCCTATAATTTATAAAAATTTTATATAAATTTGATGTCAGAATCATGCAGATTATTTTTGCAAAAAGACATTGACATTTTCATATTAATGTATGACAGGTACAGGATTTTCCAAATTTAAGAGCCAGTATTGGAATATTTTTTGTACCACAACCTAAAATAAGTTTACAGCTGCAAATCAGAAATACAGCTAGATTATTTCTGGTTCCATTGCGAACAAAGTCATAAAAACGACGGACATGTGGTCGCAATAGACCGTGTTGTTTCCATATAAATGTTTGAAAAATGAAGGACTTTTGCAATTCAAGAGCCAGTATCGAAATATTTTTGTTCCACAGCTTAAAAAAAGTTTGCATTTCCAAGTCAGAATTTCTTCTAGATTATATCTTCAAAGTTTTAGTCCATTGTGAACAAAGCCATAAAAACGACGCACGTGGGATCGAAAAAGACCGTGGTATATTCCTATTAATGTATGTAAAGTGAGGCGGTTTCTGAATTCAAGAGCCAGTAGGAATATTTTTGTTCCACAAGTTAAAAAAAGTTTACAGCTTCAAGTCATAATTACAGCTAGATTATTTCTGCAGTTTTAGTCCATTGTGAACAAAGTCTTAAAAACGACGGACAAGGCACGGAAAAAGACCATGATATTTCCCTATAAATGTATGTAAAGTGAAGGACTTTCTGAACTTAAGAGCCAGTATCGGAATATTTTTGTTCCACAAGTTAAAACAAAGTTTCCAAAAAGTTTAAGTCAGAATTACGTCTACAATATTTCTGCAGTTTTAGTCCATTGTAAGTCGTCATAAAAACGAAGTACATGGGATCGAAAAAGACCATGACATTTTCATATAAATGTATGAAAAGCGCAGAACTTTCTCAATTTAACAGTAAATTTCGGAGCATTTTTGATCCACAACTTAAATAAATTTGTCCAATGTTAAGTCCAAATTATGTCTACAAAATTTTAACCCATTGCAAGAAACGGTATAAAAAGGCCGTATATGGGACTGAAAGAGACCGTTGCTCTTTCATATACAATACATAAATGGGTAGCATACGAAATATGTACGAATTTATAAAATAAAGATACGTTATTATCAATTTTTAAAAAAAGCTATCGAATATTTTAAATTCTTTAGCTCAGTTAACCGGGTAGACCATAAGAACTGGTCGACCGGCTTTAAAGGCCGGTCTTTCGGTCGACCGGCTCAAACCGTAGCCTCTAAAAAATTTTTAAAAACTGCTGTATTTTATTCTTATTTTATAAAAATCATAAAACTGTAGGTGTTGTATCTCCAATGTATAAACACGTAATAACTGAAGCACCGTTTGGAATTTTGATTTTAAATTTAAAATAAAGTGAAGTACGAGTACAGTGCAACCTCGCTTAACGCAACTAATTTTTTTACGGTTTAAATTAAAAAAAGAAATTTTATCATAATAAGAGGATAAATATAAATTGTTAAATTTCGTTGATGTTAGTCTAATTGTGTTGTTGTTTACAAGTTTGTTAATTTGTTTCCTAACACTCAATATAAAATAGACAATCATCAACAAGCAATGACCGCAAAGGGAGAAGAAGAGCATGGATATTGACAAGGTTGGGTAGCGCCAACCGAAAATACTAAGTATTCTATCCTGCTGGCTCAGTGGAATTTCTCAATTTTTATTCTCTATAACTTACTAATAAAAAAAATTTTCATGTTTCTTTACAATAAAAATAATTAAAAAGAATATGATGTGATCTTAAAATCTTACTATACAATTCACTTACAAAATAACAGATCAACAATTCATAAAATTCCATTATTTTATCACATATTTAAATCATTTATTTTTAAAACAAATTTATTGATTTTATTAAAAATAACACAAATAATAAATGAAAAATACACATTCTGGTAAAAAAAATCAATTAAAAGGAAGAGGAATTTTCACTGTGTTTTATTGCATGAAATATTTTTCTGCACTGCAATTTCACGAAGATTATGGAGAAACATAATGTCTTTTAAGGCTATTTTATTTTCCTCGGCCCATTGAAGACAAATCTTAAAAGAATCAATAGCATTCTAACATTTAATTTTAGGAAAAGCTGGAGTAATGCCAACATTTTCGATCTCGTCAATGCAGCTTCATTTTTATAATTCTTGTTATTGTTGATTTGTACACTTTATATTAATCGCAAATCATTTTTGCAGATATGCCTCTATCAAGTTTACTAAGAATATCACTTTTTTTTAAAAAGTTGCGTTAACTGAGTCAACAATGCAAACAATTTACGTGTTGCAATAATCGAGGAGTTGCGTTTATCGAGAGTTGCGTTAAGCGAGGTGCCACTGTATTTACACCTTTATTTGTTATTGAAACAAAAAAGGCTTTTTTATTAAAATGCAGAAAATTTTTCTTTTTTTTAATAAAATACCGAAAAATGTATTAAAAAATGTTTAATAAATTCGCTATATTTTAAATTTCAAATCAAAATTCAAATAATACAGTAATACTCATTTTAGACGAAGACGAATTTTCGGTTAATACGGACTAATTTGACCGTCCTGACGTTTTTAAAACAATTTTCATATAAAAAAGTCTATTAATACGAACTCGCTTAAGACGAACCCTCGATTACGAACTATTTCCGACAGTCCTAGAAACAACTTTTCTTATTTTTTGTTTTGCGACAAATTTTAAACTTCAAAATCTGAACAGTTTATCTAAAGAATTCAACACTTTTTTTAAAACAGTTTTGAAACAACAAAATTGGTAAAAACTACTGTTTTTTACAGTTAATTATTTCGGAATTTTAAAATTAGAGTTTACATTTTTTAAGATTACAAAAAAAATGTGTATTTATCCTACTAAATATTTAAAGTCAAAATTCCAAGCGGTACTCCGGTTATAGTTTTTTTTTTACTTTGGAGAGAACTTCGGGCGATATGTTTTCTTACTCTTGTTGGATATTCTCCTTGAGAGCTTACAAACTTCTGAAAACCCCGAAAAAAGTCGTGAGCAGTAAAATTTGGCGATGCAAATCGCCAAAACGGGACATTATTCGGCCCGGAAACGCATTCTTTAAATTAATTTAAAAAATATATTTTTTTAATTCAACTAAAAAAAATAGATTTTTTAATTCAAATCAGCAATGCAAAATTGTTTCCAAGCCAGTTTTTTTATCTAGAAAACATAGTATAGCCTTTTAAAAGTACTGGGTTGACAACGGAACAATATCTCCGACATGAGTTAATATTTTTTTATAAATTAAGAAACGTCTTTTTGCGAAACACAATATTTAATAAACAAAAATGCACGATATTTAATGCAAGTAAAATTCGTGTTAGCCTTAAAAAGCCTGGAAATTAAATGAATAAATTGTAATAAAAAATCTATGGAAAGTAAAGAAAATAATAATTTTAAATTAAATTTTCCACGAAATGAAAACATTAACAAAAAACTCTTACTAGTTTCTAACTTGATTGTAAAGTCACCCAGCAAAATAAATGGAAGTGATTCTTAAGGAATTAATTTTTCATTGATTCCAAAGTATTGTTTAGTTCTGATTTTCCTCTTCTAAGGAAGTTCTTTTTCACAACTTCCAAAAATGTGATTTTTAATGAAATTTAACACTTTTCAAATCTATGGCAGGTAACTTATTTTAAAAACAACCAAAGTTAAACATTAATCATAGATATTTCTATATAAATTTAACATTTATATCTATGGTTTAAGTTTAAGTGATTAGCTTCAATCATTAACTTACAATTTACCAGATTTTAAATTCTTAAAAATTTAGTTATTATTGCTACAAAAAGTAAAAAAAAAATATTGTTGTAAAATTGCAAGAATATAGAATAAACCAATTAAATAAATAAGGAACGATTATTGAATGTCCCTTTCTAATTTTGCAACAGTCTAACTTAAACTTTATATGGAAACAACGACAAATGTGTCATTAAAATTCTTAGGTAGAAACTAACGAGAGATTGTGAAAATGAGGCTAAGGTTCGATTACTGATGTCCTGTTGAAATCTAAATTACAAATTCAAAATTTATTTGTGAATATCAAAAGATCTAATTTTTCACTAAACCATAAGAATGGCTTTAGATGCAATTAAAAAGGATCATAAAAGAAAACTACCACCCTACGACACCCCTATGTAAAAATCATTGTTCCGATCCAAATTTTCACAACACCGGAATAAAAGTCACTGCTTCCTTTTCTCTTCTTTTGCTAGTTTTTTTTTTTTTTTGCTGGGTCAATTAAGGATCAAGTGTATTTTATACTAGTTCCTTTTAAATTGATCTATTTTAAATTTCCCTAAGAAATGGTCAAATTATTTGATCTTAAAAACAGTTTTAGAATAAAACAAAAAAAAAATAAATAAATGACACTGCTGGTCAAACAATAAATTTCTACAATTTTTTTTATAATTCTCCTATCATAATCATATTCAATTTTATACACATGTGTCAGAAACTGTTAGTAGTAGATAGGTATTCCTTCTCTTCTCTTGTATCACAATTTTTTTGTTTATTCAATTAAAATAAAGCAATAAATTTGATATAAAACAATTTCACGTTTAGATATGGAAAATTGAAAACGAAAACACGAGAAGGGGGTGTGTAGTAGGGATGGGACAGAGGAAAAACAAAAAGTAGCAAACTGTGTGTGTTAAAATTAAATTAATGCAAATTGTAATTGGTGGTGCTGCTACTTTTCTTACACTCTACAAAAACGATGACAAAAAAATGACCTTCGACAGACTGACTAAACGAACAAACGAAAGAATTATAAGCACCTGACCTAGTTTCCAATATTATTTTTTCATTACTTAAAATAACGAAAAACCAAAATACAAACTTAGAATAGAATTCACAAAAAAGATATATATCGGTTAACATTATGTGTATCAAACTCATCCATCTTGAACAGTTATTGAAAGTTTCAATTTCAATTAACACAACTACAACTAAATACTATGGCTCTACTTAATAAAAAGATCAACGAACTTATAAGCTTTAATTAAAATATTTGTCTTAATAATTATGAAGCTGCAAGTGACAACAAAAAATAAACAATCGTCAAGGCAAAGGACATCGAAGTCTCAAATGCAAGAGGGAGGACTTTGGGGAAATGTTTAAAAATTCATATTTGTTTCTTAAACTTTTAAAAATAAGCCCTTTCCATCAGTTTCCATAATTTTAATAAATTAATATAATTTTTTAATATATATGTAGTAAAGTTGAATGATTAATTTTACTGATGGGCTATAGTGTGACTGGTTCGAGCAATAAGTTTTCGTAAACGTTATCACCCGATCAATGATAAAAATATAACAAGTAAAAAAGGGCTAAATTCGGCTGTGCCGAATCTTTGAATACCCTCCACCATAGGGGCTGAAGATGATATACGTATATACTAAATTTTGCATGAAGTGTAATATGAATATGTTTTGTCAATTTATGTAACGAACTTTTGTTATTTAGTTTTAGCAATGTTATTTACAGAGGTCTGCTCTGTTAGCGACTTTAACATTGTTGCTTTTAACGTTAACTTAGTTATTAAGAGTAACATAGATCTAAAATGATATTATTCTCATAGTATGTAAGACAGTAAATGTAATCGAACAATAAGAAGACTTAATAACATTTTTACTTACTTAACAGAAAACAAAAATAAATACAGAAAAATTGTACAAATTTGTATGGAAAATTTAGAGGTACCTTCACATTTTCACTCATAACTTTTGAACCGCTTAACCGATTTTGCTCATTTTAAATACCAAACTGCTCGGGAGGATGTTCAATAATCTGGGTTAAAATAGGCACCCCCGCTTGCATCTTCGCGTTGTGATCGCCATTTCAACAGACAGACAGACGGACATCGCTAAATCGACTTAAAATTGCATAAGGATCACGAATATATATACTTTATGGGGTCTTAAACCTATATTTCGACATATTACAAACGGAATGACAAACTGATATATACCCTCACCATATATGGTGGAGGGTATAAAAATTACTGCTTTAAACAAATTTTACGATAAATACAGTACTTTTTGTTAGGTGTTTTTTTTTTTAATTTCAATCAAACATGTTAAAGTTTAAAAATCATTTATGAATAAAAAAAATTTGTTAACTCATTTATAAATTAAATTTTTTATTTTACTACTAATAAAATAAGTTTCAATAAAAATGCGTGTTGTAAAATAATAATTATCTAGGGGCCATTCCATTTCAAACCGCACAGAAAACTGCCATTTTCGGATTTGTCATCTCCGATTTTAATGAAATTCGCCACAAATATTGTAAATGGGTAGTGTTTACCAAATCATTAAACTTTCGACCCCAAACCCTTGCGGTTTTCGAAATATGACGTCATAAAAATTGTCAAAAACGTCAAAATATCGAAAAAGTGACCATATAAAGTCGCCCATAACTTCTAAACTATACAACCTAAAATTTTTCTATTGGTACCATTTTAAAGGTGAAAACATTATTTTGTAGTAAAGGTCGCTGGTTCACTGTTTGAAGTGCGCCAAGATAGCATCCTATATGGCGAGTTTCCAAAACATTATTTTTTTTTTGGTTTTGCTTTATATTAATTGTTACGACTTTAATTGCTGAAATTATTCTACTGTGCCTTTTGTGCAAGCCCTGCAGATAACGTGACTAGTCCATACACGCATGTAAAGTATACTCCACTAAGGACTAGGAGTAGTCCAAGGGTAACCCAAACGTTTGGAGAAAACATGGTTCATTTATCATTACGACGTCCTAGGGCTAGACCATATAACCCAGCTTTGCATTACATCGGAGTAGTCTGACAACTGCTCTGTCACTACCCGATAGACCACCTTGGGAGGGAGGTTCCTATATATGACTGGAAAACTGCTGTAGCTACTGTGGTGAAAGCAGCACGTCAACTAAATTTCCAATTTAAACTTTCAAAGAGAATTTTTTTTTATAAAAAAATATTGAAAGGAAGGATGACTCTGCAAGGAAAGGTTAATTACAAAACCAATACTTGCAACCCTAAATAAACCATTCTTGAAACTAGGAAAGAAAATCAATGACATCATACCAGAGCTACTTCCCATCAATGTGGCTATTAAACCTGAAAAGGAAAAATATGTTGAAACCTTTTTATCATACCACTTTGGGGAAATATTTAAAAATTCATATTTGTTTCTTAAACTTTTTAAAATAAGCCCTTTCCATCAGTTTCCATAGTTTTAATAAATTAATATAATTTTTTAATATATAGTAAAGTTGAATGATTAATTTTACTGATGGGCTATAGTGTGCTACAAAACTATTTCGATCCCATATAGAATGCAGAATGTTTGCTTCGAAAATTCATAGCAAAACTTATTTGTTCCAAATTTTAATACATTATTTTTTTATATTTCAGCAAGTTTCGATTTTACAGCTTATGAATTTTTAATCAAGAATGGGATAACATTTAAGAATTAAAAGGATTCAGCAGCAAAAAGTTTTTTGCTTCTTCCCAAAATTTGGTTAATGTGTATCGAACGAGTTTTGCATCTCAGCTACTCATTTAATAAGTAAGGATTTAATACTTCTCATAACGAATAATGGCCTAGAGACAGTTTTATGGTCATTATTATTAGCATTATTTATAAAACGTTTTATAAATATTTATGGGCCGGGACGCAAACTGAGATACGTCTTTTGATTCGGAAAGCTTAAATTCTTTTGAAGCTCTGATTAGATATAATATATTTAATTACTTCTAGTAGCATTTTTCACCTAAACTTTTACATATATTTTTGGAGAAAATATTATAAATGGAATGAAAAATTAACAAGAAGGCAGAAACAACAACACTTAAGAACAACCAAAAGCATTAAATCATTGAATTAAATACAATTTAACTGCTGATGGTTACGCTTGACAGAGAAAATCGTGCAAGTAAATCATCATTATGAAATTCATCATCATTATAAATTGTGAATTCAGGTGTAAAACTAAGTACTTTGGCATAGAAAAAGATTTAGATATATACTACTCTATTACATTTTGTGTAATATGTTTGTCCCAGCGATAAATTGCTTCGTCCAATCAACATTTAATGGATCACTCAAAAAAGTTATTAAATGTTTTTATTACAGTTGTTTTTCTATAGAAAAATATAAGACAACTATCATTACAGTTTAAAAAAAAAACAGCGAACGAAAAGTACCATATAGATGTACAGATATTTTTAATATAATAAACAATTACCAAAAAAATATTTTTGCAGTAAATTAATTATATTAGTTATTTAAAAAATAAAAATTTGTAATGAATTTTTAAAAATTGTTGTTTAGTTTATATTTGTTATCATTGATATACTATACCCACTCAGAAAAATGTATGAACTAAAATTACGCTTATCGAAAGAAAAAATTGTTTTTTTTTTATTTTTTATTAAAATAAATTATTATAATACCAAAACAAATTATGTGAAAAAAATATTTTTAACCAATTTTGCCCGTTGTTTAAAATTAAAAAAAAATCATCAGGCTTTTAACCACTTTGTTAATAATTTTAACTGCATTTGTTAGTTGTTTTTTAACAGTTAAAAATAACTAAATTTTTAGTTGCTTCTACTGGCAAACTTTTCTGAGTGACAATTTAAATGTTGTCATTTGTTTCTTTTGCTGGGTTACACAAGCGTAGAGAGCATCTTTAAAAACAAGTGTTGTATTAAAATTTCATGATTATTATTTAAACTAAAAGTTTAAGGAACTTTTTTTATGTAGTCACTCGACAACAATATTTATTTGTAATGTTGTTAGTTCTGTGTTTTAGTTTATAACTATTTAACAAACACAAATAAACAACATAAAACCTGTTTATTAGTGTTCTAAGTTTATTATATTTGTGTGGCCGGTTTGATGAGGACATTAGGATCGGAATAGATGTGGTTGGATATAAAAAGGCTTATTGTACATTAAAAGCACAATTGGAGGACATCTTTAGAGGAGGAACACAATCAAGACTTAATACCAAAACCACAGGCTACAACCACAGGCTGAATTTACATTATACCGAAATCTCGTTTAAAATCGAAAAAGGCTTACATTCGGCTGTGCCGATTCTTTGAATACCCTCCACCAATGTTTTTGAGGTGAACAAAATTTTTCGTGGTGAAAAATTTTTTGAGTTAAAAAATATTTGAGGTGAAAAATATTTCAGGTGAATATAAAATATTATTTAATTCTTAGCAACTGGTTGGAAAAAGGGAAGCTATAAAATTGTACTAAAATAACCCAATTGTATGGAAAATTTAGAGGTACTTTCAGATTTTCACTGAACCGATTTTGCTGATTTGCAATACCAAACTGCTCAGAGGAAGACTATAAAATCTAGCTACAAACTAAAACCACCGCTTGTGCCTTCGCAGCGTGATCAGACATCGCTAAATCGACTTAAAATCGCATAAGGATTTAGAATATATACACTTTATGGGGTCTTAGACCTATATTTTGACATGTTACAAGCGAAATGACAAACTGATATATAGGGTATGTATATATGGTAGACATTTAAGAGAAAAACTAAATAAAATATTTATTGCTTTTATTGTATTTTCTCTCACTATATGTTAGTTTCCTTGTTAAGAGTGCCATCAACTTTCAAACACTTTTATTTAAATCTGAAAAAGTTGTTCCATTTTTGATTTGAAATGCCTCTTATGTAAGGTAAACAAAAATCTATAACACTTGTACACGTTTTCACCTCATTTTTATTATGTATTTAGATATTATTTAGCATGTAATTATTTTTCAAGCGTTTTTTTTCATCTAAATTTATATTTCTTTTGTGGTTTGATTTTATTATCTTTTTCGATTGTTGAAAAGTGTGAATTTTCTTGTGAATATTTATTTGTTCAAGTTTATTCATTTCTAAACTTTAGCTTAAATGCAAATTAAAAAATATATATAAAATTATAAACTTCTGAATACGTCAATAACAAGAAAACGGTTCAAGTGAAATATGAACGAACAAATGTTGCAAAGTAGATTAGTAGTTGAAATTAAAAATAAACCGCGAAATTGGCATTTCAATCCAGATTTAACATGAACCGTTTTTTTAAATCGTGTTATGCTGTTTGTTTTTAATTTTAAGCTGCATGTTATTAGTCATTTGATGCCGTTGGTAATTGTTATCGTCGGTACCAGCTACTAGGGGGTTTTCTTTAAATCATTAATACATACATAGAAGTTAAGTGACGATGAAGTCAAAGCGAAGAGATATGACTTACTAAGCGTTTAATCTCATATATATACCCTACACTAGCACAACTGTATTATACTGACCAGCCCAGAATAACTTTTTGAATCAACTTAACAATTGACTGCGGTGCAAGGAGGAGATTTGGGGAATTTGTTTTAAGTCAGTATATGTTTAGACCTACTTCCCATACGAAGGTCTTCTATGAATTAGACAAAGTACCATAATTGTAGGTACGATGTAAATATAAAATGTAACCATAAATCATGCATTTGTATATGAAGATCCCCATACCAACAATCACATTTTAATTCAATCATCAATAACACTAGTTTATAAAATAATTCATTTTTGAGCGACTGTTTTTCGCATGGATTTAGAGCTTCTAAAAACGGAAAGTCGAATTAAAAAATATTAAATTAGTTCTCACAAATGGTATCAATATAAAGACATATATGAAACAAACTTTATGAATGCTCTTCCTAATCGGTTCAGTTTTTAGTGTAATATCCAAAAATATACTAAGAATTAGCGTCTCTAAAATCTTAAAAATACATCTATAGATAAATTCCGAAGTTATAAAGTAAACACAAAAACCCTAGAATTACTTAAACTTATACGTAACGTTAATAAGTTAAAAAGAGACGGCCATATGGAAGTATGTCACGTGTTACTAATTGAGCCTTAAATGTAAACTAGACGTATGAGAGTATTAATTTATTGAAAAACTATTTTTTATAATTGAAAATTAACATGAATTCGTGAACTGAAAACATATAATTTGATTTGTGAATTAAAAATATGTATTTATATGGTGGTCCAATTACAGGTATCTTTTTAAGTCATATCATGAATTTTGTTCTGTTCGAAATATTCAGCATCATTCCTCCGCGGACCAAATAAGTTAGTTCTATGTTTCCCAAACTGGCCGAAATGAAGCAAGCACTGCGCAAGCTATAAGCAAATTTGTGCAAAGAGATCGTGACACTGGCTAGCTGATGGACAACACTCATGGTATTCGTCGTCGTATGTTGCGTACCAAAGAGAATGTGGTTGCTGTGGCCGAAAGTGTGAAACTCAATCAACAACCCGGCATTTCATGCACCAGCATAATGAGAATTTTAAAACTGAAAGCAAACGACCATCCACTATGTTACGGCTTCTCAGTTTGGGCTTTAATTGGACATTGAATTTGGCCGATAACTCTTCTTTTTTCCGAAGCGCATTTTCATCTCGACGGCTATGACAACAAACAAAATAGCCGGATCTGGGAATCAGAAACCCTGCGCGTTATTGTCGAGAAGCCAATGCAAACACAGTGAGTGATAGTTTGCTAGGAACCCCATTTCAGTCAACGGCGAACGGTACAGAGCCATGATTACGGAATTTTTATGGGCTGAAATGGAAGATATGAATTTGGATAATCTTTAGTTTCAGAATGATGACACACCATGTCACACAGCTAATCAAACAATCGATCTTTTGTGCACTAAGTTTAGTAATCGCCGTCTTGGCGATGTCAATTGGGCGCCTCAGAGCTGCGAGTTAAAGACCGATGCGATGCGAATAATCCAGAAACGATCCACAATAATATCAGACTACACAGACAGGAAACAGCTGATTAAATCAAAATGGCGACTAATGAGTAAATGAGTAAGAAAATGAGTAAAAGGAAATGTCAAAATTGCGGTGATAAACAGAAAGGGATAGAAATAGAAAAAAATTATGTACCATACAATTTATATGGAGTTTATTTTTTCTATCTCATTTTGCAAATCACTGCAATGTCAAAATAACCATATGGTTCGAGAATTCTTGTTTGACATATGTCATTGGTAACCTGTCTGTGTAGTCTGTGGCTAATATCATCCAAGTCATTTGTGAGATAAAAACATAATATAAGAAAAGAAATTAAAGGCCTAACTACAATTGGCTTAAGTTACTTAAGCTTCGCTGCAAAAGTCAACAAAAGTTGACTTAAGTGTGCCCCAAAGTACACACCAACCCATAACTTAATGAATCAGTTGAAATTCCCACAATAGCATATTTATTTTAAATTTCTTGAATTTTAATTTGTTTTCTTTTATTTTTTGATTACTATTCTTATCTCCATATAATTTTTTTTTTAAATTTTTTAATTTGCTTAAGTTGTGTACGATGAGTTTCGATTGTAAATTAACTTAATTTATAAAAGAAACTTTTCAAATGTTAACTTAAACTAAATATGGGTATTTCAATGCAATTCAACTCATTCATTTATTTTATTTCATTTTTAAAAAGATACTTGTGTTGTATTTAAATCTTTTTTGAAAACTATTCTTTAGGAATTAATTCCTTTGAAATCTGAAAACCCAATATTTGCTTTAACCGTATTTTTTCAACAATTTTAGACAAATTTGGGTCTATTACATCTGCCATGCTATCTGCTCCACATATAATATTATTAAGATTACATCTCTCTCTGTAATTTGGTCTGCTTCCCAAAATATAAACGAAATGGAGTTATGGGTCGGTCTTAACCGACTATAATTTTCTAACTTGTTTTTTAATGCATTTATACAATATCAAATTATTCTTCGTTTTTTTACGTTTGTAATGACTAAACAATTTTATTGTTATTATTTTTTTAAATATATATAATGAACTAATTTTCTTCAAATAATAATTCCTGAATTAATTAAAAATATAAGCTAATTACCCTATTACCCTATTCAAAACGAAAAATTTGCAACCGCTTATGCAAAGTAAATACTTTATACGCCTTTTAAGCTACATATACCCTTCTTTTAACTGTAATTTTTAGCAGATTCTACCGACATTTTTTTTGCATTATGGGGAAATATTTTTCGGATTGTCCCACTTCAATCCGATTTTGATTTAACTTAAATATGTTGCAGCGGAGACAAAACAAATGATAACATTTATTTAGCGGGCCAATATCATCATTAATATTTACTTTCCAAAACAGCTATAGCTAATTCGGTAATAAATCAAAGGTATTTGGAAGATCAAAATATCTCACTTTTAAGGATGTAGTAAAGGGTGGTTAAATTTTAAGAGCCGTTGTTGAATGTGAACCACACCTAAACCTCAAGTTTTTTCTGCATTTCATTTGACATTTCTAAATTTCAGACTAACTCAATTTGAACCATGGAAGATACACAATCGAGCAACGCGTTAAAGTTTTTGAGGCTTATTATGAAAATGGGCGTTCAAATCAAAATGCGTTTTGTGATTTTTTTTGGTCAGCATAATCGACCAAATGTGTCCACAATCGGGTGAATTGTGGGCAAATTTCAGCAAACCGGGTCTGTGAAAACACTTGTGCATGCTCGCCCAGTTCGTTCGGCGGAAAACATTGCTGTTGTTCGCGATAGTGTGTCAAGAGGTCGGCCAAGCATTTACCGTGAATGGTGTTCGCTTCGCGTGTTGATAACGAACGAAAATTTAGACCATCGGGTTGAGGTGTGCTGCCGAGGTCGCGGCGGCCATTTGGCCGATATTTTGTTCCATACATAATTGAACCATACCATATTATCATAATAAAAAGAAATGACAATAATTTCCTAAATAATTTGTGTTTTATTCAAAATCAACATCGGCCTTTAAAATTTTACCACCCTTTATGTGATTGCAGGAACCAAATTTACATATTTTATTCGACATTCGATTTGAGAAAGGGAATGCCTCGGCTTTTTCGATATCCGTTTTTCGGAATTCAGGCATTTAAACTTGTGTATCATATATTTGAAAAAGGTGGCAACTCTACGTCTAAATATATTTTAATTTCGTAAATTTCAGATATGCTCAAATATTGTATAAAAATATCAACGATTTTTACCTGTATCCATTAATTTTGCCTCTAAATTTCATCAAATCGTAGTGAACCACTCCTCCAAAATCCTTTGACCGATTTTAAAAATATTCATATGCGTGTTCAGAACTAAAAAAATTTATTATTAACGATGTGTCGCAATTTATATGTTTAAAATTCCGAAACTTTGACTCCGTTTTTGACTCAAATTTTAACTACATCAGTTAAACTTTTTTTTGTATGTGCCGATAATAGTAGCCTGAACACTCAAAAGATCTTCCTTTAAACTGGTTTAACAAATAAACGTACTTTTCATTACACTTGTGGCAATTTTTTTTTTTTGTTTTTACTTTAAATCATTAAACGGAACTCAAAAATTAATTTAATGAATAAAATGTTCGAATTCCTCGTTAAGTTAGGAAAATTTAAAAGAAAACTTCCAGAGTGGAATTAAATTCAGCTTACTTTTAGATAAGTTACCCACCCACTTATCATGTATTCTATAATATATATATATATATATATATATATATATACTAGCTGACCCGGCAAACGTTGTTCTGCCTAGGAATAGGATTACATTATTATCTAGGTAGCTCGCACAAAGTTTGAATATTCTCACAATAATAGTACCCCAGATATGCAATAATAAATTTGTACTTCGTATGGGAGGTGCCACGCCCATTGCTTGGATCCCCCATATTTTTTGGAAGATTATGAATATTATTATCAAAGAAGCTCACACAAAGTTTGAAGACTCCCACTTTAATAGTACCCCAGATATGCAATAATGAATGTTTTCTTCGTATGGGAGGTGCCACGCCCATTGCTTGGATGGCACTCATTTTTTTGGGAGATTATGAGTATTATTATAAAAAAAGCTCACACAAAGTTTGAAGACTCCCACTGTAACAGTACTCCAGATATACAAAAATACATTTTTACTTCGTATGGGAGGTGCCACGCCCATTGTACCCATATAGGTCAATTGTGAATCTAAACCATTCAGGGATCAAATAAAACAGACACAACAAATTTCATCGAAATCGGCCCAGCCGTTAAGGAGGAGTGCAGTCACTAACACACGTACAGGAGAATTATATATATAAAGATATATATATATATATATATATATATATATATATAAATATATATATATATATTGCATTTGTTAATTAGTTATTGTTTTATTTGTACGTTGATTTTGTTCCTTTGTTAACTTTATCTTATCTGACCAATGTTTTTGTTTATAATATTTATTTTTTGTATATTTGAGTCATTACTTTTAGACAAAGTAATGTTTATTTTTAATTTTAATAAGTGTAAATTAGGGCAAGGAAGTTCATGCATTTATAATCGTGTTTGTGTTCACAAAATTTATATTAAAATTCGGAAAATATGCATTTAAGATTTTCAAAATATGAATTTATTGATTTTTTTCAATGTTCTCAATATTATTAATTAGATTTTAGTCTTTTTTGTCCAAAAAGGAATATAAATTATTGCCAGAAAGTTGGTAGTTGCATTTTAGCAAACTGTATGTTAAAATATGTCAAGATATTATATGTTGGGTGGTCAATAAGTCTATGACTTTTTGAATCAAACACAGGTTTTTGGATAAAAAAAATTATTTCATTTTTCAATATAGTATCCTTTGAGCTCTATACACCTTGTTCAACGTTTCTCCAATTTGTTAATCCCTTCCAAAAAAAAAAAAGAATTGGAAACAAGAAATAGGCACCCGAGGCTAAATCCGGAGAATAGGGTGGATGAGATAGCAATTCATGCAAACACCCATTTTCCATTTTCTCCTTAAGCCTCAAATCAAATCATGTATCAATGACTGTAAAATACAAACTAAATGACGCAGCTCGTTCAAATTTTGAGAGGAGTCAACTGACAGATGCCTGTTGACATGGGCAGTGTTGTGATTTCAGTTAAGAGACGGGAAATTCAAAAAGTTACGGACTTATTGACCCGCATTAGCAAAATATGCCAAAATATATATTTATAGCAAAATAAGTAAAAATATGCATTAATATTCTTGTATTTACATGAACTTCCGAGCCCTACACTCACCAAAAAAAGTCTGTAATGGCAACTGAAAATTTTGCTGTTATTACGGGAAATTCTGCTAATTTGAGCCCAGCGGTATTTTTTGCTAATCTTAGCAACACATGTCTGCTGAAGTTAGTAGCCGCTACTAAATTTTAGTAGACTTTTTGTAAAGTGGAATTTAAAATCTGTTTGCTAAAATCAGCAAAAAAAATTACTAAATTTTATTAATATTAGTAAAAAGCTTTGAATTTATTTTTCTTATCGAGTATCAAAAATTTTGAACATATTTTTTAAAAAACTAATTAATCATATTTTTTAAAAAACTAATTAATCAATTTTTTTTTTTTTTACTTTTAAGGTCAAATTCTAATTGTTTCTAGGTCTGATTTTTAGAACTAAAAAAAACTTTTTAGTGCTTTTTAAGTGGATGTCCTTTTTTCAGACATGAGTCGGTATATTCACTTCCGATCCCTTTTTTAATCTATGTAGCATTTTAAGGCAATTTAAGTTTGAAAGTGTAAGTTTTAATTAGAAATAACATTTCCTTCAATATCCACCTTTTTAAAATTAGTAATTTTTTTATGTTATACTAAAGATTTTCGATCTTTTGCTATATAGTACGTATCCATAGGTCATATTACAGCTCTAAAATAGTGTTTGTTGTTTGTGTATAAAAGGTGAAGAAGTGAAAGAAAAGAATTTCAACAAATCGTTAAAAGAAATCACTAGAACTGCATGTGTTTTAATTCTACAAAAACGTTTGATTTAGCTGGCAAATTTGCATTTGGGATTTTATTTCGCTTTTTTAATACAAAATATTTTTAATTTCTTTAGCTTAATTTTAAAAAATTTGAAGGAAAATAGTTTATAAATTTTTTTTATAAATTATTATAAGTTATGACCTAAAATAGTTGCACTCAAAGGGAAATTATGTATAAAATTTTCTTAATATATGAGAAATAAAATGGTTTAAAAATCTGTTTATAAATTCTTTTCAATCGGAGCAAAAAATAGAAATAAAACCGTTTAACCGTAAACCGTAAAAAAAAAGTGAATTGACCGGGATTCGAACCTCGAACCCGCGGCCTTAGAGAAAAAAAGGATTTGTGACATAGCGTCTAGACAACTCAGCTATTGAAGCTCACACAAAATCATCGTCAATAGAGGTACATATATAAAAAGTCTTCGTTCATTAGAGATTTGTTTAGTTTTTATTTAAATGACAAATCTTTGTATGTGTGTTGTTTGTGTATAAAAGGTGGAGATGAAAGAAAAGAATTTTAACACATGGATGTGTTTGTTATGCTTAATATTCTACATACATATTAAACAAAGGGATTTTACATGAAAAAATTAGAGGTAGTCCTGGTTTTTTGCTAATATCTCAGCCATTTATTAACCGATCTGTCTGATTTTTATTAGCAAACAGAAATGGATCACATGTAACAGAAATAAAAAACAATCAAGTCCTCATCATGTCTGGGTTCTTCGGAAAACCCATTTCAACACACAGACGGACAGACGGACATCGTTAAATCAACTTCGCTCTTCATAAGGACCCAGAATATATATACTTTATAGGGTCTAAGATCAATATTGTAGAAATTACAAACGTAATGACAAACTTATATATACCCTTCCACCTGTGGTGAAGGGTATAACAAAGGGATTTTACGGAAAAAATTAGAGGTAGTCCTGGTTTTTTGCTAATATCTCAGCCATTTATTAACCGATCTGGCTGATTTTTAATAGCAAACAGAAATGAATCACATGTAACAGAAATATATAACAATCGAGTCCTCATCATGTCTGGGGTCTTCGGAAAACCCATTTCAACACACAGACGGACAGACGGGCATCGTTAAATCAACTTCGCTCTTCATTAGGACCCAGAATATATATACTTTATAGGGTCTAAGATCAATATTGTAGAAATTACAAACGGAATGACAAACTTATATATACCCTTCCACCTGTGGTGAAGGGTATAATAATGAAATAATAATCCTAATTACTGTAAGTACTAGAGCTCCTGTTAAGGGACAGTGTATATGAAATAATATATATTAACTATTTGTTTATTTATATTGTAAATATTATATAAATTTCTTTTGAAATAAATAAATAAATAAATAAAAGAAAAAAAATCAATGAACTAAAAATATATTTTTAGGTCACTTAACGGAAATACAATTCACTTGACGGAAATATTTTTTTAGTTGTTACAAACTCTATACTCAGCAATGTTTTTTTTTTTTTTTTTTTTTTTTTTTGTAAGTGTTTGCAATATATAACAAACTTAAACTATAATAAACATTAGTTAACAATAATAATGTTTATATATACAAAGTCCCTTAATCGGGCTCTCTAGTATTATTACTATAATAATTAGTTTTGGTTTTCAAATATTTTATAAATAAATAACGTACTTCAAATGAAGAATGTATAACTAATTAATTTTTGTAATGAAAAATTTTTTTTAAAAACATTACATCGATATAAGCAAAAGTTAAAACAATGTCTAAGTGATAAAGGAAAAGGGTTATAAAGGATTTATTGAGCAAGCCACCAAAACTTGTTGGTTTTTGAGCGTTGTAAGCTGTAAAGTTCTCTATTGGCTACGCTTGTTTCATATCGAAAGTCATTATTTGTTATTGAGTTGCAGTTAACTGCTTTAATGTTTGCACGTCTATACCTATGATAAAAGACTGGAATGCAATGTTCAATTTGGATCATTTTCATCCTATCGAGGTATAAAAAGGCCTCAGGTGGTACGAAGCCTTTTTGCAATGTTTCAGCTATATACTCTTCATTTGTATAGTACGGGGCCATTATTAAATTATTTTCTTTACATGATGTGCATCTTAAGATATAATTTCTTATTAATTGTATTATAAAATTGTCTATTCTTATAATATTTGAGCAATTATACAATTTTTTATTCGAGATGTATTTTCTATAATTACTTTCTGGTGATCTATATGTTGACATGCAAGCTCTTAAACATTTTCTTACACTCAGCGATGTTCTTAGTTCCGAATGCACATAAAAAATACTAAACTGAAACATTCCGAATTTTTTAATTATGTTGAATAAACGAATGCACTTTTTTTTTTTTAAATACTTATATTTATTAAATTATAAAAACACATTTATGAATTAAACATTTTAAGTGTTTTATTTTCATTTTTAGTTAAATGTTAAAATTTATAATACATAAATTATTTTAAAAAATGTCCATAATTTTTAACATTTCCTTTTGCAATCTTAAAGACAAACAAAAATTACTTATAAATTTAATAACGAAAAATTAAACTTAAGCTGATTCGGGCATTGTCATAGGATCTGATGCTTCCCTCAGACATTGTTTCCGAATATATTCTTGGCGAATTTCAAGATAACTCAAAACGAATGCTCCCTCCAGGTATTTATTTTAACTATTTTCTAAATATATTAAGTATAACAATTTAAAAAACGATTCAAATGATTTTTTGTGCATTTCACAAGTCGAAAAAAATTTCGAATAGAAATTCGACTGCAAAAAAAATATGAATCACTAAAAATTAAATTTCCAAATATTTTAGTTCCATGTGTTTTTAAAAATCGATTCTATGGGTCGCCAATTCTGATAATTGTTTGAATGTAAATAAAATGTTTGTGAGATTAGATTTGAATGCGTAGTAACATTACGAATAGAAATCTGTAGTAATCTTAAATAATAAGTCAATGAACTAATTATTTTAAAATATATAAAACCATCTATCAATAGTAAAATCTAGTGACATTCCTGACCACAATTTACCCACAATAAAAAACAAAACAATCTTTTTTTTATACAAAAATATTATTAATGAATTTATTGTAAAGTATTTTAAAATACTAAATTGATTTATATATTTACGTAAGTATTTGGTAAAACCGCAACTTGAAATTTCTGCAATAACAATAATTTTACATTTTAAAAAATTGGTAAATTAATAAAAAAAAAAAATAAACAAAATCAGTTTACCTTCTAAAGCCTAAAAAAATTGTACAATTAGTTTGTTTTTTTAGCTTTCTATGTTCGATTGAGCAGATTAAAAAGATTAGTTATTGGTTGGTCGAAAATAACTGTTTTATTAGCACCAGTGATGATATACTATATGGCCCCGCTATCTCACAGAGAAAACAGATTCATTGTGACAACCGAATTTCTTGCCAACCAAATGGTTTGTTTGGAGTTACATTTTTATTTATTTGTGGCGACAGAAATTCGTGTAATACAACAAAATTTCCGTTGAAACTATATATTTCAATCGGATCTGGAATACATTTAGTAGGGACAGCTGAATAATTCGGTTGATGCAACTAAACAATTGAGTTGGCAAATGAATTCGGTTGTCACAATAAATCTGTTTTCTCTGTGCTTATTTACATTGAGACCCGCAAGAACATTTTTAACTGTACGAGCTCGAAAAAATATCTTAGGCATAGCACACAATACTCTTTCGAGTTGAGATGTGAAAGATCGCTTTCCAATAAGAATGAGTTTCTTGTGAACATCTTAGCCAATCAACCAGATCAGTGATTGTTTGGACATCCATTACAAGAGTTGGGATAGATCAACTATTATTATCCTTTACTTTTTTTACGAATGACCAAAAGCTCTTACAGCCCGATGAGCAGAATGAACTTTGGCACGGAGACGCTAGACTTAAAGAATTTTTTCACGTCTAATCTCTTTGGAGCCATCGGTTCTTGCCTGTTTGCGTAGCAGATCAAAACTAGCATTTTTGTTAATGTATTGCGCCAAATTCTGAATGCTTCATCTTTGGATCTGACTGCACTCATGCAAGTCCCATTAAACCAACATGTATATATAGACAATGTAGTAATCACATTTTCAGATCATCTACCGTTTTAGTGATATATATTCATGAAATTCTTTGAGTGTACAAACTTGTGAAAAACAAATATAACACAAGTGATGATGAGCTTTATAGAGGAAGTTGCATGTCTATAAAATGACCTAGAAGACGACTTAAGAAACATAAACTAGAAAAAGAACTATTAAAATGTAAAAGAAAAAAAAAAACAAATAACAGTAACATTTTAAAAAATATATATAAATTTGTACGATATTTACACAATGACCAGAACGATTAAAGAACGTGAACAAAAATAAATACAAAAAACATTTGGAGAATTACATATTGTTTGTTAAGTCGAGCGATTGCCGCCAGTTTAATACATATATTATTTATATAGAAGTAGACAGATAAAAATTAATGTTTTTAACATTTTTATAATCTACATGGAGTGGTATAAGTTTGTGCTGATGGTTGTAACAACCAAAAATATCGAACCTAGACCCACCTTATACCAATCGACTCAGAATCATTTTTTAGTCGATTTTTACGTTGCAAATACAAAGATATTTAATGAAATTTGGACATGCCCATCTTTTGGCCCAAGAACGGACCTTATTTAAATTTCTTAGAGCCCGTCCATATTTAGACGTACCTCACATAGAAAGGTCCTATATGAGTTGGGTTAAAACGGTTTTATAGAGCCATAAAATAGGCCTCCAAATTTGAAGGAAAATATTTATGAAAATAAAAATTCAAACTTAATGAGAATTGAAAACAGCAGTGGTTTGCAACCAAAATAAATATTTTTTTTTTTTCTGAAATAAAGAAACATGTCATTTATTTACATTTTTTGAAAACAGATTCATAATATTATCAAGTGCTTCATTGGAGGAAAATGTATAGCCTTTTCTCTGAGTGTACGTACCCATTATGGAGTCACACTTTTTGTTAGTTTTTTTTTAGAATATCAATGGGGACTGTGGCCCTTTTGTAAGCGGGGGACTAGGACTATTTTGTAAATCCCACCTTCTATTTGGGGGTTATGTTCAAAATTTTTTGGTGGTAATGCCCAAAATGGTAATGGGGATAATGTCCGTGGGTTATGGTCTGCCACCGATTAAAACGGTGACATTACACTAAACCAATTTCCAATTATGTTCGAAAACTTTTCACACCCACTCTGGAAGTTTGGACTATGGCCGAAGCATTTTCAGACTTATTTTACCTAATAAAGCAGACATAAAACCCATAATTAGGTTGATAACCTCCATATTTTCTATATCTGTATCATTTTTGTCGACTACTTTGCCAGATAAATGTTTTGCGTGTGGCCAGACTTCTGCCGAACAAAGAGGGGTTTCTCTTTAGGGATATATCCATTACCAGCTTAGCTGATAAAATATTTGATGTGTAACCGTTCTTCGGCCAGGCGAAAATGATTTTTCCTCTGGGGTATGCACAAATCCGGCTTCGCTAAATAAAGGTTTTCTTTATATAAACACAATATAATAAAGTTTCGGAGCGCCCCGGTAGGCTAGTTAGTAGCGTGCTAGCTTATCAGTGCGGGGGTCGTGGGTTCAATTCCCACCAGAGGCTCTGGTATGTTTTCGCTACAACGAGCTGAAGGCCTTTGTTGCTAGTGCTCGGTTAGGGTGACGGACATACTCCCAAAACCGAATATTGAGATAATGTCCGTTGGGGAAAAGGCCGGCACCCATTAAAACATTTCTCAATCTAAATTGAATGAAATTATTATAATTTATCTTGCAAGACTGTGCTTTTAGAAACAACATTATTTCTGTAAGCCACCAATAGTTAAATTTAAAATATAAAATTAATTTATTATCAAGAAATTAATTAAATTTTAAAAACCCCTAGAAAAACTAAACGAGTTTTTTGAATCGTTCGAATGTGTATTAAGAGTCGAATTTGGTAATTGATTTCTTACAATCTCTGAATACCAGGGACTGAAGAATTCGTATAAATTTTTCCACCTGTTAAAAAATGAACGCTGAAACTACAAGAAGAACATGACTTTAGGCGATTTTTATAGAATCTAGCTTAGTTTTAAATTAGAGCTAACAAAAAATGACAAAACAAAAACATTTTCTATGTATATTTTGTATATTATTTGATCTATCTGTTTTAGTTATATATTTTTAATTTTATCAGGCTCAAGATCATAAGTTTTTTAATGTTAAATGGAAAAAATTGTAAGTATCATCGCTAGAGGGAGTGCACACTTTCGACCCGAGCGACCAGGTCATCTTCAGCCTCCTTCTGAACCACCCAACACAAATAACTCATGGTTTTAAACAGGCATTTATATCACACACTCTAAGGAAAATGACCATTAACATTTGGAATGGCAACCTTGTCAATTTGTACTTTGAAAATCGAAGATGGTTGCCAAAGGGTATTTCTATAAATAGATGGAAAAAGCTAATTTTTCACTAACTGAAAAATGATCCTTACATTTTTTTCCATTTAATAAAAAAATTGGTGTTTACAATTCGTTAGTAACATTAAAAAAATTATGATCTTGAGCCTGATAAAATTAAAAATATATAACAAAAACATTTTCATAAGAATTACATTAAAATATTATAAAAAGAGAAAACCACTTTATAATTAATCCACTTTTGATTGCAGCATTACATCTTGATATCAGATTTAAGTAATGCTTAGTGCTGAAGATGTTAAAAATGTAAAAAAAAAAAACATATTTTAAAAACAATTGAAATTTTTAAAAATTTGCAAATGGAAAATAAGATCATTTTATGAGGGAATCAAACCCTTGTTCTTTAGAAGAAGCAACAAACAAATTTAAAAGAAGAAAACTTACAAAATATATTAATTATAAAATTAAACGAAAATTTCTTTGAAAAATAAATAGAATATTTAATAAAATATTTATACTTTTTTTAAATGTTGAACCCGAATCTGAACCCATTTTTTCAGGGTTTCAGTCCTTGCTGAATATAATTAATAAAAATGTACCTTCCCTGCAAAGATTTGGAAGATATATTGCAAAGATAATATCTTAAAATGTCGAAAAATATAGATTTTTCTTACAGAACTATTGCTTTCGTATTGATAAGAATTATTGCTTTCTAGTAAGAGTTCCTCCAAACTAGACGTTTTTTGCCAGACGATATGATAGAGGGAACTTTTTCGTTTTACAATGTTTGCTGGGTAAAAGCATTTACTATTTATGAACTCAAGTGGTGTTGTTGTCTTTATAAATGTATTTTACTATTAATTGTAGTTGTTTTTGACTGAACTCTTATCAATGCAATTCTTTGTTATTCCATTTTTTTCAATTACATTTTATTTTTTATAGTTACATATAATAAACAAAATTCTACTTATAGACAGACATTTAATTTATGAGTTTCTTCACATTATTTATAGATTATAAATCACAATTCCAAAAAAAAATTCATAGTATGTATACAATATTACGGCGGTAGCTTCCTTCCTCTTTCAATACGAGTTGGGATTTTTAAAATTTAACTGTTGCACCATTCTAATGCGTGTGTTTGTATGTATGAGTGGTTTGTCCGTTTCGGTTCTAATTCCAATTGTCTGTCATTACTAGGGTAAGGAAGTTCACGCACTAAAAGTCGTATTTTTTGTTTACATAAAATATAGAAATATAAATCGAAAAATATGCATTTTAAATTTATAAAAAAACAAGTAAAAAAGTGCTAAATTCGGCTGTGCCGAATCTGTGCCTCCACCATAGAAGATGATATACGTATATACTAAATTTTGCATGAACTGTAATATGAATATGTTTTGTCAATTTATGTAACGAACTTTTGTTATTTAGTTTTAGTAATGTTATTTATTTAGTTTTAGCAATGTTATTTACAGAGGTCTGTCTGCTCTGTTAGCGACTTTAACATTGTTGATTTTTACGTTAACTTAGTTATCAGAGTAACACAGATATAGCTCTTCTCATAGTATGTAAGACAATAAATGTAATCGAACAATAAGAAGACTTAATAACATTTTTACTTAACAGAAAAAAAAAAATAGATACAGAAAAATTGTACAAATTTGTATGGAAAATTTAGAGGTACCTTCACATTTTCACTCATAACTTTTGAACCGCTTGACCGATTTTGCTCATTTTAAATACCAAACTGCTCGGGAGGATGCTAAATAATCTGGGTAAAAATAGGCACCACCGCTTGCGTCTTCGCGTCGTGATCGCCATTTCAACAGACAGACAGACGGACATCGCTAAATCGTCTTAAAATTGCAAAAGGATCACGAATATATATACTTTATAGGGTCTTAAACCTATATTTCGACATATTACAAACGGAATGACAAACTGATATATACCCTCACCATATATGGTGGAGGGTATAACAAGTAAGAGCGGCTAAATTCGGCTATGCCGAATCTTATATACTACCCTTCACCATGGTTGGGAAAAAACTGAAGTTTATATATGGACATATATGGAATGGACAGATTTATATACGGACGCCTTTAAGAGGAAATTAACCATTTAGTTTGGTGACTTGGACTCGGGAAGATTTATGGTTCCAGAAAATAGGTATTTAAAAAAAATGTATGTTTTGGGCATAACTCTTTTGTATCTGAACCGATATTTCCGAGTTTATTCAGCAAATATGTTATACTAAAGATTTTCGATCTTTTGCTATATAAGACGTATCCATAGGTCATATTACAGCTCTAGAATAGTGTTTGTTGTTTGTGTATAAAAGGTGAAGAGGTGAAAGAAAAGAATTTCAACAAATCGTTAAAAGAAATCACTAGAACTGCATGTGTTTTATTTCTACAAAAACGTTTGATTTAGCTGGCAAATTTGCATTTGGGATTTTATTTCGCTTTTTTATTAAAAAATATTTTCAATTTCTTTAGCTTAATTTTAAAAATTTGAAGGAAAATAGTTTATACATTTTTTTTATAAATTATTATAAGTTATGACCTAAAATAGTTGCACTCAAAGGGAAATTATGTATAAAATTTTCTTAATATATAAGAAATAAAATGGTTTAAAAATCTGTTTATATATTCTTTTAAATCGGAGCAAAAAATAGAAATAAAAACGTTTATATTTTGTTTGTATCAGAGGGTTTTTATAAAAAGTTTGATGTTTTTAGCCTATATATGGATTATTTAATTATTAATATAAAATTTTATATAAATTAACTATTAAATGTTAAAAAAAAAAAAAAAAAAATAAACAAAAAAAAAGTCTTAAGAAAGTAAAAAAAAGTGAATTGACCGGGATTCGGACCCGCGGCCTTAGAGAAAAAAAGTATTTGTAACATATGGTCTAAACAAACTGAGCTATTGAAGCTCACACAAAATCATCGCTAATAGAGCTACATATATAAAAAGTCTTCGTTCATTAGAGATTTGTTTGGTTTTTATTTAAATGACAAATCTTTGTATGTGTTTGTTGTTTGTGTATAAAAGGTGGAGATGAAAGAAAAGAATTTCAACAAATATATGTGTTTGTTATGCGTAAAATTCTACATACATATTAAACAAAGGGAGGTAGTCCTGGTTTTTTGCTAATATCTCAGCCATTTATTAACCGATCTGTCTGATTTTCAATAGCAAACAGAAATGGATCACATGTAACAGAAGTAAATAACAATCAAGTCCTCATCATGTCTGGGTTCTTCGGAAAACCCATTTCAACACACAGACGGACATCGTTAAATCAACTTCGCTCTTCATAAGGATCCAGAATATATATACTTTATAGGGTCTAAGATCAATATTGTAGAAAATTACAAACGGAATGACAAACTTATATATACCCTTCCACCTGTGGTGAAAGGTATAATAAGAATTTGTTCTCTGATTTATTTTAGCGTTTTTAATATTATCGATTTTATTTTACCATTGAATATGACCGTTAATCATCGTCGGAAAATTATTATTTGTATTTTTCAGACATTTTTGTCTTCGTGATTAAAAAAAAGATCACTAATAAATTTGAAGAAATAAATTATTTTTAAGATATTAGATATTATGCAAAAACTCAGTAAAAGTGGCATATCTAAAATGTGCATTTTCAACAAAATATGCATTAAAATCTGGATTTATACTACAACATGCAAAAAAATATATATAAATATGCATTAACAAATCGATGCAATTTTGTTACAAATTTGTTGAATCCTAAAATTTTTAGTTAATTTTAAAAATTTTTTATATTTCAGTTTATGTTGTTCTTGGGCTAACGGCAACAAGCATGTACTTCCATATAGTCCCTTGACCTGGTCATTACAAACAAACAAAAATATATAATTTAAATCAAATGTTATATTTGTGTTACTTCCCCTTGGCAAATTATTTACTATTTTCTAACTTTTGTTGTTTTTTTTTTTTTGGTAACAACATTTTATTTACACATTTTTGTTACGACAAAATGTAAACAAAACTTACAAATGTTTATACCGTTGTTGTACATAAAGACCAGCCGACAGACACCAGACGTACAAATACATCATGATATAGTATATCCAAAATGCAACTTTACCACCACTAGGGTGGATCGATGTCAAAACTTGTAGAATTTTCAACTGAAATTTCAATATCGAGCTTTTTCCGAGTACTCAATACCTAACCCATAAGAATAATGACGGTAATTTGAGTGGTAGTGTTGATGGAAATACCCGTCAATGCGTAGAGCAAAGTTTCTATCAAGTTCTTAAAGGCAATATGAAAAGCTTGACGAAATCTTTCTTTTTATCGACAAAAAAAGCAACACACATTAGTGATTTCTCTCTTGCATATATGAAAGAGTGAAACGACATATATTTTATTTTGTTTATGTTAGTTGAAGTCATCAATTCCTTATAGGGTACTTAATACTTAGAGTTGTATTTTTCTTACATAAGCGTAATTTTGCAATGAAAAACATTATGAAAATACAAACCTGTTTTTTGGGGATGAAAGTACAATCCAGTTTTTGTATGAATGTAAAAAGTACTGAGTAATATCGAGTCAATACTTTAAAATTATTGTGTAATATCGAGTATTCAAAAATACAGGGTACGTTCGTAAATTTGTCCATCACTGCCGCAGTTATGCCAATTTGTGTTGCTAATGCGTGATCATCTGTTGCAGATATTTTGCTACTGCTTAACAACTGCACAGTTTGCTTTTTAGAAGGTTTTGCAAAAAAATAAAAAAAACATGGTCACCACAATAACAATAACAAGTATTACTGAAACTCTTGATTGAAAAATGACAAATTTTTGTTACTTATAATAAAAAAATGAAATATAAAACGACTTTTTATTATTAAAAATCAATTAAGGCGAAAAAAAGACTGATTTCGGACTATTGCATCAGAAACTTTACTGATGCCATAGTCGCAAAAATTTGCGGCAGAACTGTCAATTGTTTGCATAAAAAAAAGGTTTGACGTAAATCAGTGCTGCCAAGTGATGCTTTTTTTAACGTTTTACTTTTATTATGCTACAGTGATGCGCAACTACTGCATTACGAACGTACCCACACTCAGAGAAAAGGTTTCATTATATTTATCAAAAACTTTGTCCAATGTAACGCTTCAAAATATTGTTACGGAAATTCAATCCATCAATTTCTATTTACCCGAGGAAACAGAAATCCCCATGTAACAGCCCAAAAGTGTAAATCAATTCAGTTTGGCAACTCTTCAACATTAGCAAGTTCGACAATAGCAAAGCCCAAAACATTCGACACAACTTTGGACAAGCCTGGACAAAAAAATTATGTTCTGGACATTTCTAGTGAACACAAGAGGATGCTATCACATACATGTAAAAAAAAGCGTCCAGAGATATACCCAGTTTGAGATAAATCATAAATACGACAACAACTCAGCAAAATAAAATTGGCGATTAATTTAGTTAATTATGTACAATAATTGTGTAAAAGTGAAGTAAATTAATTTTCTGTGTATGTTATTAAGTAAACAAAGTGTTGCTATACAAATTTCAACTGTTGTTTATTATTTCCAATATAAAAAGAACTCGATTTATTTAACAAGGAATTAAATCAACGGGTTTAAAACGTAAATTCGTAACAATATGATTAAGCCGGCATCAATGTATTAAAGCTTATTTTCACATATTTTGCTATAAATGCATATTTTAATACATATTTTGGCTTATTTTAATGCATATTTTGATTCAGAAATATTTTGCTTAAAAAAATCAGGTTTTTTGTCATGTTTTTTAATTTATAGAATTCATATATTTTGTAAAAATAATTTTTTTTTTAATTTATAAATATTTTTTGTTTTATTACGAAGACAATTTTTTCAGAAATTTTAACTATTTTTCTTTAAAATATATTTCTTATTGCTAAGACGTTTAAATCAATTTTTAAAACAAAAAATAAAAAAATTTAATCAATTATAGGCCAGTTTTTTTAATTTTTTTTTACCTAAATATATCACATACTCGCTAATATAATTTAAAATATAATATCAAAATTTTTGAAAATGCACACACTAGAAATTAAAAAATTAATTAAGCTAAATCCAAAAACGATTAAAAAAAAATCAATAAATCCATTTGAATGTAGTTTAATTTAGTTGCAGCAGTTCTTTTACATTATATCAGCGATTGAATTTTTAATAAATAAAAATAAATCCAAAAATAAAAGTTGAAAAATCATTAATAAATTAATAATTTTAAAATGTAAGACTGATATTTTTATGTTTGGCACGTTTATTGATGCCTGAACTTTTCAGCCATAGTTAAAAGATTTAAAAGAAAAACATATTTTTCTAACAGGATGGCAGCCGTGGTTTCACATTTCCAGGTAGAAATTAATAGTTTAGAATGAGATTTGACTATTAACATTTTTATTAATATTTTTTTCTGAATAGTTCATCTCTTTACACACATAACTTTCCATACTGCAATTATGTGCATTCTCAATGAACTCCATTATCTCGTTACTTACAAAAGATCAACAATAGTTATGTAGCCCGCAGATCTCAATGAAACTTGGAAAACTAATTCAAAACACGTCTCACATTTGACACCAATTTTAAAACTTCATGAAGATATGTGGGTTACACCATTGTGTATTTTTCATCTAATAGAGAATGCCGAGATACTTTTACTCTGTGCGAAAGCTTCTGATTTGTAGATAAAATGATAGAATACTCGAAAGTTTTTAAAATTTTTTCACATCCCTGACTCACACGATTTTCCTCCAAAGTTCAGATATCGATTCACCCTAACACATACAAATGCATTTTATATATTTTCCTAAAAAAAAAACATCATCTAACCAACTATAACAATTTGTTTAGATGATTGGAAAACTTTTGATTCTTCTCTTTGCGTTAAATTTTTTGCATTCGTGAACAAAAATATTAATAATAACTTGAACTGAGCGATCCATAAAAAAACATTTAAATTTTATGATATTTAGAAAAAAAATAATAGAAAAATATTTTTATTAGAAAAAATACAGAATTTAGGAGAGTTGACATCTAAAATTTTAGAAAAAATTTCCTAACACTTGAAAAATATAAAAATTGGATTTTTAGGGTTTTCAATAAAAAAAGTCTTTTAAGGGTCTGTAATTTTTCAGTAGGAAAATCGATTTTAAGACCCTGTGCGAAGTGGCTAAATAAGTTCTAAATACAAATTGACCAAATTGACAAAAGACATGTTTTAAAAAGTATTTGAAAATATTTTAAAATTTTAAAGAAATTTAGAAACCAGAATTTAGTTTAGATTATTTTAGCCAGTTAGCACCCATCCTTAATACAACTTAACAAAAGGTTTTTGAAATTTGTTTGAAAAAATAGTTGAAAAAACGTTCAAATTTCATACAAAATTCGGAAACCGCTAAAATATTATTATCGAATCAAGAAAAGATTTTCAATTAACTACTGCTATCCTTAAAATACCGATACCGAAATAACGGAAATATTGTTAACCTCAAAATAAGGAATTACGAGGTAGTCATTTTCGAGAGGTTCATATGGACCAGCAAATCTTGTGTACCAAAACTGGGGTCGCAGGTGTGGTTCACTGACGGCTCGAAATAAATCCATGGGGAAACGGGTGCGGGCATTTGTTTTGGCGGCACCCGCAGTAAGAAAGGATTTTGATGCGATAATAATATTTCATTAACTACCATTTGTTAACATTTTTAATAAAAAAAAATATCTTACTTAAAACGGTAATCCAGTTAACATAAAAATTAACAGTTTATTGCAAAAATAATGCTTTGGTAGTTGATTCTTAAAATAGAAAAAAACTTTAAACAACTGTTACGAAAGACGGTTATTTTCGTTGGGTATTTTTTAAAAACCGTGATAATAGTAGTTTCTATAGGAAAACAACTGTACTTACAGTAAACTGTCAAACTTTTTTGAGCCTACACTAAAAATAGAAAAAAATTTAAAATCAAAAAGTTTTAAACCCTTTTGATATAAAATTGGACCGCTAAGAAGGGGCGAATGTTTATTAGTTTAACCTCTCCTTTACCAAATATCAAAAATAGTTTCTTTTTCAGTGTAGGTTTGATTCTAATATTTTGATTGGATGCATAAAATCTGTTTATACATAAAAGCGGAAAATACATACAAATGTAAGTATACTCATGTTACAAGAAAAGTCTTCTGTAAAAGTCTAAGGCTGATATTAGTTTAATACGTAACATAAAGAAGGAAATTGTAAACGGCATTGTATTCGATTGCCTCTTCGTGTATGCAAACGTACCTTGAAATCAAAGTACAGGAAGGAAATGAATAATTATCTGACACTCACGTCATGACCATAAAAACGAGTTCGAATTGGTTTATAGGTTATAATAAAGGGTGATTTTTTTTGCTATTTGGTTTTTCAGTGTAAAAAAGATTCGTGACATGTGGCAATACCAAAAATGCGTAGTAAGGTTTGACATTTCACCATGAACAGACTAACAAACGAACAACACTTGCAAATCATTGCATTTTATAATCGAAATTCGTGCTGTGTGATAAGTGTTTCTACCGGAAAACTGTCTTCAACGACTAAGCTCATTTTTGACTCAACGGGTACGTCGACAAACAGAATTGTCTAATTTGGTGTGCAGAGCAGTTAGAGGCAGTTCAAGAGCTGCCAATGCACCCTAAAAGATGCACTGTTCCGTGCGGTTTGTGCCGGTGGCACCATTTGATTACCGTGCGATGATTACCGACTTTTTTTTGCACAAAATGGAAAAATTGGACTTGGAAATGTCAACCATTTGGTTTCAACAAGACGGTGTCACAAGGCACACGATACTATAAACTTCACTTTTTAGCTGCCAATATCAAGCGATTAAACCCCACTAGACTGCTTTTTTGTGAGGATACGTGAAGTCTCTTGTGTAAAGGGACAAGCTAGCCACAATCCCAACCCTAAAAGATAACATTACAGCCATTGGTGAGATACTGGTCGAAATGCTGAAAAAATATGCCAAAATTGGAGCTTACAAACGGACCACCTACATTTACATGAAATCATCTTTAAAACGCAAATAGCAGATATTCATTTATCGCCCCAAATAAATATTTCATTAACTTTTGCAAAAAGATGTAACAATCGACAAAAAATCATGTCGATTGTTACATCTGGATTTATTAAATGGAGACAAAATCTAATACTTAAATTGAGATAAAGTCTGAATAAAAAAGCTAGAGTGGTAGTAGGAAAAATATCGGTACAAAATTCCCGGAAATTTTCAAGTCATACAAAAATCATTAATTCTTAATGTACTACTTTTTTCTCTATATACTACATTAAAACAATCTCGTTTTAAATTTAAAGATTTTCCATACAAATAAAATCTTGGAAATTTGCAAGATTTGCACGAAATCTAACTAAAATATTGCATAAGTGGAAGACGACAAACAACTATGTTAGGGTATATGTGGGTTTTCTGGTGCTGAATCCCACGTTTTGGGTTCTAAAAGTGGGACTAAAATTCATCCGACTAGACTAGTTTTTGCTCTTTTTTCTACATATGTGTATTATCAGTTATTTTTTATTAAGTTGTAAAAATTGTTGGTGGTATAATTGTAGGATTATCGCTAAATATTATTTCTTTTTTAAATCTGCCAACCATAGAATTTGAACCCATATCTATCCATATATTGCTAACGTAATTTTTATTAGATGACTGCTTAAACGCGCTCAACCAATCAATGATTTTGTAATTAATTAAATTATATAAAAAATAAAAATTTTTTTATCTGAAAACTGTAAAAAAAAATTTAATTTAACATTAAAATAATATAATATAATCAAACAAACGAACACGCAGAGCCAAAAAGCTAAATTTCTCTTAAATTTGTACACATAAAGTATTTGCATATTTTTTGCTTCAGTCAATTTGAAACTGCAAAATGGTTTACATTTTGTAATATTATTTAAATAATTTCAAGACATTGAAATATGAAATTCAAGTGTTCATCCTTAAAAGATTTTCTCAAGTGTTTAGTGTAAGAGATTTGATACAAAAACAAAGAAGCAACTCAATGAATATGAAAAATATTCAAATACATACTTATCAAAAAATTAAACAATTTGTAACACTCGCCATGAACAAAAGTACACTTAGCATAGGCTTAACAGCCGTTTTTATTCCTAAAAATGGGGTTTAAGGCGAAAAATTGATTATATATTTTTTTTATAAAAAAGATATTTTTCTAGGGCCTTTTACTGGTACCTGTTTTTAGGAACTTTTTGCTTTTTTTAATTTGGTGTTGTAAAAATTTCAAAAATGTTGGATTATTTTTATAAAAAACGTATACTGCTATGGGTGCCAAATTCGCAATTTTAGTCCTTATTAAATTTCAACGGACACGTATTTTTGCGTTTTTTTCATATTAAAGAGTATTTTGCGACGAATTGTTTAGTACTTTTCGGAACAACTTGTCAACCCCATGCTAAAACATTTGAGGAATATATTATTTTAATACAGTTCTTATATAGAATTTCTAACGATTCCTATACGCTGCCAATTAAAGAATTTATGTTGTTTTTAGATTTCCTTTTTCTTTCACATATAAAAGTTTCATCAAAACCAGAGTGTTTAGATTTTGGTACTGACCGTAATATGTCCTCATTTTAATAGTCCGACCAACTATGTAGTTCCAATTCGTCGGCATTTTAAAGTATTTTTGCTAACAGTGTCAAATTTAAAAAAAAAATACTTGTCATTAAGTCCATTCGTTTACTTTTCTCAGTCAAGTCCAGTAAGAATTAGTCAGTAACAAACTTACAGAGAGTAAGATAAATTTACTCTAAAAAATAAATTGTATCTGGTCGATAAGGAAAAAGTGGATTCTTGTTGCAAAATAATAAGCAGAAATATTTTAGAAGGTTTTCTTATCTTTTCCATAATTCATTTGCAGCATTGCATTTGCATACAACAGCGAAGTGGTCAAACATTTTTATGTCATATGTTTTTTTTTTAAGATAAGTTTTTTCTGCTTGAAAATTCTTGCTGGCAGAAATTTGTCTAGTAAAAATTTGCAAACTCTCAACGTCTAACTGTCATTTTATTCTCTCTTTTTTCTTTCTGTTTACTAAATATTTGTGTAAACGAACGCCATCCAGTAATTTTTTTTACAAATTTGCACAAATTATTGAGTAGACGAAAGGAACTATTATTGTATATTTACAAAAAATAGGTTTTACAAAATCACAAGGTCGTTAAAACAGACTACTTAGACAGGAAACAGCTGATTGAATTAAAATGGCGATTAGAAAATGAGTAAAAGGAAATGTCAAAATTGCAGAGATACACAGAAAAGGATAGACGTACAAACAAATATATACCATACAATTTATATGGAGTATATTTTTCAATCACATTTTGCAAATTACTACAATGTCAAAATAACTATACGGTTCCAGAATTTTTGTTTGACATATGTCATTGGAAAACTGTATGTGTAGTATGTGGTCGTTATAATGAATTTTTGATCATAATTTTAAAAGCCCACGAATAGAGAATCGGCGTTAACCAAGGGAATAGTGTATATACTTAAAGAGTATACAATGCCATAACTAAATGGTGAATGAGACAGAAACTTTTTGTTTTATTTTACAGCATTTAATGGATGGATGCACGGGCAGGGCAGACAGACATATTTATAGGGAGATAGACCGACAAGCAGATAAATGATTAACTTGCCGTACAAGTATGAGTACGACAACGAGTAGTAGTATGTTATGTGTAAGTAGTTTCTGTAGTAATGGGACTAAAGAGTACAACCGAGTATTCGGTTTCAGCCAACTATTCGGTAACTATTAGGTATTCGTCCAACCTTACCATTATTTTTTTATAAAATATTGAATATAATAATATTGCGGTAAAGAAAATGCTTGAGGTAGACAAAAAACAGCTCTAGAAGGCTCTATTGTGAATGGATTAAGTTATTCAGTGGTGCGTTTGCTCTTTTGCTAGCATTTGTTCTCTCTCGTGTAGATTTAAGGCAGACAAAGCTTGATATAGATATGAAACGAAAATGCAATTTTTTTGAAATTAAAAATTTGTATTTCTAAAAGTTAGTTTTATATAAAAATAAATCTAAAGTCACTTAAGCCAATTGTGTTTGAGCATTTAGATTAACATTAACTAAAATTAATTGAAACTGTAAAAACAATTTTTTATAATTATAATTATATATAATTATGATTAAAAGTAACATATTGATAAAATGAAAACCTTTAATATTTTTTTCAGATACGGTTGCACCCGTATAATGCTTTCATACCGAAACCGGTTTCGGTCGGACTCTAGTATTTATACAATTATAGTAGTTGAATGCATTGAATTATTGGTGCAGTATCACCACCACCATTAACTGCACTTACTTACACTGTTCATAATAATGATGACGAACGATGGATGTGGATGTTGCTGATGATGATGACAATAACAACAATATAAAATAGACAACAGTATTCAAAGTAGTTTCATATGGTGATAGCAACGCGTATATATTTACATATATGTATATAAGCAGAATATTGTTTACACCAAAATTGTAAAATATATAAAAAACAAACAGATATAATAAACAAATGATATGCATGTACAATCATATTCAATATTCATTTTGAATTTCATATACTACTAATACCACCCAGTTATAAAAAATACCAGTACGGAACCAGTTATGTACAAATTTATTTCAACCAGATAAATAGTACGATTTCTACCGCCTCTCCATATAAACAACTGTAGAGTTTTACATGGAAAGGTCATAGGTGAAGAAGCAATTTCCCTAATCTCTCAAATTGGAACTATGTAGTTGTAGTTGGGAAATTACAATTTAAGGGCGACAAATAGGGAACAAAATTCGTACTAATATTACTTAAAATATTGTTTTGCGAACTAGTTTTGTATTAAATAATCCAAAAACAATAACTTTTTGTAACTAGTTGTGCGACGATTTTTAACTGGGTTTTGAACAAAAACGATTTTTTTCAATTATTTCCCTTTTAAGTGCAAAATTTTAGAACTTCTCGACATAATTTCTGTATGAAACTTTGTAGAGGGGTGTAACTAGACTCGTGTTAACGAGTTGTCGGAAAAAATTATCAAAAATATTAATGTATTACGGTTCGCCATGTTTTTCATTTCTTCTGAAAAGGTGTCAAAAATGGATTTAATGCCCTTATTCGAGCAAGTTATTAATTTCAGAATAGTGATTTGAATGCAATTCATAATAAGTCTGAAAAAAAATTCGTATATTCCTGTAATTTACAAGTTTACTTTTTTGTACAGGCTTGTTAAAAAATTATAGACTCCCAAACACCTTAGTTAAAAAATCCAGCCAAATCACGAGACCAAAATATATATAAATTTCTTTACTTCAAAAAAAAAATATTTATTTAAAATTTCATTAAGGGTTTTCACTCTTGGTGGTATATTTGCAACCCTTGTATATTTACAACGATTTTATACTACAAAGCCTGAACGGCTTTTTCGTGTATTTACTTCCCGCATAAACACAATCAGCTGGTTTTTGTTTTAGTTTTTCATCAATTTGAAATATTCAAATATCAAAAAGAATTTGAAGTTAACAAAAATTCCCATAATTATGGAAAGAAAAAATTATAAATTTTTTAAAGCAAAACGCAATTAACCAAATAGAATTTGCAGAGATTTTGGGTTTGAAGATACGGCATTACTTGTAATAATAAAAACAAATAGTTGCTAAATTTCACAATCGGTCCATCTTTTATTACTTATTTTTCCACGCTTTTGTTTTAAGTTGGGTTTTTCATAATTTTGATCCATTATTCAACTTTTTTTTAATAGTGACCACAAAATTAAAAATAAAAAAATCAAACAATGGGTTTGGCGGCTACAGGTTGGTTGAAAAGTTCCTGCGCTCGAAATGAAAGAATACTGTTTTTGTTACGAAATATATTTTTTTATTTTATATAATCTCCTAGAAGCTCAACACACTTGTTCCAATGATCTTCCAATAATTTTATCTCATCCTTATAATGGTTTTCCGGAAGCTCTGCAAAATAACCGTCTACGGCTGCTATGGCCTCTTCATTCGACGAAAAATTCTTTCCACGAAGGAATCGTTTGAGATTTCTGAAGAGATAGTAGTCACTGGGAGCCAAATCTGGTGAATACGGTGGAGGTGGATGTTCAAGCAATTCGTACTTTAATTCTTTGAATTTAGCCATCGTCAAAAAACTTTTGTGAGCAGGTGCATTGTCTTGATGAAAAATGATTTTTTTTCTTCTTTAAACCAGGTCTTTTCTCACGAATTTTTTCATTCAGCTGATCCAAAAGGCTGCAATAATATTCAGAGTTGATTGTTTTACCTTTCTGAAGATAATCAATCAACAAAATTCCTTTTGCATCTCAAAAAACTGATGCCATAACCTTCTTTGCTGATCGTTGTGACTTCACCTGCTTTGGAGCTGAACAACCAGCTTCAGGCCACTGTAAACGTTCTTGTTTCAATTTAGGATCATGGTGGTAGATCCAAGTCTCATCCATAGTTATAAAACGACGTAAGAAGACGGTTTTATTCGGCTTAAAACGCTCCAAATTACGCTGAGAAATTTGTTTTCGATCCAGTTTTTGTTGAATTGTTAATGTGTGTGGCACTAACTTTCCAAACAGTTTTTTCACACGTAATTCTTCATGTAAAATATGGAGTACTCATTCGTCTCAGATGCCTATGGCATTAGCAATTTTACGCTTAGTCAAACTTGAATCTTCACTAACCATATTATGTACCTGCTCAATGATTTCTGCTGTAGTTGCAGTTTTTGGTCGTCCTTCGCGTGGATCGTCTTCAAGGCTGGTACGACCACGTTTAAATTCACCAGCCCAAAACTCAACGGTGCGTTTTGAAGGTGAGGACTCCTTATACACTTCTAACAATTGTTCATAAATTTCCTTTGCTTTTAAACCCTTCAAAACAAAGAATCTAATGACTGCACGATATTCAATTTTTTCCCATATTAAAAAAAGTCAATGACACGTCAACTTCAAATGGCTTGTAAACAAAGAAAGAATTGACAGAATGACTTGCAACTTTGCATGTGTTCTCAGGACAGTTATACCAACTTGAGAAAAAAAAAAGTTTGGAGCTAGCAGTGCCATCTCTTGGTGAGCGCAGGAACTTTTCAACCAACCTGTAAGCGATCAGCTGTTTTAGTCTTGTAAATGTACAACATGTATATACATACTATACCTTTTGGTCTTGTATTTTAACCACAGCCTAGTAAATTTTTTGTTCTATGCATTTTGTTGTTATGGTGTAGTAAATGATAGTACTTTTACTATATTTACAACCTTTACAAGGTTACTTTACTATCAAGAGTGAAAACCCTTATTATATTTTTTTTTAAGTTATTGTCTTGTAGTAAGACAAGAAGTGGTATGTGACACACTTGGCTTAAAAAAGGCCAAGAATTTAAAATGCCGATTTTATAGATTTGTTCACTTTAAATTCGTGTTTAGAAGGACAAAATATTTTTGGTAGAAGTTCGTGTAGAGTAAAGTTTTTGAACCTTTTTTCAAAATTGTCCAAATTATTACTCAAAATAATTTTGACTAAATTTCGTTATGTTTGCTTATTTACTTTTCTGATAACGTTTAAAAATTAGTTATTTTACAATCGCTTATAGTCAAGTAACTACAATTACAGCTAAAAACAACTACTACGGTGGACTACAAGGGAAATTAAAGCGCTTACGAGGCTCTGGTGGCCAAGTACGGGCGATATAACCCGGTGCTCACGGCAAACGGACTATATACCGGGACGATTCGAAATTACCTGAGCGAAAATTACCTTTAGTTTTACACGATTAAACTTTTTTAAAATAAAGGAACATTATTTTCTAAAACACTTCGGTGAGTTGTTCTTTGTTTATATAGAAATTGATTTTGTTACAAAAACAATTAACATTAAAAGTTCATTTCATCCAGTGTTGTAAGAAATTATATACGAATTTTTTCTTATATTATTTCAGAAATGTTAATTGTATTTGATCAATAATGGAATTTAAAATTTTATGGATTTATGAGGTTTCATATTTTGTATAAAAATATATTTTAAATTAAAGCGCCCCGGTAGGCTAGTTGGTAGCGTGCTAGGTTATCAGTGCGGGGGTCGTGGGTTTGATTCCCAGCAAAGGCACGGTTAGGGCATTATGATATAATTTGTAATTATATGATTAATATAAAAAAAATAAAAAATAAATATTTTAAATTTGAAGTATTACGTTCCATCACATTTAAGTGTCAGTCTTGTTTTTTTTCCACGAAAGAAAGTAGAAAAGAAACCTCAAATTGGTGATATTACCGCTGGACCAACTGCATCTGTTTAATGCACATTGATGCTCCCAACATAAAGAGCTAAAATATATTTAACTAGATTTGTCTTGACAATTAATCAATCAATAAAGATTTCAATCTCAATACAATTTAATTCAATTGATACTTTTTTATTTGAAATATAATTTTTTTCTAATATTATAATAATTTGAAATTATTGTGTGTAGTCAGACTAATAGAACAAATTATATGGATTATGGATAGTAGATAAAACTACTACTGTAGCGCAAACAAAGAGAGGGATCGTCAGATATGTGGAAAAAAATAATTTTAATAAAATTGCGTCTTTATATAAACAAAAAAAGGAAAATGTTAAGTGGCTTAAATTAAAATATGCATGCACGTTCGAAAATAGTTATAGACACAACAACTGATACAACAAAACAACAACAAAATTGCAAACTCGTTAAATGAAACATCTTTTAAATGAAAAGAAAATGAGGAGGGTACAGGGAATATCTTTAGAGAAATACAATATGACATCAAAGTTTACGAATATTATTTTTTAAAGAATAGCTGACTTCAAAATTATTTATAACCACCTGATTAAAAATGATTTTTTTATAGTTCTATGTATGTATATCGGACTGTTCCAATTAAATATAATTATGTATGTGCCATAAATATATTTTTTTATATTGTAACTTATATTATTTATATGTCTTAATAGGGATCAACATCTAAAATATATCAATTTGAATCAAATTCAATTTATTTCTATAAGATTGGATTCATTGAATGTAATTAAATGAGAACCAAACTCCCATATTATCCAAATAAAGTATATATTTTTATTTATAATTGTATATAAATATATTTAATCTAATTCAGTAAACAGTAGTGTTTTAATTCGGTTAATCGATTAACCGATTGCTCGATTAATCGCCTCTATTTCGGTTAATGTCGAAACAAACAATTCAAAACTCAAATAATTATTCGACCCGAATAATCGATTAAAATAGTACGATTAATCGGTTAAATTTTTAATATGAATTTTTCTTAAAACTTCCTAATTTTCTTAACTTTGGCAAGAAAATCTTAGAAAAAAAAACATCAACTAAAATACAATCAAATTATTTAAAAATCCACTGAATCAAAGCAAATGTTATATAGGCTTTAGGAAATATGATAGACAATTTTTATTTTCGTCTCAATTCATTTAAAAAATAAATTTTAAATAATATAAAATTATATTTTCATGTCCAAAAAAATTGAAATAGATCTTTTAACCTGCATGTAGTATTTCGAGCTGACAAAAGATCTCATCAGAACGCGAAGTTTTTGAAAAGCTGGAGCCTCTAAATAGAGCTTTAACAAAAAACATATTAAAATATATATTTTTCTCCTTAGCAATAAAACACGTGACTAGGTATATTCCTAACAAGCACTATGACGTTACTTATGTTAGAAGATGATAATATATGTTAAAATTGCCTTACATTCGAAAACTGTATTTTCTAAAAAACAGTTTCATTAAAATTTCTATAAAAAAAAATTATAAAAACTAAAAAATAACATGAAATTTTGTTTCTAATTTGATTTATCAAAAAATTTTGATAAAGTAGGAACTTCAGTAGAATTAAGTAGTTTATTGTAAAAATATTTAAGAATTCGCTTATTTAAATTCTTAATTACACAAACACAGAAAAATCGGTAAGGACTTGTCAGGAATATGAATGATTTTTATATATTTTCTAATTGATAACCTCTTTAACTCTAAAGTTTAAACCAGGCAGTGAAAAAGTCAGGAAACAGTATCAGTTATTGGTTTTTTGTTTCGAAAAAACTATTCATACCACATTTTTTAGAATTTTTTATTAATATTTTTTTTTTTTTGAAGGCAGCTTTTGTTTATTTAGTCATCTTTTTTATTCTGTACATTGTCATATAAAGGAAATAAAAACCAACTTTATCGACAAAATGTCCCACTTCGGTAAACGCTATCTACCTGCGGTTTTAAGAGTTTAACTCCATTGAACTGGTCTGACATTTTCTTTTTAAAGAGTCGTCAGATTCCTCTGAAAAAACTCAAGATTATAAAGCATGATTCTTTAAAAAAAACCTCAGAATGCTTTGAATTAACTTAAGCAAACACCAACGCAATAGAGTTAACTTTATGTTTCAGCAAAAAGCAGCTCTTTATATTCTTATTGATGATAGAAATAAATTTATTTTGCATTAAACGATTAATCGCTAATTTTTCCGATTAATCAATTTTCTTCATTTTTCGAAAAATTACCTTTCCGATTAACCGGCAGGTTCGAATTATTGGAAACACTAGTATACAGAACAAATTTTATTATCTAAAGGACACTGCCTTACCGCCTTACCGACTTTAATTTGACAAATTGGTATTTTTTTCTATATAGTTGAACTCTTCATACTCATATACACATATATAGAAAAATATCAATGTCGAATCAAGGTTGGTAAGGCAGTGTCCTTAATATGATTGATGGCCCAAAAAACTAGAATCTAGAAACAGGCTAGTGTCATATAGACTTTAAGATTGTAAAATTTAATATTTTTGTATCAATGCATTAAAACCGCCTATAATGATGCAAGAAATTAAATTAATTAAACTTAATGCTTTAAATATACAAGAGATGTTAGCGCCGGATTTTAAATTAAAACAGGGACCCAAAATATCTTGTTATTATTTTTTAAATGTGCAATAGGTTATGGCAGAAATAACTGAAAAAAATTGGCCCTACAATAATAATTATAAATTACGCAGAAAATTTAAGTCCTGCCATAAACATTATGAAAGATTATTATTTTTTGGTGTTTAGTAACCATTATGATGGTTACGGAAGACCAAAAAAAATTTAAATCATTTGTAATGGTTATGGAAGCCCAAAAAAACAAACTATAATGGTTATCAAAGACCAAAAAATATTGGTTATTTGTAACTATTATTCCGAGAGCAGGTTTTAAAAATTCGTGATAAATTATTATTTCAGGATTTTTTAAAATATTGGTTATAACAGTTATGTCGCTAAATTAAAATTATTAACAACACTGTGCTAGTTGAAAAACCTAACAAGCAGTACTTAATCCATTGGTGCTGGATGTTTTTTTTTTGTTGGCTGTTAAAAAAAGGTATTTGAATTTTAAAATTATTATTCCAAGGAACCCAAAAAAATAATTTTCTACTTTTTCGACCATTCATTTTTGCCCAATTTGATTGCTATTATTTCAACCCATAATGACCAGCTTAACAGGATTCAGCGTAGTCGAATTAGATTTATCCTGTGGAAACTCATTTGATAGTTGTCTAAACTTGTATACATTCTTATTATTTGATATATAATATTAATATGTGTGACCTTTGCTTAAAAAGTATTTGAAACATTTGTGCAACCAGATTATAACTGAACCATTCTTTATTTCTAAAATATTTGTTGCAGTATGGGCGAGGAAAGAAGAAGAAGGAGCAAACGAAATAATTGTAATAATAAACCTGTTAAAACCAATAAGGGACAATCATAAATGCCTGGGAAACAAGTAACAGGTAAATTTTGATCAATTTTATGCTTAAAGTCTAATAATTATAACAAAAACTATCAGTAGTAACATTAAAAAGAATCAATTTGTCAATATTAATTTCTATTTGTGGCAACATATATTCTTTTTCTCAGTAGCTAAGAGGGAGTACTGCATTCTCTTTATTTTATAAACTCTTTGGTACATACAAAACTTAAATATTGTTACCAAATTGTATTTTGGTAAGTTTTAAAATTAAACATACAATATAAACAGCGTGGAAAAACCACAACATTTCATTTTTGTTAATTATTGAGGGGACTTTCTAAAATCTGTTTAAATTACAATATTTTATCGGAATGACTTAATTTTTGCAAGCCAATTAGCAAACGTCAGTGTGACACATTAGGGCAAACCATAACTTTAGAAACAAAATTAAGGGAAACTCCTATTTGTATAAAATATAACTTTTTACTTTATGAAACTCCAATAAGATATTTCGAAATGTTTTTAATTTGCAGCATATTCATATAAGTCGTAGGTACTTATTATAATAAAAAGTTTAATCAGAATAAAACTTATTTTATTACAAAAATATTTAAATTTTCAACTAGCCGAATCATAAAATTCTTAGTACTAAGGGTATTCATGTCAGAAATGTAGAATATCATAAAAATATTTGAAAATTTTCTATTTTTAATTTAATAAAATATTGAAAACAACGAAAGCTAACAAATGAATTATTTGTTTGTAAGTAAAGGTAGAGCATGGCAAACAATATAATTGCGCTATATCGCCTTTCCGCGAAGTCCATCAACGAAAACGGCTTTCGTTCAAAGGCGGCCGCAAATTTTCAAATTTTATTTGTTTACAGAAAATAAAGAAAAGTCGTTTTCTTTACAAGTAGTTATAGATATAAAAGTCGAAAAAACAAACCTCATGTTTAAATAAAATAACGATAATTTGACGACACATTTCCGTTATATCGAAAATGTTATAGCGCTGACTGATATTTTTCATATCAGTATGACATCGTCATTTTATGGAAAAACGATATTATTAACTAAGGTGTATTTTCCTCCACTGTCCCTATTATATTTGTATTGTTAATGTCATTCTCCTGCAAACTTATCTTATGGTTTCATAACAATATCAATTGGTTTGTTGTGTAAAATTGAACAAAATTATGGAAGGCATAAGAAAAGTACTAAAATTAATTTTGGCAGCTGCTTTTTAGCATCCCAATACCTAAGAAAAGGCCGTTTTACCAACACGGGTGCCAGATGATTTTGATAAAAAAAAAAAATCAGGATATTTAAAAAAAAATCGGCAAAATCAGCACTTCAATTTACAAAAATAGGCAAATAAAAAACCCTTTACAAAAACAAAAAGCTCATTTTAAATAAAAAAAAAACATATTTCTATTGAGAAAAAATATATATATTTACATATACTTTGTAATTTAGGATAAATTGTTTTAAAAGTTCAAAAAAGTTTTTTTAACTTTTTTGATGCGCATATGTTTTATAGATACATATTTGAGTTTGACATTTTTATTAAATCCTTTTTAATTTCAGCATCAAAACAGTTTGAACTATTGAATTTTAAATTATCTTTAGAAAATAGAATTCCTTGTAAAGATTCATTTTCCAGGGAACATCGAAATTTTGTTTTATTTAGGTTAACTTGACTAAAAATTATTTCCACATTTGCGGAAGAATGTGAAAGGACCATAATTTCTTGTACAAACTATGACAGCACTGGAAATGCAACAGTAGAATCCCTACGTTCAAAATCTGAAATTTTTTGAATTATTGTTTTTGTTCATAATTTTGTTAGGTTTTTTCATATTTAAAGATTTATAAGATTTTTGTACAAAATCAAAACGATGATGATATGCAAGGTCTATATACAAATTAATACAATTATTTACAATTTTGTTAATTTCGCTGTTAGCTATTAATATTAACTCTTTAGATATTAATCCCAAATATACCTCATCAAATTTCAAAAAGTTCATTTAAAATATCGTTTTTAATAAAATTACTTAATACAGTATTAAAAGCATTTCCATTTGGATGTATAGGTTATGTATTACTAATGACTCACTTTAAAATATTCTGTAAATATTATTTACAATTTTAAGAATATATTTTAAAAAAGATAAATTTATTTGATTTAATTCGTTTATTTTTTTTTTAATTTTACTTCAAAAGTTTTTTACATTATTTGTATCAAACAGTGGAGCACAATTTTTGGGGATATTTTTGGAGTTTATTCAAAGATTCGGCACAGACGAATTTAAGCCTTTTTTACTTCTTCGCTTTAGAATAAGAGCTGATAGTTATCTCTTCTTAAAGTAACAAGTATTCCAGTGTTGCCCAAAATTGTAATATATGCTAAAATAAAGTTGTTTTAAGTATTTATGAAAAAAGGGCATTTTTGGTTAAAAAATCGGCAAATCGGCAGTTTGACAATTTCGAGGAAAAAATAGGCAAAATGCCGATAAATCGGCAAACATGGCAGGCCTGTTCCCATAGCCTTTTAGAATTGCAAATTGACTATATGAAATTGAGAATTAAGTAGCTTAATTCTCAATTTAACAAATACATTTGATATCAAATAAATCACAAATTTTATTTTTCTATTGCAGTCTGGAACAGTTTTAAAAATATACTTGAAAACTAAAAAGCCATTTTTTAAGAGAAGCTACATAGAAAATTCTTCTTATTAATTATTGAGTTTCTTTAAAAACCAAAAAAAAGCACAATCGAATTAACTTTTCCATCTATATCATGATTGTTTCAACAAAAGTTTATCAATACCATAAAATGATAAACAATACATAAAATTAACACTTTACAACACTAGTAGTAAATATTAATAACACAAATAGTCTTTGTTTCGTTTTAAAAATAAAATAGAAATGTAAATTTCATTTCTTTTTTATATAAATCAAATATATACATATTCAAATAACCTTTTATACATTAAAATTATATTAATTTTACACGACACGAGCACAACTAATAAAAACCGTATTTAACACCAGAAGTAGTTGGCGTGTTTTTGTGTTTGTTTACCCCCTCGAATTCCTTAACCAACCAGTTAAAGCGGTCGAACCAACAGTCTTTAATATCTTTAATCAAAAAAAAAATCTACCATCGCAAGAATTTCGTCAATGACCCGACCCGTCTGTTATACCTATTACGTTTTATTTTTGTTATACGTTTTTATTTATTTTTTTAATAATATTGTTTTTTTTATATTTGTATGCAATTTCTTATATATATTTCGATTTGTTCTTTTAACACATAATTATCCATTTTATTTTTTATTTAACATTTTTTATTCGTTAATTATTATTTTTTATTGTCTATAAAATATAATTGTAAAAGAAAAAAAACATACTGGTTGGAAGATGATGATGATGACGATGACGACGACGACGACGGTGTAGATTATGAAGATATTAAGTTAAAATATAATTAAAAGCAAAAAAAGCCTAACCAAGACAGAAAAATTCTTTGTTAAATTTATTTTAAATACACTTGTTATTAGTCCATTAAACTAATTAATTTTTCTTTGTTTTTTCACTTACTTTCTTCAAGAGGATTTGTTGCACATATATGAAATTTGTAAATAATTAGAAAAATTGTTAAAACTCCGATTAATCGAGCACCGACCATTTTCGCCATTTTTATTAAACTGAGGCCGAAAAATTTCGTAAAACCAAAGTACTAAGTCGATCCCATATCATTGGCGGCGGTAATTATCGACTAAGGAACGGCGGCGTATAAGTTATCGCCTGGAATATATATATATTAAAGAATAATGGTACTGACAAGTGTACAGACTACACAGGCAGGTTTCCAATGATATAAGCCAAAAAAGTTTAAGTTTTTGCCTACATTGTAGTGATTTGGAGAACGGGACAGGAAAATTTAACTAATTAACTCTTTATTTTATACTTTTTTAATTGAACTTCATTTAAATTGTATTTAAACTCCCTATAAATTGTATGGTACATATTTGTTTGCATATCTTTCCCTTTCTGTGCATCACTACAATTTTCACATTTTGATTTAATCAGCTGTTTCCTGTCTGTCCAGTTTGTAGCTGTGTTTATGCGGGAAGCTATCAACGTTGGCTTCTGTCATTCCCATACATTTGGAAGAAGTAACGTTGAGCGTTAAAACTAAGGTGGTGTATCCAGATGACGTTTTCCTTCAGACGAACGAATATACAATAACAAAATACGTGCAATATAAAAACAAAATATATGTAGCCTCTCATTTGTTTCGCGACGAATGTTTTAAGGAAACACCATGTAAACGATGGCTTATGGCAAATGATAATGATATAAGCCAACTTTGACAGCTTGGGTATCGTACTATTGGAAACAATGCTATTAATTTTTAAAAAATACAATACATGATAGCATGGCATAATAATAGTTAGAAGCTGCGGGGGAATGAAATAAAGTAGGACGCACACGATACATTAAGGCGAATTAATTTCTCATGTGGTTTTGATTCTACAGCAAGTACATTACAGATTGTTTGTACACTTTAAACAAACACAAACGTAAACATAAACAACTTTTGATATTTCTCTCTCCAAAAAGTAGCTCAGCCTTGCGATAGATTTGTGCGTGTGATTTGCTTTGCCTGCTACACATTTCCGTAATTCATACACTTTGAAATTAAAAAATTCTCAAATGTTTGCACACAAGCCCACTAACACGTCGAACAAATCACAAGAACTTGAAAATGTTCAATTTCTTCTAATTTCTGTGCTCACGGCTTTTGTCATTCCCTTATAGCCTTTTTCCACTGATCCCATAAAAGAATTTACTGGCTCCCATAAGAATTTACAGGCTCAAAATTGTACATCTTTCTACATCTACAAAAGATGCTCCTTTCTCATTTTGTTCCATCTTACATTTTTAGTTATTTTAAGTGTCATCACTAAACAAATGATAAAAAAATCGATTTTCTTTGTGCCATCACTAGCAAACTGACGTTGCGAAAAAAAACAAAAAAAATTATTCAACAAAGAAAAATGAGCAGCATATGTAAGAATTCTTATGAGCTATCACACATTTTAGAACAATTATGATGGCATAATATGCCAGCTTGTAGGCAAGCGGGGTGAAGAGAATTGTTTTTAGTGGCGTAAAGTATCAATCAGCTTCTACCCCGCATTGTAGCCTTTTTCCACTGAGCTACATCTTTCATCAATTTGCAAAGATGTTAACATCTTCCCATAAGAATTATACAGGCTAATAGGCTTTTTACACTGAACAACATCTTTGTGAAACGCGAGGAAGATGTTGAAAACGTGAAACATGTATTTACATTGGCAACAGCTTTCATCTGCCATTTATTCAGCTGTCAAAAAAACAATAAAAGAAAAAGACACATATTTTTTTGTTAAAAATAAAAAATGGATTTGGAGAAAGCATTAATCATTGGAGTAGTTGTTGCTTTGCAAGAACAAACCCGAATTTTAATGTAGTACATTGAAATATTAAAGGTCATTCTGCAAGATGATGAAAAAGAATTTTTGGTAGACATAAAGATGAAATTCTTATGCATGGTTTTCATTGTCATTTTTAATGTCAATTTGTCCAAATTATTGGCAATTGTATGAAAACGGGTTGTCATATGGTGTCATCTGAGTTTGCAGTCAGTTATTCACACAACTGCCGTCTAAAATGACAGACAAGTGAAAACGTCAAATTTCAGTTTGTCAAAAGATATGGCAGCATTTTTTATCTAAAATAAAATTGACAACAAGTTGTCAATTTTATTTTGTTTGACGATCGCAAAGCTGTTTTTTTTTTGCTGGAAAAATTAATTGCAATGGAAATTTTTTAAAGAAAGAAATGGTAATGTGATAACACAAAACGCCGCACTAGCTATAGCCATTTGTTTCTTTTTTATCATTTTTAAATTTTTTCCACTTTCTATTGAACACAAATTAATATTTTCTAATCAGCTGTTCGCTCGCCTCATCATATTTGACCTTTTTAATGAAAACGGCGTGTCAGTCAACTGACACCAAAATTTGACATAAGTCTTTGACAAGCTCTGCTTTATCGACTTATTGTCAGTTTTTAAAATGTAATGAAAACGCATATGACACAAAATGACGAGAATTCATTTGAGTCAGTTTTTGTTGTCAGTTCATATGACATAATGAAAACAAGGCATTACATGTGCCGCTCATTTTCTTTTGTTGAATAATTTTTTTTCTGCATTGTCAGTTTGCTAGTGATGGTACAAAGAAAATCGATTTTTTGTAATTTTTTTTAGTGATGACACTTAAAATAACGAATGATGTAAGATGGAACAATATGAGAAAGGATCATCTTTTGTAGATGTAGAATTTTTGGCCTGTTTAATTCTTATGGGAAGATGTTAACATCTTTGAAAATTGATGAAAGATGTAGCTCAGTGGGAAAAAGGCTATAAAAATTCTACATTTTTCTACATCTATAAAAGATGACCCTTTCTCATTTTGTTTCACCTTTCGTTATCTTAAGTGTCATCACTAAAAAAATTACAAAAAAATCGTTTTTCTTTGTGCCATCACTAGCAAACTGACATTGCAGAAAATAAACAAAAAAAAATATTCAACAAAGGAAAATGAGCGGCACATGTAAGAATTTCATTCTTATGTCTACCAAAAATTCTTCTTCCAGAACGACCTTTAATATTTCAATGTACTGCATTAAAATTCGGGTTTGTTCTTGCAAAGCAACAACTACTTCAATGATTAATGCTTTCTCTAAATTCATTTTTTATTTTTAACAAAAAATATGTGTATTTTTCTTTTATTTTTTGACAGCTGAATAAATAGCAGATGAAAGATGTTGCCAATGTAAATACATGTTTCACGTTTTCAACATCTTCCACGCGTTTCACAAAGATGTTGTTCAGTGTAAAAAGCATATTAGCCTTATAATTCTTAAAGGAAGATTTTAACATCTTTGCAAATTGATGAAATATGTAGCTCAGTGGAAAAAGGCTATAAGTTGCGATATTCGTTTTCTTCACAAGTAGTTATAGATATAAAATTCTAAAAAAACCAAACCTTACTTGGTGCCTACACCTGCGATTGAAATAATATTTATTTGTTTGCAAACGTCATATCCAATCGCAGAGAGAATTATATTTGCGTGTAGACTCCAAATTAATGTTGCTCTTAGTGTTATATTTATATATAAGAGTAATCATAATAAATATTATAACAACTATATCATAATATCAGCTGTCAAAATCACGCCAGATACACATACATAAATGCCACCAAGAGTGCAGCAGTTGTTTTTAATGACATTTTGTTTGTTTTACTACATCTTTTTTATTTAAAATATTTTTTTTATTCCAATAAACACTTTTTTTTTTGTTTTATTAAAAATTAAAAGCAAAACAACGCGAATAAACACTAGTAAACAAACGAATTTACTACACGGCTGACTGAAAATTGTGAGTAGATATAAATATTAACATAAATACGTGTTCTCCACCCGTAATATTAATATAGATAATTTAGTCCCGTTACTCTGCGATTAAAAGTGACGTTTGCAAATAGAAAAAAGATTTATAATTATGTCAGGTGTAGACACCAAGTTAAAGCTGGATTAGCGAGACGTAAACGTAACTCATTGGAGGTTTTTGTGTAGTTATAGATACGTAAACTATGTATCATGTTTTGACATTCGTGTGTTTGTTAACATTTGGTTTTACAGCATTTTTTCAAAGGTTAAAAAATAAATTAACAAATATGAAAGAAAATATGAGTATAAATAATTTGTTTATTTGATTGAGTTTTTTTGCAGTTATGCTTATTTTATAAAAAAGTAAGAGCAAAAAAGAGAAAATTAAAGATTTGGACGACGATAATTTCTTTAAACATACTTTATTTGAATTACTGTTGGCGAATATTTATAGAGGCACGCATTCTAAAATTAAAAAATATATATTTTTAATTATTCCTCGCCATTTTTTACAACATTCTTACGGACGTGGGACCACATTGGGAGCTAAAAACCCCAACGCGCTCATGAGTTTCCAACGGTATCTATAATTGGAGCCGCTTCCAGAAGGTTATCATCCATCTTATTTTTCCTGTCGTATCGATCGCGAAGGCTCGTCCACATATTTTTACATATTTACTCTTAGTAAATAAAGTTTTGTTTTCATTTATTCTTTTGATGTCACATTTTTACCTACTTGGATATCCCATACTAGTACCTATTTGTCTCCAAAAATTTTTTTTGCTTCTGCCATTTTGTATGCTGGATTTCGCTTATTTTAAAGCAAATTCTTGCTTTGCACTAGTGTAATAAGCTTTTTGTCATCCATTTTTTTTCTTTCATTAATAGGTCTGTACGAAGTAATTTTGGGTAAAGTCTGGTAAAAAAAAAAATTCTCTCACAAAACCATAAAAATGCCCAAAACACTGCGAACGCACAAAACCACATTTCATACCCAAAAATAAACGTCAAATTTATTCATATTAAAAAACAGCTTAATCAATAAATATATTTGAAATGGCAAATATCTATTTACATTTTCAAATGTATTTTTCATAATTAAGAAGGAAAAGTTGTTTAAAGTAAACTTTTATTTAACTTTGATTTTTTTCAAAAATGCAAAACAGTTAATTTATTAGCAGCAGCTGATGATTTGACAAATTTACCATTTTACTCAAACAAAAAGTTCGGGTAGGTTCTGGTAAAAAGAGAGACACAATTACTCTCTCATGAACGCTCTCATTTAACCAATTTTTGTTCTTGTAAGACTTTCTAACGCTTTCTGGTAAGATTGGGTGCCCGCGGTAACGTACGTCAAACAGACCTAATGTATATAACTTATAAAGTATTGTTCCAATAAACATTAAAGACATTATTTCATTATTAACGCTAATGCTCAACAATATAAAGGGTATAAATTTTTACATGAAACGAAAAACATACAATTATATTGCTCAAATAAAATAAAAGAGCATAAAATAACTTAATACTAATCAAAAACTATTACAACTATACACAAAAAACAAATACTTGAGATGACAACCCCGCTATCGCGAAAAGGCAATCTGACATAACCCCAAACAACAAAAATTGATTGTGAAGGGGTGGACATGACCAAAACGTCCCCCAACTGCAGCGACGGAATAATAAAATCTGACCTCTGTTAGAACCAATAACCGAATGAGAGTAGAACTGTACTCGACAATGTTATGAAACACATTCGTACTCTCCCGTAATACCCCAATGGGGGATAAATAAAGGCTATTTGACCAAACAAATATTGAGATAAGCCAATGTTTATTTTAAAGCATGTTCATACGGTAATAAAAACAACTTGGTTCGCTTTCTGAATCACGATTGCGAACCTTGGTGTTCAAACAATTGTTCTTGTTTCATTTTGACTTCTATATTTTTGTGCAAATATTGAGTGCGGCTTTTTATTTCTGCTGGCCTATTTTTATTGCAGTATTTTATTAATACTTTAGCAAGGATAACAGGGAATTACCATTTTACAGGTAGTGTTTATACTTGCTATTACTAGATTTCGGATTAACAGCTGATGTAAACAGCCGATTTATGTAAACAACAATTTTATAAAAAAAAGTTGGCGGAAACTGAGAAAATTAATAAAAGTAATCAGAAACATAATTATTTAAAAAAGGAAGATTTTCATTAATGCTTTTTGCTTGGGAAAAAAATAGAGTATTCAAAAAACCGGCCTTTTGAAAAAACTGGTTTCAGTTTTCTTCAAAAAATCGAATTTAAAAAAAACCGTTTTCGGTTTCGGTTTTTGCAAAAAAAAAACCGGTCGACCGGTTTTTTAGTTTTTTTTTTAATTTGAATAAAAAGCTTATATAATTTTTTAATTGTATTTATTACAAACAAAAAAAGGAAATTTAATATATAAAGTAATAAAAATAAAAAAATACATTCATATATTCAATTAAATTTAATTTTTTTATTGTATTTCATCTCAAAATTTTATTTATTGGTTTTAATATTTTTTAATATAATATCTTATAAATTAATATTATAAAACTATATTCATATCAAATGAATAGAGATCATTAAGTTTGTAAATTAGGAACGTTAGTAATTTGAACGTTTAAAACCTTTGGCATTAAAAAGTTTTTTTTAATATTACATTTTAAATATGTAAAAAGAAAATCCATTTTTCACTTCTAAAATAATATTTAAGAAATAATATGCAATTTAAATGTTTCGTTTTAAGACGATTTTTTTGTTTGCTTTTGATAAAATTATTGATACTATTATTAGTAAAATACTCTTTTACTAATAATAGATGTTGGACAAATAGTCAAGAAACAATTATATAAATTTTCCAACTTTTCAGTTATTTTGTCGCATTTATCAAGATATATGAAATCATTATACAATGATTTTGTACAGTCTCTTTTTTAGGATTTTGAATACTCTTTATTTTGTTATTTAGATCAGAAATTAAACTATTTGAATTTGGAATATCCAAAGTTAAGTCTTCATCGGGATCTATCAGGCTTACATCTAAATCTTCATAACCAAACAAAAGATTATAAAAGTGTTCGGAAAAAATAAAAGAGACCAAGTAACCCAGTTGGTAATGTAATTAAAAAAACCGGTTAACCGAACAAAAAAGACCGATTTTCGGTTTTCTTCGAATTTACAAAATAGTCGAAACCGATCGGTTTTTAAAAAAAGAAACCGGTTGACCGGTTTTCGGTTTTTGAATACTCTAGAAAAAAAGTTCCCATCATGTAGTTAATGTTCTTATTCAAAAACAAGTGCAAATTAATTATTGAAGTAATATAAAAAATATATTTATTAAATTAACACTTATAGAAGGGTGTATGTAAAGCTTAGTTTGATAGGATACAAGATATCGGGAAACGGGTTTCGGATTAAAAAAGGCAATACTTACAACATATATTATCCAATCCTAACTGAATTTTTTCGAAAATGTTCATTATATGTCATTTACATATAAATTGGACATAAGCCAACATTTAGAGTTAACGCTTAAACGTTAATTATATCAAATTTGTATAGGAATGAAACAAACTAACTTTGATAGATTGCCGTATAAACACAGCTAATAGGAAAATGTTTTAAAAAAATTGGCGGCGCAAATTTCAAACCGATTATTGCCGTGTTAAACGGCGGCGAATAATTATATTTGGCTCTTTAATTTTTAGGCAGGTCGGCCTAGGAATCTGATTCACTACCTTTAAGAGGCTCGCCATTTTGTTTTGCAAATTTCACCACTTGGGTGCATAGAAAAATTTCGGAGAAGGTTTTTATAAAGAAACGGGAAAGATTTGTATTGTGTTAAAAAAGATATAATTTAATCGAAGAAAATACTAAATGGCTAATAAATGCAGGTGTCAGTAAATATATTCTGTCGTTAAATAAATTATTAAAAATGTAATGTTAATTGGAACAAGTAAAAAACGAGATTTTAATTGCATACGGACGACGACGGTCTGTTGTGAAGTAAAAAATTTATGTGTGTGTGTGTGTGTAAAAAATTGTCGCCTTTTTCAGTGTGGTGAAAAAAAATAAATTTATATTGAAAAAAGAGAAGTTATTAGAAAATATTAAGTTTATGTTTGCCATATTCGAAGAACTAGTGGAAATTAAAAATAAAAATACCATCGTCAACTCCGACGTACGTGTGGTGGAGACAAGTGAAAACCGAGACGTCGACGTCTTTTAATATCTGTCTTCCAATTTGTAAAAAAAAAGTTTCTTCCGAATTAGAAACGAATTGTTTAAAATCTAACAAAACACTATTTTAAATAAATAAATTTCTTAAATTATAATTTTTTATATAAATGATCTTACTAATTTTTTGATAAAACAAATATATCTTCTCAATTAAAGTAATGTAAGTTATATAAAATTTTCGTTGTTTCCAACCAAATTAAAAAAAAACTCATTATTGATCGTATGAAAATTCATCTAAAGATTAAATTCGATTTGTTTTTGCGTTGGCCAGTTATACCGAAAAAAGTGTCAAGGTGTCAAAAAGGGTACATTTTTGTTGTATCATGTCTTGTCTTATTGTTTTTCTCCTCTCGTCTCATCTGTTTTTTGTTTTTTTTTTGAGGGGGTTGTGAGAGATGAAATAATTGTTAAAGAAAAATAAAGGTGAAACAATAATGCACTTTGTGTATGATTGTCTACTTGTAGTTTTTTATGTATTGTAGAAAGTGCAATATTTGAATTGTATATTTTTTTAATTTAATCTAATGCATATTTATAAAAGAAAACTTTGTATTTGAAATATATTTATGACTGCAAAATATTTATTTACCAAAATGTGTATTAAAAAATTCATAGTGAAGAAAAAAGCAAAAGCAAAGAAAAATCATATAATAGTGCCTTTGTGAATCTTTTTTTCAAATAGGGCGGTATTTGGTGCTGCCAGATTTTTTGTTCTCTTATTTCCCAAAATATCTTCATCGTACCCATAGCGGAAAAATTAGTAATTGGGATACCATTAGAGTATTCAAAAACCGGAACCGAAAACCGGTGAACCGGTTTTTTTTTTTTTAAACCGATCGGTTTCGAATATTTTGTAAATTCGAAGAAAACCGAAAACCGGTCTTTTTTGTTTGGTTAACGGGTTTTTTTAATTACATCACCAACTGGGTTACTTGGTCTCTTTTATTTTTTCCGAACACTTTTATAATCGTTTGGTTATGAAAATTTAGATGTAAGTCCAATATATTCCGATGAAGACTTAACTTTGAATATTCCAAATACAAAAATTTAAATTTCTGATCTAAATAACACAATAAACAGTATTCAAAATCCTATTATGATGATTTCATATATCTTGATAAATGCGACAAAAGAACTGAAAAGTTGGAAATTTTATATAATTGTCTTTTGACTATTTGTTCAACATCAACTATTAGTGAAAGAGTATTTACCACTTCTAGTTTTATCAAAAGCATACAAAAAAATCGTCTTAAAACGAAACATTTAAATTGCATATTATTTCTAAAATATTATTTTAGAACTGAAAAATAGTTTTTTATTTTTACATGTTTAAAATGAATTATTAAAAAAACTTATTTAATGCCAAATGTTTTAAACGTTCAAATTACTAACGTACCTAATTTACCAATTTACAAACTTAATAATCTCTATTCATTTGATATGAATATAGTTTTATAATATTAATTTTTAAGATAATATATTAAAAAATATTAAAACCAATAAATATAATGTTGAAATAAAATACAATAAAAAATATTAAAAAATATTCTTTTTTTTTCAAAGAATGTATTTTTATATTTTTATTACTTTATATGTTAAATTTCTTTTTTTTTTTGTTTGTAATTAAAACAATTAACAAATTATATAAGCTTTTTATTCAAATTAAAAAAAAAAACCGAAAAAACCGGTTGACCGGTTTTTTCTGCCCAAACCGGTTTTTTTAAAATTCTATTTTTCGAAGAAAACCCTAACCGGTTTTTCCACAAGGTTGGTTCTTTGGATACTCTAGATACCATCAAACTCTGATCTACAACAATTTGTTCAGATTATAAAGATTCGGTAACGGGATCCACATTGAGAGTAAAAAGTAAATTTTATTTGCAAAAAAAAAAAAAAAAAAATTGAACTTGGGAAAAACAAACAAGTAGAATTTGTATACGTGAAAGACAACGTTGGGGAAAATTTTTATTTGAAATCAAAAAATTTACTCAAATATCTTCTTTTTTATTTCAATACGGAGCTCGTTACCGAAGACGTGTAATCTGGACAAATTTTTGTAGAAACACTGACTTTGATTGTTTTTCTATGACAAATTACTCGTCTATGTTACAAAGTGATACATACTTGCCTGTGTTATTATTGTATATAAATTAAATCAAACCAATAAGAAATATTTTTTTAAGTCGAGTTTAGATGCAACTCTCCAATTGTGTTCAAATTCTTACCACAATTACAACTTTTTTTTAGGATTCCAAATCAAATTTTCTTTTTTGTCGGAAGGATTTATAACACAAGTTATTTCAGTTCAAATTTGTACATGCTTATATCTTCGTCATGTACGATAGACATTTGAAGAGTTTTGGTATCATTGGAAATGTTTTTTAAAAACTAGGTTAAATTATAGAATTTTTGGAAGTTTGTTTTTTATATAATTTTATTTCAGAAAAATATATATACAACGGTAAAATTTTAACCAATATTTTAATTGTCGACACTTAAGCATATCGATTAGGATATAATTTGATCTATTAACCCATCAAAGAAATTAGTTACAAAGGAATACAATCTGACTTGTTTTTTATTAATTTAAAAAAATGGGTGTTCGTTGAAAGGTTATATACATTAAGAAAAAAGAAACTTTTCAATAATCTTTTTTATTGTAAGTCTAGAATTAGGAAAAAATACTTGCAATAATATTTTCTGAAATTTTCTAATAGGCACTTATTGATATGGAGAGTATCTTTACCTAACGAAATTTGGAATAATTTTCAATAATTGTAGATAAATTTAGTTATATTGTTACGATTTTTACACTTTATAAAATCATTGATTAATTTACCTTTTAAATAAATCGGGTTCTTTCTATATTGCAAATAATAAACACTGTTTGAAATTATTTATAGCACTATTTATTTACAACAGGCACTAAAAATTACAGAAAAAGTTTTATTCACACGTTATATATTTGAAAGCCAAACTATAGCGTAACCATATTATGGTCCAATATTAGATTATCTCATACTAAATGCGAAAATTTGTATATATAATTTTTGATTATATATTATTCTAAAATTTTTTATATAATTAGATATAATTACGAGTATATATATACATTTTTTTATACTATTGTATTGTATAGAATTTGATATTTTTTTTATAAAAATGGTCCCTATAAAAAAAAAAACGAATCCAACAACTTAAAAAAACTTTTTGAAAGCCTGTCACTCTCTTGGCTTGATTAAGTTAAAGCTGGAAGAAAAAATAACACCAGAACGAAATGCTGCGGATTTTTGGTTAACTCTTTTCCATTTGGAATTCGTATTAAATATTTGTTCAATTTAAATAGAAATAACGGTAAAAAATACCTTAAAATCCTAGTTTTACACTACAATAAATTACAATATGTACATTCAACTTCAATTAAATGCGTCTATTAAAGCAATTGACTACTGTACATGTTTTCCCTAAACGATGTTACAACAACAACAGCAAGAAATCTACAGCTTATGACCGAATTACGGGTAAGCTTAATTATTAACTCTTACTTACAGCATTGACCTATAAAAGAAATATTTTTAAAGTAATAATTAAAACCAAATATTTTTCAAAAGTATCGAAAGTAACAGAAATAATAGCTACTCCTAAGCGCAAAAAGGATGTGACAAAATTCACCCCTTATAGACCAATAAGTCCGCTATCGATACTTTTAAAACTCTGAGAAAAATTTTTTTTCGTTCGCCTCGAACCTATTCTCAATGGAGAAAAATTTATCCCTGATCACCAATTCGGACGTAGACGTATGCACTCCACTATTCAACAAATACATAGAGTAACAACCGAAATTACATCCGCCATTGACAAAATACCTCGACGTATCGAAAGTATTCGGCTCGAAAAACGTCTACCGGAAAACCTATATCTTATATTACGAAGCAATTTTATGTCAAATACAAACAAAAGTGTTCCAAAATAATGCTAGAGTCCCCAAGGGAAGAGCCCTCGGTCCAGTGCTTTACGTTTTGTTCACTTTCGATATTCCAACATCTAGGGCAAATAGCGATATGATTGCTACATACGTGCGACACAGCTAACAAAAATGTTAGAATGGCTACTTCAAATCTTCATTTACTACTAAACAGCACATTCAAATGGTTCCAAACATGGGGTAAACAGGTTAACAGTGACAAAAGAATTCGATTCACAATAATTAGAATGTCTTTTGCCACCAACCAATTCCAATAAATAAAAAAGCAGTAAAATTTCAAATTTTAAAATGCCGAGACACCACTCAATATGAGTTTTACAAAATAAAAATACGAAACGAAAAAACAACAAAGCTTATCAATTGTACAATTCGTATGTAAATTTTAGGGGTACCTTAACATTTTTACTTATAACTTTTGAACCGATGGACCGATTAACTGGGTAATAATCCCCGCTTGCGACTTCTCGCCGTGTTCTCAACTTAACAGACAGACGGACATAGCTAAATCGATTTAAAATTGCATAAGAATCACGAATATATATACTTTATGCGGTCTTAAACATATATTTTTCCACATGTTACAAACGGAATGACAAACTGATATATACCCTCACTATATATGGTGGAGGGTATAAAAATAATATGTGCAACGAATTTAATCAAAAGTATTAAGAACTATTGTTAAAGCAGGATTGTACACTGAGCATATTTACGCTGTCATAGTTGTTTTTAAGCATCCCATAGATTTACAAAACTTACAATAGTAAAGTCATAGTGCCTGATAGGAAAACACCTTAATTTCGTGTTTGATTGCAAGAATGGAGCAAAATATGCGGTTTAATGTAATTTTTTTAAGTTATTTCTAAGAGGATATTTTGCCCTGTCCTTCACAGTTACTGCTACAGATACAACTTAATTGACACACCTCAAAATTTAAAATGACTATATCTTTTAAACCAAAACAGATATCAACAAAATAAAAATGCAGAATATTTAATTGAGATGTTAACTTAAATAAAAGTTTGTTATTTATTTATTTTAAAAAACAGTTTCGTATTATTTTTAACAAAATGCTAAAATATTTAATATTTCAATGTCACAGCTTATTTGGCCCAGTTCTTAAATAAATTAATAGAAAAATTATAGCAAATATTTTTGGTACGACCCCTCCTGGTATATTACCAATTTAAGGAGATTTTGGGCTCTATTCATAAGTAAAAAATAACGTGTACACAATGAATGCACAACTTTCCCTTATGAGAATTTGTGTGTAAAAAAAAGTTGTGCACTCGTTGTTATTCGTTCGTTTAAACTTATGAAAAACGCTATTAATTATTATCTTATTATCTTCTTGATAATTTTTTATTACAACATAATTCTTTTTCTCGTTTCAATTTGGGAAAGCAAAATATTATATTGTTACGATTTTACCCTTTATAAAATCGTTGATTTATTTACCTTTTAAATAAATCGAGTTCTTTCTATATTGCAAATAATAAAAACAGTTTGAAATTATTTATAGCTTCATTTATTTATAACAGACACTAAAAATTACAGAAAACACTTTAATAGCACACTTTACTTACACGGTGTAGATAGACTAAACGTTAGCCACACTTTAGTTCTTGACACTCAGCGTTTTATTTATCAACTGAAATACTGCGTCACCAAGTACCCGTATTTATATGAGTAGTTAGGTATTCTAGTTATTTCCAGTTTATTACGACACTAGATTTTCCAGCCGTCAAATATATTTATCAGGGTTTTCATTTCTAAATTTTAAGGTAACCTTAAGTGAGTCGAATATTGTAATTTGTTAATTGGCCTCTAGGCTATCAAATTACAAAATGTTGAATAAAAAAATATATTCTACCAATTTCTTTGTAGTTTCTGAAGGCCCATTACTCAATTAACCCTTTCGATCCGGGTGGTACATATGTGTACCACTTTAAGTTTAAACGTCTCTAAAAGTTTTAAAATAAATGTTGCTGTGTTCTGAAAAATACCACATCATCTTCAAACATTTGTGAATTTTTTAAACACTATTTCCTTTCCAGCCTAATTGTTGCTTTAATTTAATTTTGCAACAAGTTGATAAGGGGTGAGCAAAAAATGCGCAAAACGGCAAGACACCAAAGAAGTTTTAAACTAAGTAAATATCACGACGCAACATTAACAGCTGTTATAAAAACATTGAAAACAGGCGAAAAGATTGAAGTTTCATGTCAGAACTAAATTAAATTTTATAGCGAGATCATCGGAGACGTTGACTTGACTGATCAAATGTCTGGCCTTTACGAATATGATCGAAAATCGAATATATGGTCGAAGAAAACTTTTTATCTTTTGATAATGACGACATTTATAATGATCTCAATCAAAAAATATGCCTAAAACAACAGCCGTTCGTCGATTAATAAAACCAGGCCCAGCACTACAAACTGCAAATCGCAAGCCAATGCATCTTTCTGTTGAAGGAACTTCCCGACGTCATTGTACCAACTGCAGCGCTCAAAAGAAATAGAGACGCATCAAGACAATCTGGAAGGATTGCCAAGTGGCACTTTGCAAATTGTTCTTTGCACCATATCTTACATAAGTTTTATGTAAAAACAATTTTTTATAACCTTTCTATCATTTTCTTTTTCAATACATAAAAAATCAATAAAATAAGATATATTATTTGCTATACTTCTTTTTGATTAAGTTTGTTTTAACGGGCGATTGGTACTTATTTGTACTGTTAAGTGGTACAAATAAGTACCAACCGTCCCGAGTGGTACAATGGTTTACCACCACTCCCCCAGCTCCCAATTATTGCTTCTCATATTTTCATTCGCCGATACCTTATTTATTACTTAAATAACCTACTGCCACCAAAAATTTTATTGCAGCATTGCTATTCGAATGTCGGGCCGAAAGGATTAAGGTGGTTTTTAGATCGTTTTTATTCGAAATGTTACGTTTTCGGATATTGGTGTCCAAAATGGCCCTCAGATTTTCAATGAAATTTAAATTTGGTGACTTTGCTGGCTGTTTCATGACCTGGGAGCAATTGAAGATAATCAAGTTTGAGCAATTCCCGAAGTATGCTGTCATTGTCCCGATAAAATCGAAAAGTGTCTTTTGTTCTCAAATCCTCAGTACTATGGAGCAAGTTGTCCTTTAGGATATTGAGGTAAACAATTTTATCCATTGTCCAATGTACACTAAATTATATTATATTCGAAAGACCCTAGCACCGTGACCAAAAGGTGTTGATCTTTTGTGCTGCCTTATTTTCTGCCCTTAATATTGAGATTTCACCTTACTAGGCACAGATTTCCAAATTTATAAGGGGGATAATATATATCCACCAAGGAATTGTAGTCTCCTGCCGCGAAGACTAGGACACACGCAGAGTATATGCTCTGATGTCGCAGCGTCCAATTCACATAATCTACAAGTATCTGAGTCAGACAGACATCTTAAATGGTATCTGAGATTACCGTGTTCAGTGAAGGCTCTTAAATCCTTCCTGTTCAGAGAATGAAGTCTCCTGAATTTTCTACTAGATGGGACGATAAATCTTTTGGCTTGGCGCTGGCCAATGTTAGTTTTCCAGCATTCAATGGTCTTGGATTCCCTCCAAATATTAAGTTTTTTTCTGATATAACCCAAGAGTACTCCACAGGAAGGTTCAGGGCCAAAGAAGTGGCGAAGACATGACCGCCATGTTTAACAGTTGGCCTGAAGTGCGGGGATTAGATTTATATTACAAAATTAATAACTATCTGATATATACCCTCACCATATATGGTGGAGGGTATACAAATAGGAATGCCAGTTTATTCCACAAGATGTCTTATATTTAAGTTTTACCGATTATTATCTGCCTGTTATTATCTGTCATTGGTAAATTTTCATTTTGTTTCAAAATTTTACACATAATGAAAGAAGTTCTACTTCGTAAATTATTTCAATATTAAATCCCGTATAAATCTGGCAACATATACACTTTTTTACAAGGAGAGAATATAATTATGAGAGTGTTGCACTTTGTAAAAAAAGTTGTCTGCAAAAAGCAGCACAAATGCGACAAAATCAGCAGACGTCATTTTTTAAATAGTTGAAAAAAGTAAATTTATATATTTTCTTTAGTGAAAATAACTAAATCAATAAATTTGTGTAATAATATCTTTAAATTCCCATGAAAATAACCTATAAAAAAATTGTAAATTTACTATAAATTGAAAAAATTATCGTATTTTCCTATTTGTTTTAATCAATGCATTTATTGTAGTATAATAGTACGTAACTTATAACGCCCGCACCCAAAATTGACAAAACGAAAGAAAAAAGTTCAAAAAACGCAAACAAATACACCACACAAAACATACAGAACTTCTATAAAATATTAAACAAACAAACAAAAAATAAAATCAAATGAGGTATTTTATTGTTACAATAGTGTATACAAATTTAATAATTTTTAAGTTAAATCAATATTTCAAATATGTACATGGTAATTCTGGACAGAATTTTTTTAATTTTGGTGCTCATACGCGATAGTGAGAAGTGCAACTTTTTTAGGAGTCTCCTTAGTATATATTTTTTTTTCTATTGTATGTAGTCTACTAAAATGCCCAAATTTTTTTCAATTTATAATTTGAAATATGTACTAGGTGAGAACGTTTTTAAAAAACAAGATAGAAACTTAAATTTGTATTTATGTTCTGTAGTTAAATTTAGGATATTATGCCTGTTTTTATATCATTATTATATTCATATTAGAGTTGTTCAGCGATGCATGCAGAGTTTTCAAAACTAATATTATGAGTTCCGATTATGGCGATTGTCTAAGGAAAAGTCGGCGCTTAAAAGTTTTGTTATTAAATATATATCTTTACATCAGATGTCCTCTCGATAAATTAAAATGCAAATATACATTTAAAAATATTATTTAAAAATTATTTTATAAACTTGCTAACCCGGTCCACGTTGTTGAACTTTATAAAGTCTTTTGTGCTGTATTGACTCTCTATTCAAATAGAGATCTTTATTAATTTACTTTTTCAGTTGCCAAAAAATTATCGTTAATGTAATTTTGACAGATCAGCAACTAAAAATAAATGTAAACAAAAAAAAAAAAAACAAAAAAAAAAGATTGATAAAAGTAAATTTGGGAAGAAGTTTAAAAACAAACAAAAAATAAATTTAAATATGCAAATTGTGTAAAAAATTATTTCAAATATAATGAGTTCAGCGGAACTTGATGAAGATAAAGTTTAAAACATGTCATCAATTAGAAGGAACTTGAGGGACAAATCCAATCCTTTAGAACCACTGTACTGTGAGTATATCTTAAATAAAAATTTAAATAATTTTCAAAGATCAATTACTTGTTTTAGTTTTAAAAATTATTTTCATCTTTCATTTCGTGCTTGCTTTTGTCTCTGTAAAAGACCGGACACCACGAGCAATGTGCGGGTGCATATCCATATGTTGGATCAACAACTCAAATTGTGTTGTGGTTTAAATTGTCATCATTTTCAAATCTACAAGTACAAAAAATAAAAATATTTATTATAAATAATTTAACAATAAAATATATTTACATTTTAATGTTCCCACATTTTTTTATACCCCACACCATATATGGTGAGGGAGGGTATATATAAGTTTGTCATTCCGTTTGTAACATGTCGAAATATACATAGGTCTAAGACCCCATAAAGTATATATACTTCGTGATCCTTATGCAATTTTAAGTTGATTTAGCGATGTCCGTATGTCTGTCTATTGAAATGGCGATCACGACGCGTAGACGCAAGCTGTGGTGCCTATTTTTACTCATTTCATTCGACATCCTCCCGAGCAGTTTGGTATTGAAAATGAGCAAAATCGGTCCAGCGGTTAAAAAGTTATGAGTAAAAATGTGAAGGAACCTCTAAATTTTCCATACAAATTGGTGTATTTTAGTACTATTTCATAGTAGCAACTGGTACATAATATATTTTCTCATATTTTTTCAACATTCGCTTGTAAATGAATAATATTTTGTATTACCTCAAATAGTTTTTTCACCGCAAAATTTTTTTGTCACCACAAAAAAATTTTTTTCACCTCAAATTTTTTTTTGCATTTAAAAGCTACAGCAACCAAAACCAATAGGTCTGTACGAGGTAATTTTGGGTAAAGTCTGGTAAAATGAGAGTAAACAAAATCATAAAAATGCTCAAAATCATCCCAGCGGTAAAAATGTTTAAATTTAACACCAAAGTGAAAATTATACATATGTATGTTTTTATAATGTTGTTTCATTTAGTAAATCTTGCGGTGCTCTTCTTCGAAGTCTACGAAATGTGGGTGTGCTTCTCATCAGATTGATTGGTAATGAGTTGGGGTGTTGTTTAATTCTTGTTTTGTATGCCAATAGGTGAGCCACTATTTAAGCTTTTACGGTAGGAATATTAAGCTCTCGATGAAGTTGGTTTTTTGTTATGTATGGCATTTGCAATTCTCCTAATTGTTTTGGATTGAAATTGTTGTATGTTGTTTGTTAATGTTTGATTTGGATGCGGTACCCCATAATTGGATGTCATATGTCTAAATTGGTTTAAGTATACATTTATAAACCAATAATTTGGTCCCAAGAGAATTGGGAATTGGGTTTTACAAGAAAGTTAATTTTATTGAGCTCTTTACGTTTGGTTTGTATGTGTTTTTTCCAGGTTAACCGTTTGTCCAGATAAATACCTAGATATTTTGCACTTTCTTCTTGTGGTATTTCGATTCCATTAAGTCTTATAGGAGGGCATGTTTCTTTATTTAGTGTAAAGGTAATTTGCACTGATTTCGATTCATTTGCTTCTATTCCATTCTTCAGTTGGTAAGCCATGTAGATATATTATTTATACATTTTTGTAGAGTTTCACTTGCAGTCTTTGGGTTCTTGTGTACAGACAGAGCTGCAGCAAAAGTTCCTATTATCAGCAAAAGTTCCTATTACAGTACCATCTGTTTGGGGAAGATATACAACAAGTAAAGAGTGGGTCCAATAACGCTGCCTTGTGGTACTCCTGTCATAATTGTACATATGTCACTCATTTCTTCTTCCTCTTTTACATAGAACGAGCGTTTGTATAGGTAGAATCTAATGAAGAAATAGTAGTTTATGGGGAGCATTTTCTTTATCAAAGGCTTGAGAGATGTCAAGGAAGGCTGCAGTACAGTATTGTTTTTTTCGAAAGTTTCGTGGATTGTTTCAACTAAGCGATGTACTTGTTCGATTGTTCCATGTCATTTTCGAAAACCGAACTGGTGATTAGGAAAAAGAGATTTCGATTCTATTATTAGCATCAATCTACTGAGGAATAGAGTCTGCAGAACTTTTGGGGGAATAGGCAATAGACTAATAGGTCGATATAACGTTACTTGTTCAACAGGTTTTCCAGGTTTTGGGATCATAGATATCTGCGCAACTTTCCATTGGGGTGGTACGAAACAGTGGAGCATGCAGGCGTTGTATATGAAGGTCAAACGAGTTATACCTTCTCGTGGTAACTCTTTTAATGCTTTTGCAGTTATAAGGTCATATCCTGGGGCTTTTTTAACATTTAAATTATGTATTGCATTAGCTACTTCCAATTTTGTAAACTTTTTAATTGGTAAATCTAGTTGGTGGGTTTCATTTATGAAATCATCAATGTGATTTGGGGTGTCGTCATTGTTTAGTTCATTGGAGGAAAACACTTTTTCAAGATGAGTAGCAAAAGTTTTCGCCTTTTCACTATTACTTCTCGTCCAGGTTGCATCTGGTTTCCGTATAAGGTTATTTATTTTTTGTTGTTTCTTTATTTGTTTTGTTATTTTCCATAGTGAGTAATCTGCTACTTTTGTTGGACCCAGTTTTTGCATTTTTTCTTCGAATTTTTTGTTGTTTTCATACTTTAATAAATTTTTGAGTTCGAAAGTTAGTTTATTTAATTTTGCTTTGTCGGTAGGATACTTGGTTATTTGCCAGCATTTTCTAGCTTTCCGTTTGTCGGATAGTTTTTTCGTACTTCAATTGAACATTTGGGGAGATTAATACAACAATTTTGTTGAGTAGAGTCCCAAGCTGCGTTTTGTATTATTTTAACAAAGATTTCAACGGCATTTGTAATATCTTCATTAGTTTTTAGGGGTAAGTTAAGATCCAGAGATGAGCTTATAAGTTCGCGATAGTGGTTTCAATCTGTTTTCTTGATATGCAATTTGCAAAGTCCTTCTACGCAATGTACTAATTGTCAATATGACAGGAGAATGATCGGATGTAAGTCTAATTATGGGTAGCATTTTTCGAAATTGGGTGGTATAAGGGTATACAACCCAATTTACAATACACAAAAATCTATTAAATAAGGCTTTTTGTTTAAGTCTGTAGGCCAATATGTGGGGGAATAGGGTGAAAATATATATTTAAATGAAGACTTTTTATTGCGGAGTACAGTTGGTATGCAGTATGTTTTGCATTATAGTCACCACAGGCTAAGAATCTGTTTCCTAGACTTTTGAAAAAATGTTCATATGTGGCTTGTATCATTTTGTGCTTTGGTGGGCTATAAAAGGATGAAATGGTTACAGGACCATGCCAATTTTCGACAATTACATTTGTTGCTTGTATATCCTCTGTGCAGAAGTGTTGACCCGGATGGTGTTTTATATTATCTCTTATGAGAATGGCAGATCCTCCATGAGCTTTTCCATCTGGGTGCGTGACATGGTAGAACTTGTATTGGGGTAAATTAAAGTTACTTTTTTGTGTGAAGTATGTTTCTGAGATCATTAATACATCTATTTGTTGTGACAATAGGAATGATTTAATTTCAAGCATGTGTTGCGCTAAACCATTAGTATTCCAAAACGCCATTTTTAGATCAATCATTTTGATTTAACTTTAGATAATATGCTAATAACAAGATTTGACCATTGTTTCATAATTTCTTTAAGCGAGTTAAACATAAGATATATTTCGTTTGACTGTGTTAATTTTTTGTATTTATTTTCTTGGCTTGGTAGAGGGTTAAGTGTAGTTCTTGTTACACAAGCATTCGAATTTGGTTTATGAGCATTTTGTGTTTGTGGAAATTTTCTAAGACTATGATCAGTTGTATTTGATTGACGGTGTTCACCATTTCTTATATTAGCTAGCAGTAGGTTCAACAACAACATTCATTTGACAGGGTTCAATTTGAGTTTTATTATGTATGTTTTCAGTTGCAAGCGGATAAATAGAATCCCTATTTCTGATAGAAGGGTTGTTCGTTTTAGACAATTGCTTATAAATTATACAACCTTCATAGTTTGCAGGGTGCCTTCCACCACAGAGAATGCATTTTACTTGGTTTGAACAATTTTTACGCTCGCAGTCTCTGGATAGATGGTCTCCAGCGCATTTAATGCATTTGGGGCTCCGTCTACAGAATAATTTTGTATGATATAATGATTTTGTAATTCTAAATCAAACAAGGGAAGGGGCTGGTTTGTTCCAAATGTTGGTGACTTCATGGCCATGGGCCAGTAGTTCCTTTTTAACTTCATCGGTGTTTACGGGTGGGTGCATGATTTTGAGTAAAACTTTAAATCCTCTTTCGCTTTTTGGTTTATATGTATATGTTTTATGTTTTTCTAGTTCTTCAACTATGTTTTTTATAACTTTCTTCAGTTTTGGGTTGAATTTTGACTTGATCAGTTCTAGTAGTTTTTAAATCAAACTGATCTTTTACACATTGTAGAGTTAATAATGGTTGTATATTTGTGACTTTATCAACAAATATAGGTGGTGGTTTCGGGACATACTGAACTGGGTTTGTAGTTAAAGAATTGTCAGCATCATCATCAAGTGAATCAAACACATTTGTTGACGTAGTTTTATTGCTAAGCCAATATGACTCGAGTGTATTTTTAATTTTATTGCAAGTTATTTGTTCAGGGCTTTCACGGTTTCGTTTCTTACTGGCCACTTTTTGCCAATTTTCACTTGGTTGGGGTTTATCGATTGTGACTTCATTTTGGTTTGGTATATCAGGTTTACCAATTTCTCTTTTAAGTTCCTCTTCATCCGTTTGATAGGATAAAGGACGTTGCATTTCAAATTCATTTTTCAGTGTTGCAATTTCACTTCTTAATTGACTGCATATTTGCTCAAATCGAATGTTACTTTGTAAAAGATTAACATTCTCTGTTTGTAATTATTGTACTTTACTTATTCTAAATAAGCTAAGGCTATTTCTTGGCGTTCCTTGTTTTTCATTTGGATCATCAGGTCCCATTTTGTTTTAAGTTGATATCTTTTTTTTTGTATTATTGTTCTTCACAGTGTACAAATGTCGATAACGCAGTAGATGTTAGCCAACCACCATACATGACATTGTAGTGTGAGAAACAACTCTGTTGTATGCAAAAACAGGGTTGTTACACCACAGACCACTATTTTGCCAGAGGGAAACAGCACACAATATTATCTGTCTCTATCAGATTTTATTAGTTTATTTAGATAAAAAAGTATTTACTTTTGATTTTTAATTTTATAAAATTACTTTATTTTGCACAGTAATTAATAAACCAAAGACTTTTAATGTGTATGTTGGATTCAATTTTATTTTGACACCAGGTAAGAACTTTTTATCACTGGAGAAAGCTTAGTTTTTGGACTTTTTCCGGAGCTCAAATGATCGTGACCTCTTTTATTGAAATCGCACATTTATATATGACATCAACTTTACTTAAATCTAATCTTAATGGTTATACAACTGTAATAAGAAGTCTTTCAAATATGCAAAACAGTAAATTTATTAGCAGCAGCTGATGATTTGACAATTTTACCATTTTACCCAAACAAAAAGTACGGGTTAGTTCTTGTAAAAAGAGAAACACAATTACTCTCTCATGAACGCTCTCATTTACCCAATTTTTGTTACAAGAAACGCTTTTTAGTAAGATTGGGTTTCCGAGGGCACCCGCGGTAATGTACGTCGAACACACCTAATATATACACTGTTATGCAACTGTAATTGACAGCGTTCAGTTGGCAGCTGACACTGAGGTTCGATTGGTATCGATAGTCGACCCATAAGTGTGTACACTCTTCTAAACCAAAAGTTTTCTTAAATATTTGTTACTTTAATTATTTATATGTTTTAATGTGTCACGTGCTGTTCAAAAAACACGTAACATTATTTTTGTTTCATCTGGACAGAAATTTGGCACAAATAAAAAAAATTTATTTCCATCAAGAAAAAAAAAAGACGCGATACAAACCATTACATTTCCGCTTCCGTGTTTTACCGTCTTTGAGGTGTACTTCGGGTTGTGCTACATAAAGTTTGCCGTCAGATCCAAACAGGCAAAATTTTGATTTGTCACTCCAAAGGACATTTTTCAAAAAAAAAAAAAAAGCATTGGCTTCTCTAAATGCTGAGGGGCAAATGAAATTTAGGACTTCACGTCCTTCCTTGATACGATTGGCTTATTTTGGTACAATACATCCACGAAAATTTATTTTATTTAGTCTTCTAATTTTTTTTTGGTCGTGAGATGTCAAAACTAATTTTTATTGAATTTCAGTTGAGGTTTTAAATGGGTCTGTAACTGAGACTCTATAAATAAAAGAATCTTTTCTACGCGTTGTTTTTATAGTTTTAGCACCCTGTACACCATTTTTGTATGTAGGTTTGAATATGACCAAATGCGTTGCATACCAAATTCCTGGAGCGGATCAAAATGGATGCAATCTCACCAGCGGTGCTTTCTCTCGGGCTCATTCATTTTAATTTTTTCATTTCGTTTATTTACGTCTATAGATATACAAAAATCCTTACAGACTAAGCTTACAACTAACAATATTTTCTTATTAATTCACAATCTTTTTAAAAATTCTCTTGATTGCGTAAATTCTAATGGCAAATAACTAATTTCTTTGGATTTATTGTTAATTTTATTAACTAAGTTAAGAACTCTTGTGATTGGTTGATTAGATGCATTATTCGTGCTATGAACTTTAACATAAAAATAATCATTTTGCCGTAAATGTATTACTGGTATGTTCCAATTTATAATGGACAGTAAAAATGGAAAGTCAACATTATGTTGACAATATCATATAAGAACATAACAGCTTGACTTGATCTCCTTTTTTCTGACGTTTCTATTCCAATTAAATTACATTGAGATTCATATGATGGAGTTTCTTCTAAAGAAGACAAAGGATACTTGATAATTTTTCTCTGAATTCGCTCAATTCGGTTAGTGTGAACAATATAATAAGGGTTCCAGATAAAAAAAGGCACAATCAAGCTTAGAGCGAACAATGCTAGAATATAAAAGTTTCTTTGTATAAGAGTCTTAAAATTCTTTACAATTTCTACGAACAAAAGCCATTAAATAATAAGCTTTAGGCATAATATAATCAATATGGTTTACAAACGTTACTTTTGAATCAAATGCGACACATAAATCTAATATTTCATTCACAAAAGTTTGGGAAAATGATGGAATATTATATTTAGTAACAATCAAAAATTGTGTTCTATTATAAGACACTTGAAAACTATTTTTATAGTTAAATATCAACTTATTGTGATTAGACAATCCAAAAAATTTTAAATAGATTAAAAAACTTTAAGATCATCTGCGTACGACAAAAATTCTGAATTTTAAAAAAAAATCATTGATAAAAATATTAAAAAATAATATACCAATAATACTTCTCTGAGGAACACCAGAAGTGGCCACATATTCAGAAGAATTAAAGCCATCCATTTGAGAAATATGGAATGAAATCCTGAACAACCTGATGCTGTGTTAAATTAGTATTCACCTCAGATTAATTATTACTTGCAGTTAATTAAACTTAAAAGAAAACCGCAAAAGATAAACAAACAAAAACACAGAACATATTGATCACTTCATAAACAACACTTGTAGGCAGGGACTGAAACCGAACCCGAACCCAAACGGATTCAGGTCCTTCTTTTAAACAAATACTTGATTAATGCAGAGCTATTTGCAAAAAAATTGCGAACACCAAAAATTTTTCTTTAGCTTTAAAGCTTAACTTGAAAAAAGCTAGCCAAAGTAGATGGAATTCCAGTTATGACATGGTTCAAGCTTTATTGGAATACAGAAGTTTTTGTTCGGAACTACTGGATGTTCCATTAAATATAATTGATAATATTTTGAATAATTGTAAAGAATTCGTAGAAAATTTTGCACCTGGTAAAAAATTATAAGTTTTTGTTTTGCAGTTTTCATATACTTCGAGGTTTTTCGTTTATTATTTGTAGTTTATAGCGAGCTTTCAACCTTCGTATATTTACAAAAATAAACAAATTAACGATTTTTAGCTAGGTTGATACATGTATTTCGATCCGGCACAAGATCTTTTCAGAACCTAAAGTTTTAGGTTCTGAAGAGAAAATATCTAAGAAAAGTATTGTCTACCCAAAAATGATTGCATTTATTAAAAATATTTTTTCTCGTAATCACCATACGCTTCTAATAACCTTTGTAAATAAATTAACTGATAAAATATTGTTTAATCGTATATCAGTATGTTATTTACGTCACTTTATAAACAGACCTATTAACTTTTGCGCAATTCTGCTACATCAGAACATCAAACATATGTCGTTGTATTTAACACTACCTTTGTTCTTGGCTTTGGAAAATAAATATATTTAAATGAAAACAATGTTTGACATTTAATTGACAGCTTGTGATATTAAAAGTACAATATTATATAGACGTACACTAAAAAAAATTGATAATTTTGTAGGTTTGCCATCATATAGTGAATACCACAAATGATAAAATGCAATCTTAAGAGGTAAATAGAATATTAGTTTTAATGGCTATCCAATATAAACATAAATTAAGGAGTGCGATCGAAAAACCCTACACACATTTTCGCTTATAACATTATTTATGCATATTTAGTAATTTTTTAAAAATCAATATATTCGTTAATCAGTTAATTATCAGTATAAAATCACAACTGTTCTTTTTTAAAAAAAAATTTTAACTGACTATTTAAACTATGTGTATATTAAATAGTGTTTAAATAAAAACATCTTCATTTAAGTCTAAAACATGGTTTCAGCTGCCGTAAAACAATCAATTTCTCATAGAGATGTTGCATACACCCGATGGAAACGTTTTAAAACCCCCGAATTAAAAAATAGTTATCGATCGGCTAGAAAGGTAGTCAAGCAAAATATCTAAATTGCTAAAGCCGAATACGTTTTTCTTCAGCTTTGGAATCCAAAAATACTTGGCAAACAATCCGAGAAATTGGTATTAGAAAAGCTAACAACAATAGCTGTACGACTGATGCCGATGAATTAAACTCAACTTTTACAGACCTACCTTTGGCTCAGAACGATAACAATTCCTATACTTTCAACAATACCAACACTGAAGAAAATAACTTTGAATTTTCATGCGTAACTCAACTTGATGTTTTGTCTTGTTTCTCTATGGTTAAGTCGAATGTTGTGGGGTATGATAACGTGCACCCTAAACTTATAAAAATGCTGTTACCGTTACCTGCCTTATGTAACATATTTCTTCAACCACATTATAACTTCCAGTAGTTCTCCTTCCAAATGGAAACATGCCAAAATTATCCAAATCCCAAAAACAAAATCGGATTTCCGACCAATAGCAATACTATGTTATCTTTCGAAAGTTTTTGAAAAGATTTTGCACACCCAAATGAGTAGATATATTGATGATACCGGTTTAATGTCAGACAAGCAATCTGGTTTTCGTCCTAATCATAGCTGCGTGACAGTCCTGGTTGATGTCTGTGAAAACATTAGGCGTGAACTGGATGATAGCAAAATAAACTTTCTTGTACTTTTTGATCACTCAAAAGCTTTTGATTCGGTCAACCACCATACCCTTTGTATGAAACTTAGACGCTTTTTTAATTTTTCAACTACTTCCACTCAGCTTTTGTCCTCATACCTCATGAATCGTACGCAATCCGTATATGTAAATAATAAGTCATATCAATCTTTGAATCTCGAGAGAGGTGTACCCCAAGGTTCGATTTTGGGTCCGCTGCTATTTTCCATATATATTAATGACTTACCTGAATAACTTTCATATTGTAAGATACACATGTACGCAGATGATGTACAACTCTACTTGAGCAGTCCTGTTCAATCTATAAAAGGGAATATTGATAAAATCAACGCTGATCTTAATAGTTTATACAGGTGGGCAACAGCTAATGGGCTATGTATTAATCCACGAAAATCCAAATGCTTGGTAATTCGTAAAAAAACTTTAAATCCAGTTTTCGAACATGGTATCGCCATTAACAACGAGAAAATTAACATTGTCCCAACAGCTAAAAATCTTGGTCTAATACTAAATAGTAATCTAACATGGACAAACCATATTAACACAATAGTGGGTCAAACCTTCATGAAACTAAGACAACTTTGGGCAGCCCAATCTTTTACACCTTTAAAAATTAGATTGTTGAAGGCCAAATCTTACCTGATTCCGGGTTTATTGTATGGTTGTGAACTTTTTGCAAATAGCGACTCTGCAAGCCAATCTAAGCTTATCGTGGCGTATAATAGCATGGTTCGTTATGCTTTTGGATTAAGGCGACGTGATGGAACTTCGGCTTTCTCAAAGACAATTTTTGGTGTTTCATTTATAAATCTTCTGAAGATAAGAGTACTTCTCTTTTTACATAAAATCATTTACACGCAAAAACCTTTATACCTCTATGAAAAACTTCGTTTTGCTCAGTCTAATATGGACAAAAAGATTATTTACCAAGACATCATTGTCTAGTATCTGAGTGGCAATTCTATATAAATGCAATTCGTCTCTGGAATATGCATAACATATAACACATTAAGTAGACTATTTAGCAACACAAAAGACAGAATATATAAATCGGAAATGTCAAATTTAGTTTATAAAATACCGTGTAATGGTAATAATAGTGAAAACTGTAATAAGGTATAATACATAGGTACAACAAAAAAAAAACTTAAAACCACAATTGCAGGACATAAATCAGATAAAAACAGCATTATCATTACACTGCAATAACTCTAATCATTATCCTGATTTTGATAATACGACAATTTTGAACATAGAAAATAATTACAGACGTAGATATATGTTAGAAATGTTACAGATAATGAAAATACCATCTACACAACGCATTAACTATAAAACAGATATAGCGAATATAGCCCAAAATTATAGACATTTAGTGAATAAGAACTGAGCTAATTATTTTAATTTTAAATAATATATGAAATTCAAAATAGTTTTTTGTTCTGTGTTATATTTTCATTTTAAATATTTGTAAAAACATTTTTGTTTCCTTATCTTTTTTAAACTTAAAATATTTTTGTTTCATATGATATTTATATTTTTCATATTGTCAAAAAGCATTTTTATAATTTCTTGCCTTTTTTAAAAATTTTATATATATATGTTTTTATTGTTGAAAAAATTATATAATTTCCCTGAAGAAGTCACCCAATGTGGTGACGAAATATTAGAAAGAAAGAAATAATAAATAATAAATAATCATTATTATTATTTTTTATAAAAGGATCTTGAACTCGATTTTAAGGAATAATATAGTATAATATTGAAGATCGAATAAAGGAAGATAAATATAGATAAATAAATAAATAAATAAATAAATAAACTGTGTATACTACTTCCGAAAACGATATCATATTCTAATAAGATTATAATATCATTTTTGAATAGGTTTTATCGAAAAAGTATACTTCAGAATATTTATTATTAAAAAAAACAGAGGGTATTGTTTATATTTTACTGCTTAAATTTCCGATAGAAACTTTACTGACAAATGAAAAAAAAAGAGGCAATGAAGGAAATTGGAAAAATAAAAACTTAATAAAAACGTTTTCACAAGTAAAACACATATTTTAACACAAAAAAAAATAATTAAAATTAATTATTTGTTTTTTTCACTTAAATTTGTTTTTTAATATTTTATAATCATAAGAAACAAAAAAAAAAAAGAAACGTACTGTTGACTTTATTTTTTCCTTTTGGTTTTCTAATTCTCGAAGGAAGTTAACAGACTTCGCCACCCATATAAAGAAAAAGATGATTTGCCATAAATGAGTTGCAAATTCTTTGCTTTAGATCCTCTTCGGAAAAACTAATAAAACTTATAAGAACTTGCAGTTTCTTTTTTTTTTTTGATATTTATCTTTTTAACTATTGGGTGTATAACTTAAAAATGCGGGATTCACATCAGATGAAGTATCTTTTACACAAATTATGTTTCTTGAATAACTTTTATAACATTTTGGAGTAAAAATGAATTTTGTGCGACCAAAGAATTACTTGCGGGAAGTTTTGCTTTAATTCTCTAATTTAAAAAAAGGGCAGCTGAAGCAGATCGATTGCTTATTCTGAATATGTTCCATCGATTTCAACGTGCGAGAGATGGTTTGTGCGGTTCAGAAGTGGTGATTTTTACACGGAAGACAAATACCGAAGATTATAAATTGGAAAAATTAATCCATTACTACAATCTGAAGCGCAAAAATCGTATGGCCGGGCAACCAGCTAAATCAACGCCAATGCCGACTATCCATGGCGCCAATGTAATGATCTGTATTTAGTGGGATCGGAAGGGTCCCATCAATTATGAGATGCTGAAATCGGGCTACATGATCACAAGGCGATCTGTACCGAACGCCCGGAATATGCGACCAGACATAAAGCCATAATATTCCAGCATGACAACGCTGGGCTAAATGTTGCAAGACCGGTTTAAAACTAGTTAATAAATAGTTGTTGGTTTTGCCTCATCCTTATAGTCCAGACCTAACCCCGTCCGACTATCGTTTGTTCGATCTATACAGGATGGTCTCAGTGGAATACCTTTGACTTCAGACGGTGTATCCGATTTGACCTCAAAAAATTAACAGTTCTTTTGGTGTGGAATTCAGAAAGATGGGAAAGGTCATAGCTAACGATGGCCAATACTTTATATAAATTTATATTGTACCAATGTATCACAATAAATGCCCAACATTTGCCAAAAATCCCGCTTTTTAAAGTTGTACACCCAATATAAATTTTTGATTCATTTTAAAACAATTCCAATTGTGTTATCATCAGGCAGCGACTTCCAGTCAAAAGCGCAACGGGTTTGACCAAATGGTGTTACGAACAAACGAATTTGCACTAAAATGGCATCGAATTGTTGTTGCATAGTTTGTTATAAATGCATACTTTTGCATATTTGGCTTTTAAGTGCATATTTTAATGATTTTTAATGCAAACTTTATTGCATATTTTTATATATTTTCTTTAAATTAAAATTATATTTTAATTAAATATAAACTAAAAATTTAAAGAGTACACACTTAAAGGAGAAGCATACTGTTGTCATGTTCTTAGACAATTATATTGGATTTAAGTTTTAGCAAACAAATATGATTTAAAAAAATTTTCAAATTTTAAGTAAACATCTTTTTGATTTTTATTATAAATTTATGGATTTATAGTGCACATTTTTTGGTTATTATTGGACATTGTGTTTTCAATTCATATTTAGCATTTTTACTGCATGTTTTAAGTGCAAATTTTCGATTTATTAGTACATGAATGTCGTTGTTCTGATGATCAACAAAATTTTGTGCAGATTACAAAGTTTGGATGTTGTGCACTCCAATGAGAAAAAACTAAAAATTTTGCAAAATTTCCTGTTTTCAAAGCAAATTTCCCACTCCCAAACCATGTTTTCGGTTCATCTAAAAATGAAGAGAACGTTTTTCTTTGCAAAAACCATCCAGTCAGAAATTTCCGATGGTATAAAAAACGAAGCGCTGGCAAAGCTTTGTTTTCCTACCATGGTACCAACAAAACAGCAATGCGCAGGATAAATTTACGATGATTTGTCGATGGTTTTGCGAACCCTGTCAATCGAAAATTTACAACTGTATGTAATAAATGCAAAAGAAAATTTATCTGCAAAAACTCGCATCCGTCTTTTATATCGTGGATGACGAAGCATATTGCTTTGCAAACTTCAAGTATATAGCAGGACATGATTTTTATACAGCACGTTGTCCTGGAGATGTTCCTGATCATTACAAAAAAATTCAAATAAAAATTTCTTAAAAAATACTTTGTTTGGCAGGCAATATGTTCCTGTGGTACAAAATCCCAAACCTATTTTTAAAACTGGTAAAATTTACAGAGAAGAATACTTAAAAAAAGTCTATTGCCATTCGTAAGGTCTCATGTCACTAAAGCACTGTTTTGGCCAGATTGAATGGTATGGAAAAATCGACATCGACCTTGTCTTGCAATAAAAAAAATCCAGCTACTTTTCCAGGGTTAAAAAGGAGTTCCGCAATAAGTGGAAATTTGCCCCGAAAAAAAGCGAATAAAGATCTCATGCAAAAAAAGAAGAAAGAATACTGTTTTTGTTACGAAATATATTTTTTTATTCAATATAATCTCCTAGAAGCTCAATACACTTGTTCCAATGATCTTCCAATAATTTTATCCCATCCTTGTAATGTTTTTTCGGAAGCTTTGCAAAATAACCGTCTACGGCTGCTATGGCCTCTTCATTCGACAAAAAATGCTTTCCACGAAGGAATTGTTTGAGATTTCTGAAGATATAGTAGTCACTGGGAGCCAAATCTGGTGAATACGGTGGATGTTCAAGCAATTCGTACTTTAATTCTTTGAATTTAGCCACCGTCTTTTGTGAGCAGGTGCATTGTCTTGATGAAAAATGATTTTTTTCTTCTTTAAACCAGGTCTTTTCTCACGAATTTTTTCATCCAGCTGATCCAAAAGGCTGCAATAATATTCAGAGTTGATTGTTTTACCTTTCTGAAGATAATCAATCAACAAAATTCCTTTTGCATCCCAAAAAACTGATGCCATAACCTTCTTTGCTGATCGTTGTGACTTCACCTGCTTTGGAGCTGAACAACCAGCTTCAGTCCACTGTAAACATTCTTGTTTCAATTTAGGATCATGGTGGTAGATCCAAGTCTCATCCATAGTTATAAAACGACGCAAGAAGTCGGTTTTATTCGGCTTAAAACGCTCCAATTTACGCTGAGAAATTTGTTTTCGATCCAGTTTTTGTTGAATTGTTAATGTGTGCGGCACTAACTTTCCAAACAGTATTTTCATACGTAATTCTTCATGTAAAATATGGAGTACTCGTTCGTCTGGGATGCCTATGGCATTAGCAATTTCACGCTTAGTCAGGCTTGGATCTTCACTAACCATATTATGTACCTGCTCAATGATTTCTGCTGTGGTTGCAGTTTTGGTCATCCTTCGCGTGGATCGTCTTCAAGGCTGGTACGACCACGTTAAAATTCACCAGCCCAAAAATCAACGGTGCGTTTTGATGGTGAGGACTCCTTATACACTTCTAACAATTGTTCATAAATTCCTTTGCTTTTAAACCCTTCAAAACAAAGAATCTAATGACTGCACGATATTCAATTTTCTCCATATTAAAAAAAATCAATGACACATCAACTTTAAATGTCTTGTAAACAAAGAAAGAATTGACAGAATGACTTGCAACTTTGCATGTGTTCTCAGGAAAGTTATACCAACAACCTGTATGCATAACATTTGTATATAGTTTTGAAACGGGAATTGTCTTTTTATTTTAAATATAAAGTCAACCTTTACATATGTATCGTCGTCCATTACGCAGCAGGTATTTTTTTAGTGGAGTTTGATTTCGAGTTTTTGACTTAGAGTCCTTGCATTTCTATATAGCTTTTTGAACTTTAAACGTTTTCATGCCTACATTGGCTTTCACTTTTCGTCAGATGTATTTAGTGCTCTTCTAAAGAAGTTCTAAAATTTTCTAGCCCTAACAATATCCTGCTTCAATTTTTTCTTCTCGATCCGTATCTTCTATAAATGATTAAGTCCTCTTTGCAACGTTTAATTGCCTTGGAAACAGTTTCACGTATACTTTATGCTGTTTTGGTATTTCTTTATAATACCAAAATGGATTCTGTTAAAAAGTTATGATTATTTCAGCACGCACTTTTTGTGTTTGGTGAAAAAGTGTTTAAATTAATGAATCTAAATTAATTTAATATCTGACATATTTTTGGAAGATATTGTATTTAGGTAATGCAAGATATTATAAAAAAAGTTGTCAAAATATAAATATGCCCATTAACATATTTCGGTATTGTGAATGGTGGTCCAACCATAATGCACGGTGTTAACTTTGAGTCACACCTCAAGTTTTTTGCCCAACTTAAATTGACATTTCTTTGTTTCAGTGTTTGGCAGATTCAATCATGGAGAGGTACACAATTGAACAGCGCGTTAAGATTGTTGAAGCCTTTTACGAAAATCGGTGTTCAAATAAAAATGAATTTCGTGCACTTTATGATTTTTTTGGTCAGCATAATCGACCAAATGTGTCCACAATCGGGAGAATTGTCTGTAGGAAATGTGAAAACACCTTTGTATACTCGCCCAGTTCGTTCTGCGGAAAACATTGCTGTTGTTCGCGATAGTGTGGCAGAAGAGCCGTCAACCTTGACTCGTCGTCGATGTTTGCTATCGCGTGATGGTTATGTATTTATTGTGGCCAGAAATGGAGGATGTGAACGATATGTGGTTCCAATAGAATGGAGCCACTTGCCACACAGCCAACGAAACAAAGGCTCTTTTGCGCGAGAAATTCAATGGCCGTGTTATCTTACTTCGTGGCGAAGTTAATTGGTCTCCGCGATCATGTGATTTGACACCGTTGGACTTCTTTCTTGGGGAATATTGAAAAGAAAAAGTTTACGGCAATAAGCCAAGAACAATTCAAGAGCTAAAGGATAAGATAATTCGGCAAATTAATGACATTGAACCTCAATTATGTCTCAGTCATTGAAAATATGACCCATAATTGTTATAGATACTTCTATCATAATAAAAAATATTAAGATAATTCTCTGAAAACCTTTTGTTCTATTTACAATTAACATTGTGCATTATGGTTGGACCACCCTTAATATATATGTTGTGTTACAATTGCTGCGCCGAATCCCATGGCCTTTAATACTTCGTTAAGATACTTCGATAAGATACAAAATCATATGGCATTTCACTTTTTCCACACAAATATAATGATTTTACTTCCCACTAATGCAGTCTAATTTTATATACTACTTTATCGATATTTGGCGCTTATATCGAACAAAATTCAGTATATAATTTGTCTTTTTTATAAGGGCCCTTTGCATTATTACCTATTGTTATAAATTAAATATATTATATTTTTACGGAAGGTTAATTTGAAATTGATTTATATAACTTTTGGGAAAGCCTGGTTATGAATTATTTTATAGGGCAACCCTTTTTAATTTTGTTGAATTGTCTACTCTGGTTAATTATTTTACTTTAATTGATAATCGGTACAGAAAAGTAATCGCTTGTAACTTTGAATTCAACAATTAATTCCAGAGAATAGAATTAAGTAAGTTTTATTACTTTTATTTAAATGTAATTTATTCTTACATGTGAATTTCTTAAATAATAAAACCATCACATTCCGACGTATCGGACTTTATTTTGAATTACAATAAAGTTGTGTTTTGTTATTTTTCTAAAAAAATTACTGCCGTAACAAATTCAATTTAGTTGCCGCCGCAACACCTACCAAGTGTAATACTGTTCCTTTATTGGTAAAAACGATTTCTGGTATTATTATCTCTGTAGGGCAGTATTGCCAAAGTTTACAGTCTCAAGTACACATTCTCAATTGATCGAGCTAATTAGGCTTTTCGACGAAAAACTCTTCTAGATTATTATTCTTTGATGAGAAAAAGTTTCCACAGGTACTTTTTTATTACCAAAAAAATCAGAAACTTCAGCAGTGTTGTAATGTTATTTAGGATCAGTACCATCTCGACTTTCATTATAATATTTATCTTCTTTACGCTGAGTAGATTCAATATATTGATTTAAGCCAAGGGTGCCCAAGCCCTATGCGCTTGGTGCTCATTTGTTTTTGTAAAAGCGCTTAGCTATAGGTTGTGTGTTTTAATACACATAGAGGACTCAGCAATAGCAATACGAAATACAAAAACAACTTTACCCTATTAGTTTTTTTTGTCGTTCTTCACTGTATACACGCAAGTGCAAAGCAACAACACTTTCGTATGATTTGATGGTAAACATTGACGACAGCGATCATCAATGTAGATTTTGTTTTTCTTTAAGGTATGATTTGAAATATTTTTCTTCTTTTTTCTTTGTATGTATTGTTTTTTACAATAAAAAATATTGAATAAAAATTAGTTATTCTTTAAATGTATTGGTGTTTACTTTTCCATAAGGAACTTTTGGGCACCCCTGATTTAAACCATCTCTTATCGCTACTGCTTCCTCAATCGATCCATTACTGACGTCGATATCAGAACAATTTTCTAAATACGCTAAAAATGTTTCGTTTGTTAAATTTTTACGTGTTACGCTTTTTATTTAGAAACCGAAATAATATCTATAGCCTCTAAAAAACATAAGCAATAACAAAACTTACCGTTATTATAAAACAAATTTAGTAAAACCACAAACAAAACAGTTTTGCTTTACAGCTGTTCATAGATCTTTCGGTCGGCCATTTTTCTTTTTTTTTGAAAAAATACATAAATGTTCTCAAATATTTTTTTCTTGCAAAGCAGAATACAAGAACAAAATATTTGGTATGCCTACAAAAGCGGTTCGGTATTGAACTAACAGTTTAATGGTTAAAAATACTGCATAATCAAAAAAATAGAAAATTGCTATATCGCAATTAGAGTACTTTGATCGGCAAATATATTGTTACGATTTTACCTTTTAAAATCCGTGATTAATTTTCTTTATTGACTCAATTAATGCTGTTTGAATCATAAATAAATGTTGTTTGAACCACCGCGTTGCTGTTATATTTCCTAAGGTATGCTCGTATTTATATGTGTGGTGAGGAATGACTAGGGCTGGCATATGAAAATTTGTGTTTATAGGAGTAAAAGGAAATTGATGAATCGAATTTCCGTAATATGCTTTAAAATACATTAACACAGTCAAGCACAGTCAAGGATCCAATAAATATGTTTGTTAAAAAAATAAAATATTCTGCTCGATCATATTTTAATTACTATTTGAAAAATGTCCTCATTAAACCACAAGTGTAATGAAATTATTTAAGATAAGTTGAAAACCTTAATAATCATGTTTGTATTCCAAAACTGGCATATTTTTAAGTTTAAACCTAATAGATTAAATAATAAACATTTTATGAATGAATCATAAACTTTTAAATATTTTGACAAAAATTTATATTTTGTGATAAGATTGGTCAATAAAAAAATATATTTATATTTATATTTTTTCATAAATCATAGTGTCTCCAATTATTAATCGAAAAAATTGTGGTTTCAGACCTTTAAAAAAATAATTTCTTAATTTAATTTTTAAATCTGAATACATTTTTCTGATTGAATTTACTACCGTGATTCAATCTTTATCTTATTGGAAGAATCAAATTGATTTGAATAATTGTTTTTATAAATCAAACGAAATAATTCAATTTGAATAAATAAATTGTAAATCAAAGAAACAAATCAATTTTGATTTGATTTGATTCTCGAATCAAAAAAGAATTATTTTGATTTTCGGATTAAAAATAATATGATTTAAAATATTATTTTAAATCACGATTAATTTATATTTTAGTTTATTGACCATACTTCGGATTTTTTCATTAGTATCAGTTGAGTAATGCTAATGCCAAACAAGTTTTCATTACCATTTAATGGTCATGAGATTGCTCAAAAAAGCATTACTTTTAAAAAAAGAGGATGTTTAACTTGCTTTACCTAGGCTATTTTATAAAATGGATCCCTCGGGATAACTCCCGAGCATGGTTATATTCATTATCCCAATATATCAATACTTTTGTAAAGCAAAAATTTTGCCCGGTTTGCCCTCGCTTAGTTTTTAAGATACCGGCCATTTTAAAAAATGGTCATTTTATAAAAGCGCGAATATCTCGGAAACTAAGCGAGATAGCACAAAACGGACAAAATTTGTGCAAGCCTAAGTTTTTTTTCTATTTTGTTTTAATTCGCACATAATATAATTTTTTTTTAATTCTCGAATTAAATAAAAATTATGTTTGAAATGATTTGCTTCAATTGAATAAAAAATACTAAAATGAAATTAATTAATAATTTACAAAAATAATTAACTAATTCAATAAAGTTTTTTTTATCTTTTTTAATGTCTGATTGGTTTATAAAGTGTTTGTTTAGGATAATTCAAAGTATACTAAGATTTTTTTAAGAACCATGTTTTAGGATCTTGGGGTTTTTTGGACTTTTTAAGAAAAATTTGAGGACTTTTTAAGAAGAAAATGTCAGACATTTTCAGTGAAAGTAAACGCATAAGCTTAAAACTGATAATCACAGTGTATACAGTGTTACCGCTGTCCGACATTTTATCGACAAAGTTGGTTTTTTAATTTCTTTATTTTTTTCACTGTCGAGAAATTAAAAAAATTTCTAAAGAAATAGGAATTACCTTCAAAAAAAAACGTTGTAAAATGTTGTAAATTTTTTGCGAAATTTACAAATAAAATTTTATTGAACTGCGAGTTTGATTTCTGCAAAAAAAGTGGCAAAAACACTTAAGTTGAGATTTATTTTTCATGCTTTTTATAGCCAATGAAACTTGAATACGCATATTTCTGTCAGGTCCTCACCTACCCAGCAAAACCACACCTTACCAAATAATGTATAAAGTAACGTGTATACATAGGGGCTCTTGGATTACCTTACACCTTACTTTACTGAAGAATTTTCGCAGGCGATGAGCCAAAAGGTAATTTATGGACCCATTATCGCACTCATTCCCAAGTTTTGCTGGGCAGTTTTACTTAGCTCTTCAAGTTTTTCCCAATTTTTTAACAAATCAACAGAAGTTACCAAAATTTCATGTTAATTATGTAATGTTTTTATTCACTTTTTTATGTAATTTTTAACGAAACTATTTTTATGAAAATACAATTTTCGATTTGATCTAAATGTCTAATTATAATACCTTGCTTTATTTTTATAAATATACGGTGATTGAAAGCTAATTATTAATAATAACAAAAATAAGTTTTTAAAATTTGTTGTAAGAGTGTTTCAGCTTTTCTGTAAAACAAGTGATGTTATCAAAAGTGCAATAAGTGTTTCCAGTTAAAGTTATCAATGTTAAATATAAATTCGTTATATTTACAAACAATCATATTAAAATAGTTTTAGAATCTGAAAAATTCTCAAAATCTGGAGGAATTACTTTTTACGACTTCTAGAACTTCTTGTTCTATATAACCTGTTAATCTGTCGGTTTTGCACCGATTATTTTTGATTAAAATTATTTAAAATATTGGAAACTATTTCCAGGTAGTTATACCTTACATTTAAGTTTAGGTAAATGGCTTCGGATTCCATGGAATTGTTTCTAGTGGATCCTGGGAATCTATTGAAAAAAATTATCTTGGGTGATGTAAGAAAAGATTGAATTACTACAGAGTTAAAATGCAACCTCGTATTAAATTACATGAAAATATAATTTACATTAATTTAATTAATAAAAAATTTTTGAAGTAAATAAAAAGAAACTTAAAAATTGTCAATCGTATTTCTTAAAGCCTATAGAAGACTTGAGCGAAATAGGCTCAGCGGTTAAAAAGCTATGATTCAAAATGTTAAGGAACCTCTAAATTTTCCATACAAATGGGTGTATTTTAGTACAATTTTATAGTAGCTCCAAGTAATACATTTTCTTTATATTCACCTCAAATATTTTTGATTTGAAAATTTTTTAACACTAATATTTTTTTTCACCGCAAAAAATTTTGTTCACATCAAAATTTTTTTCCAACTTCAAAATTTGTTTTCACATTTAAAAAAGTTTTTTACCTCAAAAAATTGTTTTCACCTCCATACATTCACTTTTTTACATTAGTTGCACCAAAAACAGTGAGAAAGTTCATTTTAGCACATTGGTAAGAAGAAATTCAAATATTCGGCACAGCCGAATCCAAGCCTTTTTTACTTGCTTTAAATGTGTGCGAAAGAGAAATAACAAAAACATGCACGAAAAACTTCTTACCCCTTTCGTCATAAAACAAGAATTGCAGGCAATAATTGCATGCAAAAAAGTCAACGTGTAAATTGGTTCTTGATGTTTTTTTCTAGCCTTGACATTTTTTACGCAAAGTTAAAGACATTATCTATTTTAATCGAGAAATCGGTTAATCGATTAACCGATTTGTAAACACTAATTAATCACAATAACGCCAACAAAATCTATAATTTTTGTTGTAATTTATAATTTTTCATTTATTTACTTGCAGGAAATAAATAATTGAATTTTCTTCAACCAGAAACAATTTAATAAATAATAGAATAACATGAGCCATGCCTTCGGCACGACCTGGAAGTCTTAAAGATCCGGAAATAGCCGAATTATTTAATAAACATGATCCAGAAAAAATATTTGAAGATTTACGAGAAATTGGCCATGGCTCCTTCGGTGCAGTTTACTATGCACGATGTAATCTTACCAAAGAAATTGTGGCCATTAAAAAGATGTCCTATACGGGCAAACAGAGTTTGGAAAAATGGCAAGATATACTCAAAGAAATCAGGTAAGTGTACAACAACAGTTTAATGCTTAAGATCACTTTGGAGAAATATACAAATTATTATTTTTTTTTGTAAAGATTTCTACGTCAATTGAATCATCCCAACACTATTGAGTATAAAGGATGTTATCTACGCGAATCCACAGCCTGGCTGGTTATGGAATATTGTGTAGGCTCAGCCTCTGATATTATTGAAGTCCATAAGAAGCCATTGCATGAAGATGAAATTGCTGCCATTTGTGATGGTGTTCTAAACGGCCTCAGTTATTTGCACAGTTTGGGTCGTATACATCGTGACATCAAGGCTGGTAATATTCTGCTAACCGATTGTGGTGTTGTTAAACTGGCCGATTTTGGTAGTGCAGCCATAAAATGTCCAGCTAATAGTTTTGTTGGAACACCCTATTGGATGGCACCCGAAGTGATATTAGCCATGGATGAGGGTCAATATGATGGTAAAGTTGATGTATGGTCATTGGGTATAACCTGCATTGAATTGGCTGAGCGTAAGCCACCATATTTCAATATGAATGCCATGTCAGCATTGTATCACATTGCTCAAAATGAATCGCCAACATTACCGGTAAGTGTTTTTTCCTTTTAATTTGTTTTACAAGATCTTTAAAGTTCTTTACTCAAATAATGCTGTAAGAAATGTAATGCTTAACGATTTGTAAAAATAAACAATTAAATTTTTTTGGTCACCTCGGGGATTTAGGGATGATATGTGGAAAGAAAATGGGGTATTTTTTATACTTCTTTGTTTGGGAACATGTCAAAAATTAACGAAATTCCAAACAAAAACTTCATAATAACAATGTATTCTTCGAAAGAGGAAGTTTGATATGTTTTTCCTATGTTTTAGGACAGGGTTGCCAAGTTCTTACAAAAAGTATCAGAAACAGCTTAGGGAAAAATTTGTTCAAATCCAAGTTAGCACGAAAAATTAAAAATATGTGCACTCAAAAACTAAATAGGATATAAGATGTGTGAATTCAACTTATCCATATAAAGTACCCAAAGTGGTGTAATTATTAGCGAAGTGTACTGTTACACAAATGCTTGCGAGTTAAATTCCCGATGACGGCAAGATTAATTTAGAAAAATAATATGTACATATATATGAGTTTCTCGTATCACTTAATCGCACGGAAGTAAAATAACATAACATCGCTATGAACTAAAAAACTTTCACAAGTTCCCAAGTTCCATCAGGCGCCGCGCATCAACTGTTATAAGATTAATTATGTCTCGTAACTACAGTGTTGTTAGAGTATTCAAAAAACCGGCCTTTTGGAAAAACCGGTTAATTTTCTTCGAAAAATCAAATTTTAAAAAAACCGGTTTCGGGTTTTGCAGAAAAAACCGGTTAACCGGTTTTTTCGGTTTTTTTTTTAATTTGAATAAAAAGCTTATATAATTTGTTGTTTTAATTACAAACAAAAAAAAAAAAAGAAATTTAACATATAAAGTAATAAAAATAAAAAAATACATTATTTGAAAAAATATTTTATAATATTTTTTTATTATTTAATATAATATTTTTTTATATTTTAATATTTTTTAATATAATATCTTAAAAATTAATATTATAAAACTGTATGCATATCAAATGCATAAAGTTTGTAAATTGGTAAAATTAGGTACGTTAGTAATTTGAACGTTTAAAACGTTTTTCATTAAATAACATTTTTAATATTACATTTTAAATATGTAAAAAGAAAATCTATTTTTCACATCTAAAAAAATATTTTAGAAATAATATTCAATTTAAATGCTTTGTTTTAAGACGATTTTTTTTTTTTGCTTTTGATACAGCTAGAAGTGGAAAATACTCTTTCACTAATAGTAGATGTTGGACAAATAGTCAAAAGACAATGATATAAATTTTCCAACTTTTCAGTTCTTTTGTCGCATTTATCAAGATATATGAAATTATCATATAATAATGAATTATTTTGTACAGTCTGTTTTTTAGGATTTTGAATACTTCTTATTGTGTTATTTAGATCAGACTTACATCTAAGTCTTCATAACCAAAAAAACGATTATAAAAGTGTTTGGAAAAAATAAAAGAGACCAAGTAACCCAGTTGGTGATGTAATTAAAAAAGCCGGTCAACCGAACAAAAAAGACCGGTTTTCGGTTTTCTTCGAATTTACAAAATATTCGAAACCGATCGGTTTTTTTTATAAATAAAGAAACCGGTTGACCGGTTTTAGGTTTCGGTTTTTGAATACTCTAAGTGTTGTCATATTTGAGGCCATTCCTTCTTTCTGCAACTAATTTTTTTCTTTTCTATCCCCTTCAAGAAGAACTTCTTGAGTGTTGCTTCTCTTAAAGAAAGACACCAAAAAAGGTAAAAGGGAATACGTTATTTAAATCCCTTTCCAACGACACCACATTTGCATATACTTTGGAAAAATTACCTATTTTTAAACCCATTTCGACCACTTAATTTCCGAGGTGGCCGTAAATCCGACACAGCACGGTCTTAGAATTTTTATTTCTACAGCATATCAAAGTTTCATCAAAATCGGTGTATATATCTTGAAATACCTTCCTTGTCAGAGTTCTTAAGAAAAAAAAAAAAACAATTTCTACTTCTTGTTTACAGAAAAATGATTGGACAGATACATTTTGTGATTTTGTTGATTTATGTCTCAAAAAGAATCCTGCTGAACGTCCCTCATCTACGAAACTTTTAGGTGATCCATATGTAACACGATTACGTTCGGATATTGTTCTATTGGAACTTATAGCTCGTACAAAGGCGGCTGTTAGAGAACTGGATAACCTCAATTATCGTAAAATGAAGAAAATTCTTATGGTTGATACCTGCGAGACTGAAAGCGCCGTTGGCGATACAGATGATACACAAGATGAACATGCCGGTGGAGATAGTAGCAAGAGTAATAGTATTACGTCGGAACATTCTATACAATCTGTGGGTGTATCGGCGGCCAGTAGTCAAGTAGTAAATAATCGCCAATTATTCCTTAGACCAATAAACAAAAAAATTAATACTTTACTAATTATGTTTGATATTATTTTTTGAAAACATTTTAGAGCTCTTCATCAAATTCTATACCAACGCAAAATCATCATGGTGGTGGTCATCAATATCAGCATCAACAACCCCCACATTTGGGTGTCATGAATTATCATCATCCACATCATCAACAAATGCATCAGCAGCAACAACAACATGGTGGTGGTGGTCAACACCAACAGCAAGGTGGAGCTGTTTCGCGCAACTCATCGCGTCATCGTAATTTGCCACCTTTGCCTAGCATTATGCACAATATGAATAATAATGTTACTCCCACTAATTCCACAGCTGTGGTGCCAGCACCAATGCCACACCAACAACAACAGCAGCAACAACAACATTCAATGCTACCAATGTCTATGGGTGGCAGCGGTGGTCTACCACAGCCACAATCCTGTTCAAGCATGGCTGGAGATCGTATGTCGCAGCAGCAACAACCACCACCCATACAGCCCCGTTATCTTTCGTCGCCAGCTGCCGCTGCTGCTGTTTATGCTGCAACATCATCTAATAATGAACATGGTGGTCCAAATAATTTTGCAACCATACGTACTACAAGTATAGTCACTAAACAGCAAAAGGAACATATGCAGGTAAGACAAATTTGGTTAAAAACAAAATTTTATTTGCATTTTAATTTTTGTGTACTCGCATTCAAAAGCATTTATCATAAAACAAAAATATATGTAAACTGCAAAACAAAATATGTGATGTTTATTTATTTATTTTATAACAAAGAAATATATTTTTAAAGAATCCATTCATATGTCTTAATTATCGGGTGGTCAGAAAACATTATTTACGAATATCATTTACTCACCGCAGCAAGGTTTATGCAAAATAAATTTTGATATGTTATTTATGTAGACCTCATTAGAATTCGATTCAGGCAGAAAAATACCAACATCAAAGTGTTGGCATAATGCTTCAGAAGGTGGTACAATCATTGGCAGAAGATAAGCATTACTCATTTTAATACGTTTTGACCGCGACCTCAATGATTAACCATAATATAAGACGCTCGTCGTCATATTTTTTTAGTATTTTAAAACGTTGGCGAAACAAGTTGTAAAATGTTTTACATATGCTCTAATTATTAAATCATTGATCAAACAAAAAATGTTCTTTTCCATTGTTTTCGATACAAAAATTACAGTTAGGTTGATAGGGCTTACATTTTTTTGTGGATCACAAGACATTTAAATTTTAGAGGGTTAAGGGAAAGTCAATTTTTCGAAGCCCAGCGATATATTCTAGCAAGATTCTGGTTTATTTTTCCTACATCTTCCGTTAATAATTTATACGGACTCTAAGATACAGCTGAACGTCATCTGCATACATATGAATTTTTCAGAACGATAGATGGTAAAGTAAATCATTTGTATATAGCGAAAAAAGCAATGGTACAAGAATTGATCCTCGCGGGACACCACTTGTAACTGCTAGTGGAATAGACTTATTTCCATTAACATATACTGACTGACTTCGATTAGATAAATATGTTGAGATGAGTCGCGGTAATGTCAATGAAAATTTAATAGTTGTAATATTGGAGAAAACATTAATGACAACGAAATTTCCGGATGCTATTGGCAAAACAAAACTGTATTTTGGTAGTATAATGTTAGTTGTATCTTTGGTTATTTTTTATAGGGTGGGTTTTACAAGGTTTTTCGCTGCTGTAAATCTCTTGGGGAAACAATAATAATATTAATATAATTATACAATATCTCTCTCTCTCTCTCTTTTAACTAAGGGCCGGGCCGGGCCGGTTTATCTATTATGAAAATAGTCTAAACGATAGAGGTTGCAATCACTTTCGTCAAAAATACATTGGAAAGGAAAACAAATCGTCGTTGCTTTGCTTTATTTTATACCATTTTTGTAATCCATAAGCCAGCACCTTGTTCTTGTATTTCTCGCATCGATAAAGTTTTCGCAAAAAACATGTAAAATGCAACCTTGACCATAAAAATATATTAATCTTAAGATGATAATAATGCATTCTATTCATGTTATTTCACTATCTTATAAGGTTTTTTTTTAAAAGTAAATGTGTACACAGCTTTAAAAGTTAAAAACTCTAAACAAGTTTCCACTAAAAATATAATCAACTTTATAATCTACTAAGTCAGAGTGTATAAAGTAGGGTGACTATGCATTTCTTGATGCGAAAACTTCTCGTATCAGACACAAGAACGGGGAGCAGGGCCACACTTAGGATGTAAACAAAACTGCGAAATTTTTTCGATGTAGAACAAATTCTGAGGTGTCTGTATTCTAAATTCCAAACGCCGAACAATTTTGTTTTGCAATTTTAGAATATATATTTTCATTTTTCAGTGTTCACATTCATCATATAATTTGTATTTTTATCTGTCTAGGTCATTTTTTTTTACAATACACTTTAAAAATAAAACTATTCTGTTTAGTTTTTTTTTTCATTTTTTGACGTTATTGTATTTATTTGTAATAGGAAAACTATGTTATGTGCCCAACATTGTGCGGAGACAGTAGTAATTGTACGATTTCATAGTGTCAAATACTAGAAATGAATGTTAACTCGACTACCCACTTTAAACAGTAACAAAAATTTAGGCAACTTTACAAATGAAAAACGAAAAAACTAAAAAACTCTTGCAGAATATGATATGAACAATGTTTATAATAAATAAATTGGATTACGAAAAAGAACAAACACTAAGTAATTCTATTTCCTAAATCTAACTTTTAACTTCATATATAACACATTTACATTTGTCAAATTCCATACTTTTCTCGTTTTAAAATTTAACTTAGAAAATTATTATAAATTTCCATTAAATCAAATAATATCATTTTGAATGCTTAAAGTTTTATATATATTTTTTTTGGAATTTGTTTAAATTTTGTTACCACCGTCCTTTACTAATTTTGTTTTTATGGAACAACATAACAAAACGATTGTATTTTTTTGTTAATATGGATATAGATTGTTGCAATTCAAACACCAATCAATACATCATTGTTTCATAATTGATTCATTCATTTTCATATGAATTATGTTAATGTATTTGTTTCTTGTTGTTCTTTAAATTGTAATATTCGTTCGTGCTTCATTTATTTTATCATAGTATCCATTTGAATATAGTTTATTGCTTTTGTAAATTGTTACAGTTACTACTGTTAGATTTATTATAAATTGTTTTTTTAAGATGAATTTTTAACAATAATAATTTAATAAAAATACCTAGAACGTCAGTATAACACACACAAAAATCAATTTAAATGCGCGAAACAAAAATTGATTTCGTATTTGCAGCCACATTTTACATATTTTTCTCAGTAACTGCGATTATTGAACTTTTTATTTTCTAAACTCTGGTATAATATACAAAATTCTTATGTGTATGTACACCTAACGAAAAAAATGATAACGCACAAACATTTTTCTATTTTATTTTAACTTTAGGATGGTTTTTATTTACATTGTTAATTTATTATTAATAAGGTCGGAACATGGATAGTACTTCAATCACTACATACCTATGAATTAAATTTAAAATGCTGTATAAACTATTGGAAAAATTATTGGTTGGTTACCCTTTTGCTAAAGTATATTTTGTATATTTCGCGATATTTTCTCTTTTTTATGCAATCCCTTGTATTTTAAATCAATGCTCATACACTCACAATATTATTTCGGTAAAAACAACTTAAAATTCATATTAAATAAATCGAAAATACATTCAAAAACAGAACTACTGTTTTTTTCATTATATTCAACCCATTTTGTTGTTTATTTTCAATCATTGTTTAATAACCAACAAAAGTTTTAAAAACAATAGAAAGTCGTTTAAAATAACCCTCAAATTTTTACTGACAAAAAGTTAAAAAAAAAACTACTTTTGTGGTTTGTTTTTCAAAGTGAAAGTTTTTTTATTTGTATGGAATTACAAAACAGAACACAACACATCAGATGTATATTTTTTATTGGCTTTGTCTGTATGTATATTGGAATAATTTCTTGTAATTTTTATTGAAATAATTTTGTATATATACAAACTATTTTGGTAAAAAAACAAAAAAGAATTATATGAATTTAAATTTTTGGAAACAGAAAACATAAAATTTTACATTTAACAGAAAATATCAACTCCTACTGAATGTCTGTAAATTTTTATAGTTTGTTTTTTGAATGACTGATTCAAATAGTTAAAATATATATTTCTATGAATTTCAATTGATTCTTCGTTTAAAAACAAACTACGAATTACTTTTTAAATAAACTACAGTCGGTAACGGAAAATATGTTGTGAGTGTACTTGTCAGCGTGAGCAAATTTCTGTTGTTTTGTGTAGTCATACTTGACAGATAGTCCAAGGGGTCTTAAATGGCCACATATCATGGATTATGAAACAAAATGCATTTTTAAAGTTCTAAGAAAATTTCATTTTAATTGAGTACCCACCTTAATATATGTTACTATATTACAGCCCTGGCCCCCTTAACCGAACATAGAAAAAATATTAATTTTTTTATTCCAGTCATAAAATTTTTTTTGAGGAACTGCCGAAAATCGGATGACATGATATTAACAAATGAAAATTTTTTAATGTTCCTTCATTTCCAATAACCAGGGTTGGCAGGCAATACCGTTACCGTTGTCGCGAAAATAACTTTACCGAAATAATAAAAAAACCGTTACCCGTAAAATACCGTTACCGAAATAACTTAAATATCGTTATCGCTAAAATACCGTTGCCGAAATAATTAAAAAATCGTTACCCGTAAACTACCGTTACCGAAACAACTGAAATACCGTAACCGAAATAATGGATAATAGCCTTTCACTTAAACTACCGATACGGTAGGTCTTTTTTAAAGGAATACTTATTTTTATATTTAAATATATATATATACTAGCTGACCCGGCAAACGTTGTTCTGCCTAGGAATAGGATTACATTATTATCTAGGTAGCTCGCACAAAGTTTGAATATTCTCACAATAATAGTACCCCAGATATGCAATAATAAATTTGTACTTCGTATGGGAGGTGCCACGCCCATTGCTTGGATCCCCCATATTTTTTGGAAGATTATGAATATTATTATCAAAGAAGCTCACACAAAGTTTGAAGACTCCCACTTTAATAGTACCCCAGATATGCAATAATGAATGTTTTCTTCGTATGGGAGGTGCCACGCCCATTGCTTGGATGGCACTCATTTTTTTGGGAGATTATGAGTATTATTATAAAAAAAGCTCACACAAAGTTTGAAGACTCCCACTGTAACAGTACTCCAGATATACAAAAATACATTTTTACTTCGTATGGGAGGTGCCACGCCCATTGTACCCATATAGGTCAATTGTGAATCTAAACCATTCAGGGATCAAATAAAACAGACACAACAAATTTCATCGAAATCGGCCCAGCCGTTAAGGAGGAGTGCAGTCACTAACACACGTACAGGAGAATTATATATATAAAGATATATATAAAGAAGAACGCAATTTTTAAATTTTAAATAAAACACAGATATTTAAAAAAAAATCGTGAAACTTTATTATATCGTAAAGTAGACAGAATGAAGTTTTGTATGGAACAATATATCGTGCAGATGGCCGCCGCGGCTTTGCTGGCATGCACGTGATCTTTTAATGCTGCGGTATTTCATTAATGCAGCGTCCAATTTCCTCTTTTAAGGCTTGCACGTGATCTTTTAATGCTGCGGTATTTCATTAATGCAGCGTCCAATTTCCTCTTTTAAGGCTTGAGTCGTCGTCGGCTTATTCGCGTAAACCATCGACTTCAAAAAACCCCAAAGAAAAAAATCGTCGTAGACGTAGAAAAGTATGGAAATAAAAACAAAGTTTTATATTGGGTTATTAGAGAAATGGTCTCTATAATTTTATTTAAATATATTTATTTACCTTAAGAATTTTATTTGCACGTAGTGCTGTTGTTGATATCCAATAACGAATTAAAAAATAAAAATAGAAAGAGAGTGGCAGCTAACAACGTTTAAGGCACAGTTAACTATTTACTCGTTATAAAAAGAGTAAAAACTCCTTACAAAGTGGTAGAGGAGTGGAGAAAAAAGGGAACGCAAAAGAAAGGATTAACCCTCAAATGGGTTTAAGGTTTTGAAAAGACCAAATTATAATTATAAAAATTCTTGGCTTAAACATTGCCGGCCACCTTGCAACATTATAAGGGTTGCAACATAGTGCTAAACAATAAAGACTTAAAGGTAAATATAAGTATTAAAATATTCTGTATTATAAAAAAAATTCATTTATTTTTTTTTTCAAAAAACACTTAAAACTAATTGTTATAATCGATCGAGGTTGACACAGTGGTCTATTACAAATATAAAAATTTTATGACCCAAAGGGGGCCAGGGTTGACACAGAGGTCCATTAAAAAAAATAAAAATGTATGACCCAAAGGGGGCCGGGTTGACACAGAGGTCGTTAAAAAAAATAAAAATGTTTGACCCAAAGGGGGCCGGGTTGACACAGAGGTCGTTGGTCCAAAGGGGACCGTTCCCTTAAATAGGGGATTGGCCAGAGATGACCCAACCAAATATGGTGTATTGAGCCAAAGGAAGACCCGGGCTCGAATGAATCCTTCCCTTCAAAATCTGTGGGATCAGTTCTGGTCCCAAGACAAGAGCCACTGGAGCCGAAATTTTAAATTGGGGGTCTGCAAGCTGAAACCCAGCAAAATTTTCCCTTACCAGATCCGAGACAGATTCCGGAGGAGTGTTCACGCCCTTCATCTTTGTAACCCTCGCCGTCAAAGTAAGCTGTGCCGAATCATAAACTGATTCGACAGTCAGGCGACAATAACGGTAGTTATCCATCGTAGAGACGGGCAGTCTGAGCTGTGCTGCCAATGACTCAGACATATAGCTGTTGCTACAACACGAGTCCAGAGCTGCTCGTACCAAAATAGACTTTGCCTGCACTTTTAATTTTACCACAAGGGTAGGTGAAAAGGACACCACATGTCTAATAGGCAGGTGACAAAGTGTCGAGACGGACGAGGACGGGCGATTAGTGGCCTTTTTTTGTTTCGAAAAAAACTTAGTTTTGGCAACAGAACGCTCCTGCGGTTTTTTGATGACGGACTGAGATAAGCGGCCCGAATGGAGAAGGGTGTTATGATCGCCGTGGCAAAGGCGACATTTCGAAACACTCGGACAATCTATGGACGTGTGCGTGTGGGCCAAACAACGTGAGCAGTAATGGTGTAAGACCACCATGCGCAACTTTTTCTCATGACTCATTTTACGAAAGTTGGAGCATGCACGCAAGGGATGGTTTTTGTCTCTACAGACCCTACACTTCCGAACACCAGAGGTATCAAGCGAAATAGTGGTGGTAATATTCGAGCCCGCGAAATTGATGATGTTGTTGAGGGAGTAATCTCAACAACCGTAGGTGTAACTCTTTCAGAAGGTGCTGCCAAAGGGGCTGCTGAAGATGTAGGCTCTGCTATTTCCATAGCCTCCTCATAATCTTCCAAAAGACCATCATCGGACAAATTTTGCGATAAGGCGGCCATTGTGCTAGGAAAAAAAATAGGTTAAAAAAAGAAGAAGAAAAAATATGTGATTTTGTGTTAATTGGCCAAAGGGACCAATTTCGTAATATTTCGTCTTACAACCCCACTCGCTGTACGCACATCAACTACCCTAACAATACCGTCACTACCCGGATACAATTTCACGACTAGACCCAGTCTCCACGAAGTTGGAGGTAGCTGTTCGTGTTTAATCACGACCAAATCGTTTTCTTGAATATCGCGTTCCTGATTTTTCCACTTGTAGCGTTTGTGCAAATCCATCAAATACTCATCTTTCCACCGGCGGCAAATATGCTGAGAAAGAGCTTTCATTTTAAGAAACCGATTAACAAGACTTGTTGGCAATTCGTTAATTTCAGGCTCCGGAGGAGCAAGAATTGCAGAGCCAATTAAGAAATGACCCGGAGTTAGAGCAACGGGCTCTTGAGGGTTCTCGTTCATACGACAAAGAGGACGCGAATTAAGACATGCTTCTATTCGCGGCAGAACAGTCGAAAGTTCTTCGAATGTATATTTGAAGCCTTGTGCCTCTTTCCTAAAGTGTAGTTTAAAACTCTTAACTCCGGCTTCCCACAGGCCACCCATGTGAGGAGCGCCAGCTGGGATAAAACGCCATGAAAGTCCCTGAATGCCATAGGTAGTAGACACTGTGGACTAACTTTCCTTGAGAAAAGTTTTAAAATCTTTTTCCAATTCACGCGACGCACCTACGAAGTTTGTGCCATTATCCGAAAAGATTGTACTAGGACAACCTCGGCGAGAAATAAATCTTTGAAAGGCGGATAAAAATGTTGCCGTTGACAAGTCTGTAGTAGCCTCTAAATGTATAGCTTTCGTAGAAAAGCAGACAAATATACAGACGTAGCCTTTAGTTATTCGACAAGCCCTACCAGTAAAACTCTTGATATCGAAAGGACCTGCGAAATCAACACCAGTGACGGTGAAAGGCCTATCAAGCGCAGTTCTTTCCGGAGGAAGAGCTGCCATAATTTGACTGCATGAACGTTTTTTGTCAATTATACAACGTTTGCAGCGACTCACAACACCTCGAATTTTAGATTTCAATCGAGGAACCCAATATTCAATGCGAATTATTCGCAGCATCAATTGATTTCCACCGTGAATGGAAATAAGATGCACAAATTCTGTCAACAGAAGTGTAAATTTACCCTCGTAAGGTAAAATTATTGGATGTCGTTCCGTATACGAAAGAGACGGTGATTTAACTAAACGACCATTCAATCTCATAACGCCATCTTTATCCAAGAAAGGATTTAGAGGGAGCAAAGAACTCTTCGTATATAAAGGCCTTTTTTCCAAAAGACACTTGTACTCTCTAGCAAAATGAAACTGTTGAGATACCTTGGCTAAGCGTAACTTAGCTCTTTTTATGTCTATACCCGAAAGAGTTTTACTCTCATTAAAATGACGATCAGATCTGTGAGATGGATGGGTATTATAGAAAAATCTAAATACATACGATATAATACGAAGTGATTTATCAAGGCGTGAATAGTTCTTCAGAATATCCTCATATGTATCCTTCCCCTCTTCGTCTATAAAGAACGAAGCAAAACTCCGAACTGAGCGATTTTCAATGTCAGTGTCCAATCGCGAAAAATCGGTAATATTCCATTGGGATTTATCAAAACGAAGCCACTGGGGCCCATGCCACCAAAGTTCATTATTTTCCAGCTCCGATTGAGCGGCTCCCCGACTACCCAAATCGGCAGGATTATCCTCAGATCGGACGTGGTACCAATTATGTTGGCCAACATTCTCCTGAATTAAACACACCCTATTTGCGACAAATGTGGTCCAAGAACAAGGGTCCTTCTTCAACCAGGAAAGGACTATCGTAGAATCAGTCCAACAATAAATCTGTTGAAGCCGTACATCAATTTCACTTAAAACAGTTTTTAAAAGTTCAGAACCCAAAACTGCACCACAAAGCTCAAGACGAGGTATAGAGATCGATTTTATGGGAGCCACTTTATTAAATGCGTATAAATTTCACCGCCGGGAGTTTCAATACGAATATAAATCACCCCCGCGTATGCCTTTTCCGAGGCATCAGAAAAAACGTGAAGTTCAACAGAAGAGTCAGGAGTATAACGGACCCATCGCGGAATTTGTATCCTATTAACTTCATGATACGAAGCAATAAATCTTTTCCAATCGCTTTCCGTAGAAAGTGGAAGAGAATCATCCCAATTAATGTTATCAAGCCAAATCCTTTGCATAATCATTTTTGCGACAACAACTACTGGACCTAGCCAACCAACAGGGTCAAACAATTTCGTAATAGTTGACAAAACTTCCCTCTTAGTGTGAACAGTTTTGTGGGCTATAGGGTTTACATTAAAGTAAAAACAGTCCAATTGAGCATTCCATTGAACACCCAAAGTCTTTGAACTACTAGACTCGACAAATGTCAAAAGTTTAGCATCAATCAAATGTTCAGACGGAAATCTGTCCAAAATAATGCGTTCATTAGAAGTCCATTTCCTAAGTTCAAATTTAGAAGAAGACAAAGCTGCTATAAGCTGATCACGAGCGCTCAGGGCAGTTGAAACGTCATGAGCCCCAGCTAAAACGTCGTCAACATACATACACTTCCGTAGAATGTGTGATGCTAATGGGTACTCAGCCTCAGAATCGTCAGCTAATCGTAGTAACGTTCTTATCGCTAGGTAAGGGGCGCAATTAACTCCAAAAGTCACCGTCTGCAACTCATACTCATTAACGTTCTCCGTTGGAGAATCTCTGAACAAAATCCGCTGAAAAGGAGTATGAGAAGAATCTACACGAATTTGCCGATACATTTGCGCAATATCGCAATTAAAAACGAATTTAAACAGACGCCACCGCAGAATCAAAAGAACCAAATCAGACTGTAAAGTGGGCCCAACGTAAAGACAGTCGTTAAGACTATTTCCATTAGAAGTTTTATTCGAAGCATTAAAAACTACTCGCAATTTTGTAGTCTTCCGCTCCGGTTTAACGACAGGGTGGTGAGGTAAATAGCAAGCAAAGGTAGTTGAAGGAGGTGAAGTTGAAACAGGTCTCATATGACCCAGGTCCAGGTATTCATTAACAACGCCATCATAGATCCTTTTAATTTCTGGTCTTCGTAGAAGAGAAGATTCATTCCGAAGATATTGCCTTAGAACATTCGACCTAGATATACCTAAATTCAATATTTGAGGAAATTCAGGCTTGAATGGAAGTGTAACGATGAAACGACCATCAGAACCTCGACGTGTAGTCTTTTCATAGTTTTCCTCACAAATTTTGTCAAAAGTTGAAAAAATTCTTTTCCTAGGAGTTTCCTCAAGTTCCCAAAATCGAAGAAGATTTCTATTGAGATTATCCTCCGTAGAAAAATTTACTTTAGTGGAATAAACTTGGACTTGAGGTTGAAAAAATGGACCAGTTATAATCCAACCGAAAACTGATTTTTGAAGTGAACCCAAAATATTGCGTTTAATTTCTCCCAGAATAATTCTAGGATATAAATCTGCGCCGAGCAAAATGTCAACAGACCGACTGTCGTAAAAGTTGTTGTCCGCAAATCGTAGATTTGGCAAATTATCCTTTATATAAGACGGAATCACAAAGGATGGCAAATTTCCTGATATTTTAGGTAGGACAAGCGCCATAGTTTCCATTAAAATAAACGGATCTAGTGGAGAGCCAATTTGTATAGAACAAATTTTTCTGGAACTAGCAGCAACTGCTTGATTCACACCTGAAATTTGAGCATTCGTGAAATGCGTAGACAGTTTCAGGCGGTTTTGCAAACGTTCCGATATGAACGAAGCTTCAGAACCCGGATCAATAAGAGCACGGGCTGGATACGTGATACTCTGGTGAACGATATTCACCATAGCCGTCCCCAGAATAACCGACCTATTTTGCGAGGTATGAAATACCTGCTGATTCGCACGAGCTGCGGCATCAGAAGTGGATGGTAGCGATGAATCAACCTGTGTGAAGTTCGCATGCTGATAAGCAGGAACCGAATTCGCATTGGTTGAAAAATTCTGTCGAACAAAATTCGAATTCGTATCATTAGGCCGAGCGGAGCTCGTATTCGAATTATTTCGTCTCGCCGAATTTTCCAAAAACGACGCATCACGATGTAACATCGTATGATGGCGCTTGTTGCATATGGTACAATTGTGTGTGCTCTTGCAACTCTTTGAGTCATGAGCCCGAGATAAACAATTTATGCAGCAGTGAAATCGTTTCACTGTAAAAAATCTATTTGCCACAGACAGGCTCCTGAAACGTGGACAAAGCCGTAGATTGTGATCTTGATTCTTGCATATAGGGCAAGAATTCTTTGACGATGTGGAAGAAGAAGAAGAAGACGCATTAGTGTAATGAGTCCTTATTTTGTTCCCAGAAGACTTATTCAAAGTTTCCGAAGCTTTTATGTCACGAACACAATCTAAAGTTAGGGCCCTTTCCGTGAGAAAGAGGTCCAAATCTTTCCAGAGTGGTAAAGCCGATTTATCCCTTACACTCTGTTCCCAAATATTCACGGTGGCCGATGGTAACCGTTGTAGACAAATAAAAACAATTATCGGATCCCAATTTTCGGTAGAAATCTGATAAATTGACATTGCAGAAAGGCAACCATTTATTCCGCGTTGAAGTGATTTCAACCCTGCACTGGTTTCCTTATCAAGATAAGGAAGACCGAAAAGCGTCTTGAGCTGGTCGTTTACCAACATACGTGGATTATCATATGCCCTATTCAAGTTTTTCCACGCCATACCAAACCCCTGATCCGTAAGAGGGTATTTAGAAACAATTTCCCGAGCTTCGCCTTTCGTTTTTCTAACTAAATGGCACAAACGTTCAATGTTACTTAACCGCGAATTGTTAATATAAACGGCGGTAAAAAGATCACGAAAGGTAGGCCACGAAAGATAATCGCCCTCGAAAACATCTGTGTCGCATGGCGGTAGAGCCAAATTATGGCAGACGTTATCCACCAAGTTTTCAGTCGTTAACTGCGACTTCATTTCCGTTTCACACTTTCGCAGCTTGTCATTTATTTTCGACAAACAAGTAACATACGCGCGATAGGTGGACTTGTATTTAGATTTTACCACTTCATTAGCTGAAGGTTCCGCCTTTTTTAACGTTGCGTTATACGTCAGGCACTCGTTGTACGTGGTCTTTACCGTATCCCACAAAGATTTTAATTCTGCGCCCTCAATTTCAAGACTACATTGAGTATGAAAATCTTCGCGCAGGTCGTTAAAATTCGCTTCGAATTCAATTAGAGCATCCGAAGCTCTAATAAAAAGGTCAAGTGCGGTCACTGACATGTCGAAAATTAGTTGTTTTCAAAAAAAAATTAAAATAAAATACGAAAAACTCCGAAAATGTACGAAAATCAGAACTTGTTAAAATATATCTCGAATAATTATTAAATTCCGCACAACAAAAAAAATTATTTTTAGTTATAAAATAAAATAATTCACCGAAATAATTATTAAATTTCACAAAAATTCGAAAAAATATTTTTAAACAATTTTCTAATTGAAAATACACTTTATAGGAAGCGACTATAACCGTCTGTAGAGTGACCGATAAAATATAGCAAGAATCCGAAAAAAAAAATTATAAAAATAATTTTCATAAAAAAAATCAAACACTTTATATAGCGACTATGACCTGTATATATACGTGTAGGGTAATATTGATGACGTCACCAATTGTACAACAACCATACAGTGTATATTTTTACTTTAAGCGTATATAAAAAATGCACTAGCTTTAACCGTACGTATATAATATAAACAAAATAAAAATAAACAAAAAAATAAATAATATAAACAAAATAAAAATAAACAAAATAAATATATGTAGGTATGTTCGTATGGTAAATGTACCAACTTACAAAAAGTAAATTTATTAAAATTACTAATAAATCACTATTACACGGTTACCGACGGGTTTTTAATTAAGGCAAATAATAAGACAAATTCTATTTTATAATTTATCTGTGTACTTTAAACACTATTTTAAATTTCAACACAAAAATTAGCAAAATCACAAAATTGTGTTTTCTCTAGAAAATAAATTTCTGTTTTTCCGTTCGCGTAACCAAACACACCGTTGAGTAAAAACAATAAAAAAGTTACCGCGTAGGGTTGTAATACGATCAACCACCACAATCAACAAATTAAATAAATCTTTTAATTTGTATATTTTTTCACTTTTTTTCTTTTTCCTAGCACTAAAAAAATGATACGCAACTTTTTTATCCGGACTTTGTAAAATATGGAATACAAAGTTTTTTGGTGATAGGGATGAATCGCCAAAATTCACTTCAAAATGGAGAAGTACTGGAAATATTTTTTAAAATTTTACCAATATTAAACTTTTGCTTAAAAATCCAGTTCAAAGGACCAAAAATGTTCGTCGTAGACGTAGAAAAGTATGGAAATAAAAACAAAAGTTTTATATTGGGTTATTAGAGAAATGGTCTCTATAATTTTATTTAAATATATTTATTTACCTTAAGAATTTTATTTGCACGTAGTGCTGTTGTTGATATCCAATAACGAATTAAAAAATAAAAATAGAAAGAGAGTGGCAGCTAACAACGTTTAAGGCACAGTTAACTATTTACTCGTTATAAAAAGAGTAAAAACTCCTTACAAAGTGGTAGAGGAGTGGAGAAAAAAGGGAACGCAAAAGAAAGGATTAACCCTCAAATGGGTTTAAGGTTTTGAAAAGACCAAATTATAATTATAAAAATTCTTGGCTTAAACAAATGGTGTTAAATCGCACGATCTAGGCGGCCAATTCTGATCTCCAAAACGCGAAATAACACGACCAGGAAATGACTGATGCAGCAATTGAATTGTTTCTCTGGCTGTATGACATGTGGCGCCGTCTTGTTGGAACCACATGCCCTCCACATTCATTTCTTCAATTCTAGGCAAGAAAAAACTGGTTATCAGTTCACGATACCGAACACCATTGACTGTTTGCGCTTGACCTGCCTCATTTTCATAAAAAAAGGTCCAATGATTCCTCCAGCCCAAAAACCACACCACACAGTGACACGTTGAGGATGCATTTGCATCAAGATGAAAATGGGCCTCGTCACTGAAGATGATTTTATCGGCAAAATCAGCATTTTCATGTTGTCTCTCCAATACCCAATTAACGAACTCCCTTCGCTGTCCGTGGTCAGCTGGCTTCAGTTCCTGAGTCAATTGAACTTTGTATGCATGAAGATGCAAATCTTTCGTCAAAATTCGCTGCAAAGTGGATTTGGAGACACCAATTTGCTGAGCTCGGTGTCGAATTGAGGTGGATGGAGTTTGAGCGACATCATCACGTACAGCTGCGACATTTTCGGTCGATCGACCTGGTCGATGGCGCGTTGTTGTCTTTACATCACTAACAGACCCAGTTTCGGCAAATTTATCCATTAATCTCTTTACAGTTGACTCTTTTGGAGCATTATTGTGACCCCAAATTGATCGCAATTTGCGAACTGTAGCCGCAAAACTTTCACCATTTTGGTAAAACAATTTCACAATGAGAATACGTTGTTCATTCGTGTAGCGCTCCATTTTTACTAACCTCGTACCTTCTACTAGCAAACAATAACAATTGTTCAAATGTCAAACAATGACACTTCGAATGTTGCCAGATTTAAAAATTGCGTTCTTCTTGGGACACCCTTTATTTTAAAAAGAAAAAAGATTCATCCCAATAAACAAAAATCAAGTGTAATTCAAGTCATATTCTTTTTTGTGTTTATTTTGTATATAGGGACACTGGAATTTACGTCAAACATAACAGTGAATATTCAAGCCTTGAATCACAGTTTAATTCAAGTTCATTGTTTCGGTTAACATCCATGTAATAAACATATTTCATTGCCATAAGTCTTGTTTTTATTGAACTCCATTTTTTGGAGGCACTTTGAATCTGTTATTTTGTAGCAATCCGTAATATGACCTATTTTCAGATTTTTTTTTTTTTTGCAAATTTGCCATTTTAATTTTGTTTTTCGTGGTATTTTCCGTTAAACACATTGTTAGTATAATGAATATATTGTCTTTTTTAATTCATTAAGGGAACTCAGTCAAAAACTACATCAGTTTTTTCTACAAATCGTGAGTGTCTTCCCTTGTGTGTATTTGTTATTCGAAGAAATGAAAAAAAATTATACTAGATCGACGAATATTGTTAGAAAATATGCAATATTGTGCGGAAAATATAAAAAACACTTAATATATTCCTTTAATTCTGCTTTGATGATTATTTAATATACACAAAAAAATGTTTCTTGTGTGTTTACACAGGGCTATGCTGTCCTTGTAAGTGCTTGAATGTATCAAATGCAGCAAAAGCATAGTTTATATGATGAGCTGCAGGCAGCAAAAACTCAAATTTATATTCTTTGCCAGCAACACAGACTGATAAGAAAGAGTTATTTTCTCCTTAAGTCGTTGGGGAAAGTTTTGGACCATTACATCAAGGATGTGTACCTCAGCAGAGAAAATCCATTGCTACTGCGGTCCATCATGTTGACCCTGAAATTGAAAAACTATTGAGGCGAATCATCTGCATACCCTGTACGTCATATGACCTGTGATAATACGTCATATGACCTGTGATAATACGTCATATGACCTGTGGGGCCACATGAGAATAGCGGTGTTGTTTATTGACAACCCACTGGCTAGGGTTACGAAAAATATGTTACCAAGGCAGATTTTTACTAGGAATTACGATGTGATCATCTTCAAAAGGTGCATATGTACCAACAAATCTTGGGAACCCAGGTTTGGTTCAATGACGGCTCGAAATAGAACAGTGGGGATACGGGTGCGGGAGTCCATATTCCATGCGGCGATCTGCGCCATGTATGTGTGTGCTATGTGACTAAATACACGCCATTAATAAATAGGGAACTACAGCATTGGCGGAAAATTAATGGCGATTCTGCTATAGATGGTTTGGTAACGTGTGTTGTAAGTTCTTAAGAGGGGGCCTCCAACACGAACTAGACGTAGGCCCAAACCACCCTGGTGGTACAAGTAGGTTTACTGTGAAAGACACCACCTTCGTGAGCTCTTTAAATTGGCGAGAATTACTGACCAAGTTGAATGCTGGGGATAGTATAGAGATGCACCGAGAATCTACAAACGGAATGTACTTAGGGCCAAACGAAGTTCTTGAATTAGCCCTTGCTGAGCACGATATGTACGGAAGATGGAGAGTGGACTAAGAGCAGTGTGGAGACTTTGCCCACTCTGCAGGAAACGGTTGATTATCCGGGGGATAATGTTCATGATATCGGCATTATCTCCCATGGGAAAGTAAAATGGGTTATTGACCCATTTCAGCCATTCAAGTCACCGGGGCCGGATGGAATATTTCCGGCTCTACTTCAGTATGGTAGACTTCGATTGTACAACGGTTCATTGCGATCTTTAGGTGTGGCCTGACGACGGCAAAAATTTTTTTTTTTTTACCGAAATCAGGTAAAAGCAACCCAAAAGATTATATATGGGTTATAGGATAACCCAAAGATTATAGACCCCATCAGCCTTATTTCCTTCCTCTTGAAGACATTGGATGGAGTCTTGAACTTCCATGTAAAGGACAGCAGACTTTTCTTTGTTCCAACCAGCACGCTTAAGACGGCTCTTCATTCGGTTTTCTCACAGATTGGAAAAGGTCTTTATTTTAGGGAATTTTCTTTGGGAGTCTTCCTTGACATTGTTGTCGCATTCAATAACGTGTCTACTAATGCAATATTGGATGGTGTATCAAGATCGGGAGCTGCCGTGCGGTTTGTGAACTGGATAGGTAGCCTCTTGGGCTGGAGAATAATATCTGTCAAGTGGGGTCAGAGTGGCGCCTGAGTGGGAAAGTGTACAAAGGGGAAAGGGAGTCCTATCTCCACTACTGTGGACGCTTTCTGTGAGCGAACTGGAGACTACACTGGGGGTAATAAACCGGTTGGCGGCCAGAGTGGGACTAAGTGTTAGTCCTGAAAAGACGGACATGATAGTCTTTACCAACTGAACCAAGATAGATAGGACCATACCTAGGAGAGAGTAAGGAAAACCACAAATGTACTCTATGTATGTGGGAAAATGCTCGGCAAAACTTGGGGCCTTTCGCCCAAGCTCATGCATTGGGTTTATACGGCAGTAGCTGGGACATCACATCTGACTGACCTTTTTTACGCGGGATATAGTTTCCTATCTGGTAACGCTAGGGACCCAATCGGTCTATGTGAGGTCTTTTTTGACCAGCCAGCTCAACCTATTCTATGTGCATCGGAGTGTCTTAGAAGGATTGCATTGGGTCTCTCAATGAACTCGGTGAATGCTAAGCTGGGTTCCGAGGGGCATGCAGGCAACAAACGGGCTGACAGGCCAACTGCGGGACTCGTCTTTACTCCTTTGGCCCTGAACCTTTACTGGACCCTGTAATCTCAGGTCTGTCTGATTCGGACACTTGTAGGTTCTGTGAATTGGACGTTGAGACAGCGGAAAATCTACTCTGCGTGGCAGGAGACAATTCCTTGAAATCTGTGCCCCGTAGGGTGATTGGCTTCATTGAAAGCCTTAATATTTTGGGCAAAATGAGACTGCACAAAAGATCGATTTTTGGTCGCGTTGCAAAGGGTGTTCTGATCTAATTTTAAACATTTGCCTGCTTGATACCTTTGCAGGACTTTACTCTTCATATAAAATATAAGGGAAAGTGTTTTGCAGCTGAAGGTAACTTTATTTGATGTGTTTAAGCACAAGCAAAACCATTGAAAATGTACTCTAGTGTTTAAAAAAAGTGTATCGTTTTTATTTTGTTGTTGAGGTGTTGCAAAGTATACTATTTGTATGTTACAAGGTTTGCTAGACTGGGTTTACAATGATTTTGAGACGGAGCAATACTTGTATTAATTTTTAATAATTTTGGTTTATTTATTTAACCTAAAATAAATTATTTGTACTTTAAAATTATTTATTTTTATTTTAAAATTATTTATATTTATTTTTGTTTTTAATTATTTAAGTATTAATAAATTTATTGTGAAACATAGTTTTCGCGGAAGACTCAAAAAATAACTGTACGTTATAATATTTTCGTCAAGCGTATATCTAAGAAAAATCTCAAGAAAATTAAATATTTTTTTATAAAATCCAATCAAAATGTTTGTATAAATAAGAAATTTCGTTAGCTTAACAAAAATATATGTATGAAAAGTTTTAGTTAGTTTCGTAAATTTTTTAATTTCTGGCCTATTTGTGAATTGTGGCATTGCTTTTATTGATGTAGGCTTTGATGATAAACGTTTCATTCATAATTAGGAGTAAATATAAATCGACTTCATTTATTTCCAAAATATATTAAAATTTTACTGCACAAATTACACAATAAATGTTTGTATTTGTTTTATCAGTAGAATAGAATTTACAAAAGCACCTACATAGTTTTTACAATTTATTATATCTACATAAAATTATTGGAAAAAAGTCATAAAATGTTTTATAAAATTCTTTATTACAGGAGGAGATGCATGAGCAAATGTCTGGATACAAGCGAATGCGTCGTGAACATCAAGCTGCACTACTCAAACTTGAAGAGAAATGTAAAGTTGAAATGGAAGCGCATAAGAATGCTCTAGACAAAGAATATGATAATTTATTACATAATTTCACCAGAGAATTAGAAAGACTAGAAGTACGATATTTTAAAATATACAAAAGTGAATTTATTAATAAATATTTCCATTTTTGCAGGCCAAACATCAACAAGATTTGGAAAGGCGTATGAAGCAAACAACTGCTGCCGAAAAGAAATTACACAAAGAGATATCTCTTAAACAAGAATGTGATCGTAAAGCTTTCGATATGAATCGTAAAAAAGAATACAAGGCCAATAAGGAACGGTGGAAACGTGAGCTTTCAATGGATGAATCGACACCAAAACGCCAGAGGGATTTAACATTGCAATCACAAAAGGATAACCTCAAACAAGCTGAGGCCCAAGAAGAACAACGGCTTTTGCAATTGCAAAAGAAATATATAGAATTGGAAATGCGTAAATTTAAACGAAGGCGTTTAGTAATGTTACACGAATTGGAAGATCAATTGTTAAGAGATGTATGTTGAGAATTATTAATATTAAAAGAAAAAAAAAAAATCAAATTAAAAATTTATCCTAACTTCTCTAGGAACTGTCTAAAAAACAACAACAACTTGAACAAGCTCATGGCATGTTGTTAAAACATCATGAGAAAACCCAGGAACTGGAATATAGACAACAAAAAAGTGTACATCAGTTGAGAGAAGAACAAGTAAATTTTGATTTTATTGTGGTTGTTGTTTATTGATTATTTTTTGTTAAATTAACAAATAATTTTATTTAGATTAATAAACAACACGATACTGAGTTACAAAATCAAAAGGATTATATGGAACGTGTTAAAAAAGATTTACTACGTAAACATGCTCTGGAAATCAGGCAACATCCTAAGAGTCTTAAGGTATTTGTACAGATTTTTTTTTAATGTGGTTTTATTGATTAGAAACAGAAGAGATTTTTCATATTTTATATTAAAACTTTAACATATATATATTTTTTTTAATTTATGAGTAAGTATTAAATAACTTAGTATAAATTTTTACAATAATTTTACTTAACAAAATTTCCTGACTATAATACCGGTTCCTAAATTTGATGTGGAAGTTAATTTAACATAACGTTAACAGAAGCTATATTCATAATACTGTTCTTTTATTTCTAAAGTTCAGTGATTAAATATCTCAAAAACACACATTTGCATTCTTTACAATAAAAAAGCCTTTAAACACAAGATTGCTAAGAAATCTTTATGAATAAACTCTATTTTAACAAGCTGCTAGGTTTACAAAATATTCTAGTTGAAAGCTTGTTGAGTGCGATGTATAAGGAGCTGCTAACGTTTAATTATGGATACCGCTGCAAGATAATTATCGCTAGAACATATTTGTGGTGTCCGACTGAGTATTCAAAGTTCGACAAGTTTACCGTTCGGCAAAATTTTTTGGCCGAACAACGAGTATTTAAAGAAATTTTACATTAAATTATTTAATTTCGAGAATTACATGAATTCGTATAAATTTGTTTTATTTTTTATTAAAAACATATAAAAGTTCAAGCATTTCCACTTCTTTTACGTCACCTTTTAAATAATTGGACTCAGCCAGAAATTAACAAACATAAAAGTATGCCGAAAGCACTACGTATGGTAGTTGAAACGTTACCAAATCAACATATTTTTTGGCTGTTTAAAGTCAAAACATTTGAAAGGTTTTCTGATTCTAGTACTGCAATTTATAAGATATTGTGTCTTGTTTTATTAGAAATTAAAAAATTAATATATATTGTGTAGCTGCTCTAACAAAGTTTGGTGTATGAGATGGTTAACAATTTTTTGACTACAAAAATCTTAAGTCGACTTAAGTGAACATTTGTTTTACAAACAATTCTGCTAATAATGATTTTACTTTTAGAAAAACTGGAACTTTTTTCAAAATTAACATTTACAAAAATTAGATCGTTATACCTTAGAATGCTCAATGAAAGAAGTTTAGATATTTGCTATACAAATTTTTATTTTCCAACATATTTCTCAGAAATTCAGTAGACAGAATCCTCATACTCCAGGCAAGGTCGACTTTGCCCACTTTTACGTCCACTTTTTATAAAAGTCAGGATTTGTTATTTACCGATAAATGTTTCGCTATAATTTAGTACACATGATCCTTATACCCCAGATGCCAAAAACTTCATTGACCACGCCTATTTTAATTTTTTTACTTTAGATGTTTGATATGCAAATAGTCGCTCGCAGGCGCTATTTTTTATCCCCCATTTCCACTTATTTCAAATTTGCCAATTTTTTTAACAGATTTCACTCAAATTTGGTACATACAGTCCTCATGTCAAAGACTTAGTAGACAAATACTTTCCATTGACCACGCCTACTTTTAACAACTTTTTTAAAACAAGCTTTGTAGGAAAAACAACAAAGATTAGCTCTATACCAAAAAATATCCGAAATCAGCACTAATAAATTTCTTATGAATCGATTCATCAGCAGTCAACTTTTTGACAAAAAAAGTTGACTGCTGATTTTTGGTTGCCCTAAATAATGAAGATTTCGTACTAAGGTACGTATGATTATTTTTTTATTTTTATTTTAAGTTTTGATATAAAATATAAAAATTCTTTTAGGATGATCCAAAAATTTAATTAAAATTTAAACCTAACTGAATAATTTCTTTTTTTTTTAAATAAACAGCAAAAGGAGTTGCAAATTCGTAAACAATTCCGCGAAACCTGTAAAACTCAAACCAAACAATATAAACGCTATAAGGCCCAGATATTACAAACAACGCCAAAGGAGCAACAAAAAGAAGTCATTAAACAATTAAAGGAGGAAAAACATCGTAAACTTACGTTGTTAGGTGAACAAGTAAGTGTCAGCCATTCCCACAGCAATCTTCTAAAAAATCATAACAAAACATACAATATTCTTTTCTTTCTCATCTATAGTATGAACAAAGTATCGCTGATATGTTCCAAAGTCAAAGTTATAAATTAGATGAAAGTCAAGTGATCGAGTGCCAACGTACCAACGAAATGTTGGAATATGAATTAGAAGTGCTTACAGCCTATCAAAATAAAAATAAGAAACAAGCTCAAGAACAACGTGATCGTGAGCGTAGAGAATTAGAAAATCGTGTTGCAGTACGTCGTAGTGTTTTAGAGAGTAAGGTAAGAATAACACAAATGACTTGATTTTTTTTTTTTCAAATGAATGATATTTAGTTGGATTTTATATCATATAATCGTATTCTTTATAAATTGTTTAAATGCAAAGAAACATGAACATTTTTATTAGTAAATTATAGAGAATAAAATTTAAATTCGATCAGAGCCAGCAGGATAGAATACAAGTATTTCGGTTATCGCTACACAATCATTTTCTTCATTATCCATGCCCCTTTTGGGTTAATACTTGATGATTGTCCATTTTTTTTTTTGTTTGTTTTTCAGCAATAGAAAATTGTGCTAATTGTATTTGTATATTTATTTTCAGATGGATGCTGAACTACAACAGTTTAATCAAGAACGTGCCGAAAGATTAAGATTAATGCATGAAAAACATGTTAAAGAACTTGAAGCTTTTGATGAAGAATCAGTAAATTTAGGTTTCAGGTAAATAAATTATTCATTGCAATATTTGAATTTTACAACTATTTTGTTTAAATAAACATTAATTGTTTCTTAATGTAAAACATTTATTTGCAACAGCGCTTTAGCTATCGCCGAAGGATCACGTGAGACCTACCCTGACGAAGAGGGTAGTCTATCGGGTTCAATGATCAGTTTAGCGCATAGTAATAGTTCAACTAGTTTTCCAGCTGGCTCCCTATAGCATAGAAAAGTAAATAATATTATTACAACAAAAATAACAAATGGATTTCATTTTTTTAATAATGATAGTGTAATTATTACTACAACATCCAAACACAACAACACAACCACCAATAACACAAGAACAACAGCAACAACTATTACTACTACTAATACTATCACATCAGCAACAGTAGGATCAGCATCAGCAGCATCAACATTAACTTCGACAACATTAACGAAACGTTGTTATCGCATTTCTAGTGAGAATTATAAAATTCATAGTAAAAAAGATGACATTGATGCAACTAACTGCAACAACAGCAGCAACATTCAACAACAAAAATTGTAATTATACAAATAGAAAACCACAAAACAATGTCTTACTTGAATATGTAGTAAAATCATCTTTTAACTTTAATAATGACAAATGATGCTAAGAAGACAGACATTACAACAATTTTGGATATATTTTTTTGGTATAGTTTTTTTTTTCTCCCACAATGCAATTAAATACACACACATTCTCACTTTAAAACAGCAAATATAAAACAAAAATCATATTATTAATAATAACAATAATCCAATAAGTAATAATTTATCTCCAAACAATTTGTGAGACCAGGGATAATTGGAGGAGTTAAGAATGGTTAATAATATACATACATATACATACATAATAATAATGAAAAAAAAGTAATTAATAATCTAATAATAATTATGATAATGATATAATATTTAATAATTAACGCAAATTATTATATAATAATTTATTTTTAAGTTAAATAAAATAACAAAAAAAAAAATAAAAAATAAACGCGTTATAAAAAATATTAAAAACTATTTGTCTTAGTTTTCTTTCTGGTATAAACGAGGGATTATTTTATCGAGAATAATTTAAAAAAATTAACTAAAAACAGAAAAATTGCAGAAGTTACGAGGATGTCAGTTTTATAATACAATACTCTCTACCTGAATCGATTTCTCTCATTGTCAATTTCAACAAGTAAGAAAATTCAAATTGGGTGTGGAAGCTCGTTAAATAAAAGTAAAATATTTAATTCTCATTTCATTTATTAAAAAATTCAAACCCAAGCCCTTTGAGCTAAATATGTTTTGTACTATTATAAAATTCTAACTTTAATTTAGCAGTACAAAATAAAGCAATAAAAATGTTACACTCAAGATGTCAAGAGATCGATAAAATCACAGACTACCCAGACAGGAAACAGCTGATTGAATCGAATATTTTTGTTTACATTTAAAAGAGAAAAGACAATAATTTCTAAGACTTGGCAGCATTTTTATACATTCTTAATTTTTAACTAGCTATATATATAACTACTTAGCAAGTCTATATCTACTTAAATTTGTATGGAATATTTATATGAAATTCGAAAATAAACCTATATGTATGTATGTTGCAATATGCATATCGTTATCTGAAATGCAAAAGGGTGTAACTAACATTTTTATTTTTTACGGAAGCAAAAAACCCCAATAGGCAATTTAACAAATTCGTTAATGAATCTGACAGAATGATAAAAATTTGTGAAGGGATGTAGTTCAATGAAGTACTTCATCAATCCCATTTTAAATTTGTACAGGGCAACTAAAAATTTTGGAAATTTAAGAACATCTCAGATACGAATTTTGTTTATAAAACTCTTATTTTTAATAGTAGAAGTCAGAAATTTTGTGTATGCATGTTATGCCAAATGAATCATAATAATCAATAAAACAGGTTTTGAAAATTTTGTTAGTTAAGCCATTTTGCATTTCAGCTAACGATATGTATGTTGCATATGTTAATTCTTGTTAAAATTTTGGCTGGTGGTTCAAAGTGTAGTCTTTTTCCAAAAGCAGATGACTGTGTAGATGCAAGATATGAGTTCGATGCGCTTCAGTCAGATAAAACCAGCAGTTTTGTAAAGAAAAATCGTAATGCATTTCCTACAAAAAATTTTGCAACACATAATAAGAGAAAAAACAAGCTTCTATTTTGGGAAAATTGGCGTTAAATTGAAAAATTGAGGAACATTATATATATTTCCCAGGGTGCTCACTTGTCAACATATGAGCACATATTCAAGCCAGTTCCATTTTTCCCTTCAGCAAAAGTTTAACAGGTGTCGGTTTTTTCCTAAATTCGAAATACTGGGTTTTTAGTGTCGGTTAACCGTTTTTTTTTTCTTTAATTTAAATACATTTATTCTAATTGTATTACGATAAAATATGTAAATATTGAAATGTAGATTTTCTTAGAAAGTTTTTGTAAAATAGTATTAAAATAGTATCAATTCTCGAATATTTGAAAATACAACTGGCTTTTAAGTAAAATTACGTTTGATAAAAAATCGCTTGATTTTCGGCTAATATCTAACCGACAACTTTTCATGTAAGAGGCAAATTAAAACCGCTAGAAATACAGGAAGATCGCAAAAACATTTTTGATGCGAGAAATAGTAAAACAGGGTGCACAGTTCCTAAAATATTTGTGGCACAAATGTGATAAAAATTCGACGTTTTAGTGAATACAATTTACATGAATCCGGCCATATTCCTTAAAAATATTACAAATCCTTCAATATTTTTGTTTTCATATCGTTATTTGAATTCTTTACAGCCGTTCAAACAATTTTTTGTTGTCGTTTTAATTTAAAATAAATCGGTTAACCTGTTTTTTCGTAAAAGCCGAAACCGGTTTTCTTAATACTCTGTAAATAAAAGTACAAAGGTCGGCTTTTTAAAACAATTTAATTATGTATACCATCACTAGAGGGCGCAATAAAATAATAAATGCTTATTGGGAGACCTATACATCTTTTTGCCAAATTTCGTCAAAAAATTCCCACGTCATCGATGAGTTTTATAAAATATGTTCAGGACCAATTGAAGAAAAGCAACCGTGAAATAGCACTGTTTTATTTTTTTTTTATAATTTGAGTCACATCCGATTCATCCTACAGCGGGACATGTGGCTTGATTTTTAAGGTCCAGCCCTATTTCCTAATTTTCAACTATTTCTCAAATATTACTTTGATTATCTGCATTATTTACAAAAGCCGCCTTGTTATGACCACCATATCAATTGTTTCTTTCAGGTTTATTTTTCCTTACACTTTTGTCAACATTCGTAGCAGAACTGTTGATGCCTAGATTAACCATTCATTTTAGCATCAATACAATCAAATCATCCTCCAGAGCTTTTTGAACAAATTCATCAAAATCTTGTGTTAACAATGGCAGCTTATGCCATCATTCAACATATTCACGCCCAGTTACAGTTTTAGAAATTTTGTATTCCTCACCAATCAAAAACGAAAAATATTTTCCGATCTTGATGAGCGTAAGAATTGTAGAGAACGGGGTAGAGAAGCAACCGGGGTAACAAAAAAGGCACAGTTTTCGTTTTTCGTGCATGTTTTTCTCATTCACACTGATATGCGGTCTTCTTTTGTTGCTTCATTCACATTCAGTTTTCATGCAATTAAATTCAACGTTTAAATAGACATAACTTTGGAAGCAACTTTGAAAAGGGAATTAAAAAAATTGCACGCAATTTTTCGATTTAAAATTACATCGAAATTAAAGTTTATTTATTTTATCCATATTGTTATTATAAATAAGAATGTATGTACTTATATACGAGTATATAAAATAATGGTTATTATAAAGCATAATGAAGATCTAAATATAATTTTAAAGTTATACTTTAACAATTATTGTATTAAGCTCTCTAAAAATGTATGCTTATTGATAATCTTCGTAGTGGCTATGAGAAATTCAACATTATTATCCTCCTGTTTTGCTAAAAATCGTAATGCAGCAATTTCGGCAAATGTACATCCACCAACAATAAATACTAAAATTACACGAGGAATGTTAAGCGAAGAACCTTCACTGGGCGTAGTCGAATGACGACCGCCAATTCCAATCAGTTGGGCTTGAAAATCTTCAAATGTTGGTCCGGGTAAATTGTTAATTTGACTTTTCAATGATTGCCAACCCAATGGTTTAATTGATTGTTCAATAATTCGTGCTGTTAGAGGAGCATAACAACTATGAACGTAAGTAATATCTTTGGGATTAACTTCAATGACCTCATCTACTGTTAAATTTAAAGTCTGTAAAAATATAATGAAAATTACTTTAGAATTAAATAAATGTGACTCTTCACCTTTCTAAGGACCGCATAAGCACGTGATTCTGATTGGACATATAAAATTCCAGCTTTTTCTAAATTGCTTATTTTCAATATAACTTCAATGCCGTAGACATGAGCCAATTCACGTTTGTAGTAATTTAAAACCTGATGAATTAATAGAAAATGTTTTAAAAGTTATTATCGCAATTTGCTTCGTAAATTTTACCTTTTCCTTAAAACCAGATGCCGCAGCACATTGTATGCACATTAAACGTAACACATTTTTCAAATCTGTTTTTTTGGCCATTAAATCCTCTATATATGAACTGGGCTTATCAATATCTTCACACATCATAAATTCCTGTTCGGTAGCCAAATCATCAGTGAAATCATAAGAATCCACTTGTTTGCGTATTAACTCCCCGATGGTGGTATGATTTGACACCGATTGTTTTTGAGCCAATAAAGCGGGTAACATATCTACCAAACGTTTCATATCTTGTACGGATTTATCTTGAGAACTGGCATCTGTTTGGGCACTAATTTCTTTAGCAGTGCGCGCTAATACTTTGCCAACTTCATTAAAATTCTTGTTACGCAGTTCAGCGTAAAGTTTGTCGCCTGAATTAAGTATAAAAGTTTTCTTTTCCGCCGACAAATGAGTCGGTGTGGTTGAGTCACTGTCAGAACGTGAGGAGGAGGAAGAGGCAAATACTTCGGCTGGCATGGTTAATTGATTTTGGTGTATACCATAGAATTCATCAACTAGACCTTCATAAGTCAATTGGGTGGCAAAAGCACTGAGGAGATCAATAGTACGATCTAATAATATAATTTGATCTATTGTTCCTTTTTCACCATTCGAAAGTAGTTTTTCTTCCGCACCCAATTGTTTAGCCTTATCCCAAACACCTTGAGCCATACTGCCTTTACCATAAATCTTTGGTATTCGTCCATAAATACGTTGCAGTTGCACTACACCAATAGCCGCTTGATATAAAGCTGTGGGATCACCATCTACGGCAACATCACGAAATGCATTGAGATTTTCCATGGATATCACATCATTATCAATGGGGTAGAAATTCCATGTTAGCTCTTCCATTAAACCGAAATTTCCCAAAACTCCCTTATGTTCTAGATGTTTGATACAAAAAAACGAACGACGTGGTACAAAGAATATATGAAATTTACGCCCTTTTTCATTATTTTTTAACACTTGGTCAGCCACAATGTCCATTAGTTTTACCAATGTCCGTACGATATATATAACATTGCTTACATCTCTAGGCATTCGTGTATCATTTCCAAGTTTTAGTAATTTTATTCCTCTATCGGAAAATAAACTTGGTGCCGCCACTAAACCAATGGGACCTAAGAGAGCATCATCCAACACAATGGATTTTGTTCCTTCAATTTTCTCCAACGAATGCACTAATTCACGGCATGCGGACTCCTGCAATAATTGTAGGTTAACACGTTTTCCCTGCAAATAGTTGAACATTTTGGGAGCCTGTGATTTTGGGAAACTGGAGTGTCCTTTTGGTTTAGAAAATAATAAATTTTGTCAAAACTACACCAACAGTTTGATAAACAAAAACATCTGATTTTGCAAATTCATTCACAATTGACGAAATAGTGAAGTTATGTTGAAGAATTGAGTACTTGGTTCGATAGTCGAAAATAGCGTCGTCTACCCAAATAGAATTCCAACAAACAATACGTTTCGTTAAAGTACCGTTTTCGGTCCGTCATCAATGGAATTTAACTTTGTTTACGTACCGTTTTCTGGATCCGTATATGGACAAGAAAACAGATTTTAAGGAACATCAAAACTAATTTGAATTTCTTTAAATACCGTCAATGACTGACCGATTTGTCGTGTGAAAAACGGGATTGTCCGTTAAAAGTCCGTCAATGACGGACCGTTTACGGATCGTACCGTTTTTTTCTACAAAGACGAATTTGTGTAAATGCCTAATTTTTTTAATTTTGAATAGCAAAATTTTAGTTCTTTTATTAAAATTATCTATAAAGAAATTAAAAAAAAACATAAAAAATAAAACAAATAAAATAAAACTTACAAATTTTTTAAAATACTATATTCATTTCCAGCACAATTAGCATCTCTATCCATCACTGCGGTTTTGGCCAATTGAAAACTATGAAAAAATAAAACAAGATTTTATTTGTATTTAAGATATGATGTAGCAAACAATGCGAATTTACAAAATTTAAAAAAAAAAATTCAGACAATATTTTTATTTGCAAAAATGCATAAATTTGCACACATCATCGTAAAACTTGTTTTTAATTTCTAAAATATTTACTTCATGGATATCATTATTTTCGTTGTGTGATGGTAGTAAAGACTTTGAATGTAACCTTAGCGCGCGACCTGTATAATTTTATATTTTGTAGCCAAACATATGGTAGCATTGAAAATACTTAAGATAAAATCAAAACAAATATTTTTTCAAACAAAAGCACGTGTTCACGAATATAAATAAATTATTTGGACGAGTTCTAATTGTCTTGGGCTTTCTTGTTATGGTCTTATTTAAATTTGCATATGTTTTAGAATCGCTGAAATCTTCATAATATGTGAAATAATCCATTTTTTTTTTAATTTGTAAACAACCTTTTAGTATTTACGAAACAGCTGATTTATTTAGAGACGCTTTTCATTAGCTGTGTGTTTTAAAATCTGTAACTTAGGTTTAACTGGCCAATCTTGCCCATTTAAACTCAAATTAAAACAAAATAAACTGTATCTCAAAAACAGCATTCCAAGTTTAAACTAAGTTAAACCAATAAACAAGGTTAAACTACATCAAAAAAACTAGCTGTAAGTAATTTTTGAAGCATTTTCTGCATTTAATTTTTATTCAAAATTTTATTCCTTTTCCAATTATTCTTAGGAGGTTCATATTTCGTTTAAAAATGAGTAATTTATAACAAAAAATCGAAAAGATGTGTTTTATTTGAGTAATTTCCCACTTATAGAATAAGAACCCTCTAAATATTAGGCCGGATTTATTTTATTTTGTTAAAATTTCCATATTTAATTTGTTAATTTTTACAAAATTTATATTTTTATATAAATCTAATACATACTCGCTAATATAATATAATTTATTTATTTTTAATATTAGAACAGTAAGAATTGAAATCTTTTATGGTTCAATTGGTATATCATAAAATGAAGTAATTTTTTAACATAAAGGTCATAATAGAAAAATTATAAATATATGCCAAGTTATTACACACAATATTGTAAAAGAAAAAAAATTAATTCTCCGAAGGTGCACACACAGCAATTAAATTAAGCTTAATCCAAAAAGTATTAAAAAAAGAGATAAATCAGTTTTAGATTTAGTTTAATTTAACTCCAGAAATTTTATTTTTGCAGAATTTTCTTTCTTTTTTCTTTCACATTATATTAGAGAATAAATATTAGATTTAGAAAATAATATAATTTATTTTAAATTAAAAAATCAAATATTGAAGTTTGAATCAAAAAAAATAAAAACATAAAAAAAAATATTTAATCGAACAACTACAGATATAATTATTTTACTTTTGAATTAATTTACTTAATTCAGTCTCCATATAAACTTTTATTTTAATTGTTTATTTTAACTGGACATTCGTTCAATTTCATAGCCCTTCCGCGAAAAAAAATCGCTTACTGAATTGACAAAAAAAGGTTTACATAACGCTTAATTAGTATTTTCTATGAGTGTACCTAATTTAAAAACAAAATTTTTAATTTCAATAGTAACGGTTATTTACTACTTATTTATCAACTGTGTTGTGAAAACCAAGCTGTCATTATTGTGAATAGTTTTTTTGCTGTTCAAAATATAAAGAGAATTTGACACACAAAGAGAGCAAATCAAAGAGAGCATAAACTTTTGTAGATTAAAATTTGTTTATTATTGGAAAAAAAATTGAAAAAAAAAATTCTTACTCTATGGAAAAACAAAATAATTAACAGTTAAAACAGAACAACAAAACTTAAATTAAAAACGATTTTGGAATATGAATGAACCAACTATGACAAAGGACCCAATAAGGGCAACGCTAAAAAAACTAATCGAATATTCCAAGTAAGTGAAAATTAACACTTCAAACAGCAGATGTGCTGCGAATGTTGAAGAATTAATGCTAAATTTAGCAAAAGGTGTGGTAATAAAAAAGGACCACCGCGCGCGCAAAAACATTTTAAATATAAATAATGCAATTCATATTTAATAAAACCACTGATGCTTATAAAATTTTTGTTAACAATGTGTGTATTTCAGTGCCACTTTTAGTGCAGATGATGTGTTGAGAGAATTTCGCATCACCAAGGAGAAACGTAACAATCGCAAATTATTAAAAGTTTTGGAAATTTTATCAAAAAATCAGCCAAAAGCTACAGAGCATTTACAGGAAGCAGCTAAATTATTGGAAAAGTAAGTGAGATATGAAATATCACCTTTATCTGGTTTAATGCGAAATTGATCTTTGCAGAAAAGATCCTTTCTACTGTTTGTTGAACTTTTTGAATTACTATTCAGACACCGATATCATGCAGTCTATGCGAAAAAAAGATTTATCAACTTCAACTCCTTTCCTTACAAAGAATATACCGGAAAGTGTATCAGAGGTAAAGTTGTTTACAATTAAAGTTTCTGACCCTAACTTGATGCAGATAATTCCGTAAAATGTAAACAAAATATTGAGCTAATTTTTTTATTTTTTTAATTCCAGATTAAAGAACGTGTTGTCCAAGCCGCAACTAGTCGCATAAGTTCAGCTGCCACTAGTCGGTTGAGTCGCACTTCTGAAAATAACAATTCCAATAGTGGTACGGCCTTAATGACAACTCCTACTACCACTACCAATTCAACCAACATACCAGCACCGCCGGGCACATCTCTGTTTCCCTCTTCAAGACCCACTAAACATTCAGAGGCACTGTGGGAATTCCATAATATTGATAACTTTCAATTTCAACAAAGTAACATTGCAGCCATACCTATAACCAGTCAAGAAAATTTATTACTTTATGATTTAATCTATTGTCTAACGGGCAAACGTGGTTCCTACATAACTCCTGACTTTGATACATATCGTGAGGGTGGTAGTGGCTTTGGGGCCCGTGAAACATTTTCAATGAAATTTAAAATTTCCGATCAAATTCATTCATCTTTACGTGATATCGCTCAAGAGATTTTACCATTGGCATCGCATTACATTTGTATTCAAAAATTCATTCAAAAGGCCACCATATCAAATTGCAGTCAAGTTTTACAGGCATTGAGTGGTGCCTTAAATAATTTAATCCATGATTATTATGTAAGTATGAAAAATGAATGTATTGCATTATTTCCCTAAGGCCCAGTTTTGGGATGTAGATTTTCTTTTAACTTAGTTTAAAGCAGTTTGTTACTGCTTTTGATATGTGAATTATGTACTCTTGTAACAGCGTTTAGAGAAAATATATACATATGTAAGCGAATGTTTTAATAGACGCATTTAGAAAATGTATGTAATATAAGTCCCGTTCGTTTACTCAATAATTTGTACAAATTTTTACTGTTTACTCAATAATTTGTACAAATTTTTACTGTATGACGTTTCTTTACACAAATACTCAGTAAAAAGAAAGAAAAAAATAGGGAATAAAGTGACAGTTCAATGTTGAGAGTTTGTAAATTTTTACTGAACAAATTGTTGCCAGCAAGAATTTTCAAGCAGAAAAAACTACCTTTGTAAATACAAATAAAAAATTTTTACAACTTCGTTGTTGTATGCAAATGCAAAGCAACAAATATTTTAAAATGAATTATGCAAAACATTCATATGAAAACCTTCTAAAATGGTTCTACTTAATATTTTATATTAAGAATCCTTTTTTCCATATCTACTTATTTTGCCATTTGGTTTTACAATCAGCTGTTTAACAAACTTGTAAAATTATTGCAATTTTTTCGTTCGCTTACTTTTGAGAGTTAATTTGTCTCACTCTCTGTAAGTTTGTTCCTGACTTGACTGAGAAAAGTAAACGAATGGATCTTTTAATCTTGAAGCTATTTTCTTAAATTCTCTTTTGAACTTGTAATTTTATTATCTTTTACATATAAAGTACGAATTAGGAAAAAAAGTAAATTGCGAATACAAGCAAGTCTGTATCCCTTTCCGTTCTTCTTTCATCCCTCTACCAGAAACTCAGAATTGCTGCAACTAAAATTGCTATGTGTAAACTGGGACTAAGTAAACTAAATGAATGGACCTTTTAATAGGTCCATTCGTTTATTTTTCTCAGTCAAGTCCAGTAAAAATTACTCAGTAACAAACTTACAGAGAGTACAACTAATTTACTCTCAAAAAAAAAGAAAAATCCAAAAGTTTCCAAGTTTCTCAAACAGCTGATTGTAAAACCAAATGCAAAAACAAATTATACCTGGTCGATATGGAAAAAGAGGATTTTTGATATAAAATATTAATTGACCTCTAGGCTTTCAAATTACAAAACGTTGAACACAAAAAAAAATTGTTATTGTTCAAATCATTTTGAAAGGTTTTCTTATGTTTTCCATACTTCGTTTTACAATGTTTCTTGATTTGCATTGGCATACAACATCGTAGTTGTAAAACATTTTATTTGTATTTGGAAACATCATATGTTGTTTAGTCTTGAAAATTCTTGCTGGCTGAAATATGTCCAGCAAAAATTTGCAAACTCTCAACATCGAACTGACATTTTATTCATTCCCTCTTTTTCTTTCTCTTTACTGAGTATATGTGTAAACAAACCCAATCCACTAACATTTTTACAAGTTTGTTCAATACAAATTATTGAGTAAACGAACGGAACTAATATAGTATTCCGAATCGTTTAAGATAAAGTTGAGTGTACATATTTTCTCGTTTGCTGAGGTTATATTCTTTTATATTAATACATGGTAAAATTTTATACGAGAAAAAATTGTCCTGACAAATTTATGTTAATAAAATTGCAAAAAGCTTACAAAACTCGTTCTCGTTTTAACTGAACCAAGTTTTACTTACATTTCAAAAACTCGGCCTAAATATTTGCATGGATTGGTTTTGTGCTGCTAATTCGGAGTAGAAGCTGATAGAAACTTTACGCTATCAAAAACCCCGCTTGTCATAAGCTGGACTGTTATGCCAGCACAATTGTTCTCGTGTGTTATAGCTCATTGGTTCTCAGGAATTTCGATACAAAAGCTGTGTTTGTGCGGCAGACTATCATCGTTGGCTTTTATCATTCGCATATAAATTTGACATAAGCCAACATTTAGTCCTAACTGTTAATGTTCTGAAAAGATTATGATACGGTTTTTTTATTAAATTAGGTCTGAACGATGTAATTTTTGGTAAAGTTTGGTTTAAGAGTAAGCTAAAAAAAACTCTCACAAAGTTATAAAAATGCCCAAAATACTGCGAACGCACAAAACCACATTTCATACCTACAAATAAACTTTAAATTTATTCATATTAAAAAACAGCTTATTAAAAAAATATGTGTTATTTTATATGTATATGTATATGTATATGTATTTTCCATTATTAGGAAGAAAAATTCTTTATTATCCAAATTTTTTATTTAACTTTAAAGTGAAATACAATTACTCTCTTTTTGTTACAAGAAACGCTTTTTGGTAAAATTGGGTTCCCGCGGGCACCCGTTTTAACGTACGTTAAATTCAAAATCAATTTTATAGATGAGGAGTAGCACTTTTATATTCCGTAACGATCTTTTTGAAAAAAAAAATATGGAAGTTACAGGACCTTAATAAATGTACCCAAAAAACGAGTTTTTCTTGCACTTTTAAGTTAAGCCACTTTTAGACGACATGTATTTCTCATCTGACTTGCCACTTTGGCGACCCATATGTAATTCTGTGTCTGTCAAAATGAGCGTATACACCTAATTATGTAGATACGTTCCAGACAAAATCGTATAAAGAAGACATGAAGTACATAGAAAAAAGGGGATTAGTTCCACATCCTCCAACCCATTAAAAATACTTAAAATAAATGATTCATACAAAAAAAAAAAAAAAAAAAAAAAACTATTTTCGGAGTCTTTATAAAGGCCAAATTAAATTTGTATGTGCATTCAAATCTTAAAGTAAAAGGAACATACATTAATTTATTAAACTAAAAAAGTCAAGGTGATGAAAAATAACATAGCTTTATTCGCTTTCATCATCGGATATCATTCGCAATCGCATGCATAAGTCTTCTGCAAAATCGCCATCATCACTTGAAATATTTGAAGGGGAATTCCCTAACCAAATTTCTAAAATATTAGATTGTTAAAAACTATTTTCTTTAAAATATCATCCAAATAGTTTTTTTAATTGTGCTAAATGGAATGAAATTGTGTAAAAACAGAATTAATTTTTTATATACCTTGTTAAATCAAACTCGTGTAAAAAAGACCGTGTAAAAATAGAATCGGGTGTATATAAGATTTAAAATTTTTCCGTTTAAACGTACATGTATAATTACGTCTGACATAAGCTCTTGGTTGTTTTTAACAGCTGATTTTTTTACGCATAAGTTTTTGTAAATTTGTTTGTTAATAAATAAAAAGTAATATCGTTTGTAAAATGGATTCAACAACAATTGCAGTGTGCAGTAGTATTTCAGTAATAAATGCAATAAAATTAACTTATCATTTGGAACACTGCTTCTTTTGGCAAATAAATCTTAAATAGTATTAAAAAATACTTATTCTTGAATTTAAAATAAAATACTTTTCCATGTTCTTTTTCCTTTTTTACACAAACAGTCGATTTTAACTTTTTTTTAATTTAACTTTTTTGCCGCCAATTTTATTTAATTTTTTTAAAAACAGCCGATATACTTTTAGTTTGTCTCATAAAAATCTAATTGAAATATAAGTTCCGTTCGTTTACCCAATAACACAGTACAACAGCCAATCTGGGGGGTGAGAAATTCCAAGTCAGGGTGATGGTACTAGGTCAGTATAGTAAATCCCTCAAAGGGCTTGGCGTTCGTATGTGTCAGTTTTTTTTATGACCTTTTAAATTTTTTCCTTATCTTGATGTTTTTTCGCTTAGTTGTAACATTTTGGCAAAAACGTAGTTTAACATAACTCGAGAACCACTTGTCCGATTTTGATGAAACAAATTTAGAAAAATTAAGAATTACAATTTCTCTAATCTGTTTCTATACCATTTTCCTATATGTGCAACACTTTCGAAGTTAAAAATGAATGTATGAAGGGAAAAAAGTATTTTTTGCCTAAAAATTTAAATATTTTTTTTTTAAAATTCATAAAAAATCCAAAATGGAAAAAAGTGCTAAAACTAATTACTTTCGCGTAAAGTCACATAACTCATGAGCCAAAAAAGGGATAGATCATGAAAATCGATGCACGCGTTTCTCATTTATTCACAATTAGGTAAATGTATGAATTTCAAAAATTTGCTCCAGATATGCACAACATTATTTGGAGAAAACATTGACACTCACAAGCCGAACTATCTCATATTTTTCTACTGTACTAAAAGAGAAATATTGATGTGGCAACACTGGTTCTGTAATGTTCACGTAAAACATGCATTGTCATTATACTTCTTATCTTTCTCACACTGGTTCTGTGATTTTTGTTATTCAACAAGTGCCGACGAACGCGAACAGTAAAAGTGATTTTTCTCCAGTTTTTTAAAAGTGAACAAAACTGAACAGAATATGGAACAGTGCAAGCCAGATATAAATAGCTTTTGCTACTGCTGTGGTCAATATGTCTCAACACATAAAAAAAGGGGAAATTTCAGTACTGATTTTGTTTAAACATACGAGATGTACTTCAACCAAAATGTTATAGTGAACGAAAATTGGGTACCAAATATAGTGTGTAAAAGCTGCTTTGGAAAAATAGAAGACGTGAAAGTATGCCATTCGGTATCCCAATGACTTGGACTAATCCTGGCGAAGGTCACAATCCATTGAATTGCTATGCATGTACGAATAAAGGAGCCGCAAAAAGGATAAGAAAATCGTATAATTACGTTGGTGTTGCAAGTGCCGCAACACCAATGCCTCATTCGGACCACATTCCTGTGCCAAAAGCTTCTAGCCCAGATATTTTCTCTTCTACGACTGCTCCGACATATCATGCACGTGATGATCCCCCATATGAGCCATCAGTATCCAATGAGCCAATTTTAATAAATCAAAATAAGCTTGATTCAATTGTTGCCAAGTTGGAATTAACACAGCATAAATCGGAAGAGCTTGCTTCCATTTTGAAATCAAACAATTCGTTGGCACCCGGTGTGAAAGTCACAGCTTATCGAAGTCGTCAGGCAACACTCCAAAGTTTATTCCTTGTGAATGATGAAAAAACTTCTGCATATTGCCCGGATGTAGGAAAACTGATGGACGCAATGGAAATAAAATATGAAGCAGATGACTGGAGATTATTTATTGACAGTTTAAAACTCAACTTGAAGGCGGTTTTACTGCATAAGACCAATAAAAAACCTTCAGTTCCAATCGCCTATAGTACAGAAACGAAAGAAACATATGATGCACTGGAAAATATTTTAAAAATGGTTAACTACGCCAAACATATGTGGCGCATATGCTGCGATTTAAAAGTTGTAGCAATGCTTTGCGGTCTTCAAAGCATATATATAAAATATATGTGCTTTTTGTGCGATTGGGACACACGATTTTCCGGTGACCAATATGCATGCCACGGATGGAAACTCAGAGAGCACAGCAGGTTACAAACGGCCAATATTATTCGTGAGCCTCTAGTGCCGAAGGAGAAGATATTGCTGCCTCCACTGCATATTAAACTTGGAATTGTTTAGAATTTTATCAAAACTGTCGCCAAAAGAGATGAAGTTTTCTTGTGTTTGAAACTAAGTTACCCGAGACTCAGCGAAAGTAAAATTAAAGAAGGTAAGTTGTAATATCACATTCATTTCCCATGATTTTCCATCTTAACAAATTAATTTTTTCCAATCAGGCGTAGTAAATGGTCCAGATATACGAAAGCTGATTAAAAGTGACGCATTCAACAATATTTTGATTGACGCTGAATTGAATGCATGGCAGGCAATCAAAGAAGTAATAGAAGGCTTGTTGGGAAAGCATCGTTCTAACAACTACGATGTTTCTGTCGCAAGGATGTTAAGAGCATTCTCGGAAATTGGTGTCCACATGTCCTTGAAAATCCATTATTTACATCATCATCTGGACTACTTCAGCAAACAATTGGCTACCGATTCTGATGAACAAGGTGAACGCTATCATCAAGTTGCTATGCCATTTGAAATGAGGTAATACTGATTTTTTATTTTTTCAAACTCATTTTAATAAAACAAAAACTTACAGATATAGAGGCAAAAAGTCGCCGAGTGCAATAATTGCGGAAATTTGCTGGTGGAGTAAGCATGTGTGGCAAGACAAGGATGATCTTGATGATAAAGAATTTTCAGGAGATGCAGAAGGGCCAACAGTGGAGTCACACATTGACATTATGTGTGGTTCAGAAACTGATGATAGCGATGAATGCGATGCCACTAGTCCCGGACAACCACCATCGAAAAAGTCTAGGCAATATTTATTAAAATAAATAAAAATAAATAAATAAAATAAAAATAAAAAATTATAAAAATTTTTACTTAATTTTTTTTAAGTAGTTTATGGCCAGATTTCTGGAGTTATTGGGGAAAATTTATAAAAAGGCGATAAATGACACTTTTTTGAATAAAAACAAATATCAATATTCTTGTCAAAATGGGATACCTTCACTTAATTGTAAATAAAAGCAGAACGCGTTAATCGATTTCTATGATCTATGTCGCATTTTGTTTATAGGTTATGTGACTTTACATGAAATTAATAACACGATCCTTTTTTCCGTTTTGGATTTTTTATGAATTTAAAAAAAAAAAATTTTATTTTTAGGCAAAAAAATATTTTTTTTTCTCCACAAATTTATTTTTACCGGCAAAACTGTTGATTATAAAGAAAAACGTTATATGAACGGATTAAAGAAATTGTAATTCTAAATTTTTTTGAGTTTGTTTTAGCAAAATCGGACAAGTGTTTCTCGAGTTATGTTAAACTACGTTTTTGCCAAAATGTTACAACTAAGCGAAACAACATCAAGATAAGGAAAAAATTTAAAAGGTCATAAAAAAAAACTGACACATACGAACGCCAAACCCTTTGAGGGTTTTACTATACTGACCTAGTACCATCACCCTGACTTGGAATTTCTCACCCCCCAGACAATAATCCCAAAAATGTTCCATAGTGTAATAAGAGCTTGATAATTAATAAGCATGCATAGGGTAACGGCTAGAATATCTGCTGCCGCCATATCACAATAGCAAATGAAATATAAGTATATATACTTTACCCATGGAAAGGAATTTTGTTCTCCAAAGTAAAAACAGTGTCTATAGTCTTAATTATTAATGTATAATTCATTTCAGTAGCATAAATTCCCGTTTTTTTTTAATATTTGCTCTATTTTTTAAAGGAATGAATAAAATTTGCCGAAAATAGGCTTTAATGTTTTTTTTATACGGCACAAATTCGGCTGAATATTATGCCTTGAAAGTTAACATAGTTATTGATGACTATAATATCTAATTGTACCGCGTTAAATGTTAGCAGTAGTATTTTCTTACTTCCAAGTTTTGTTGTTGACATTTTTTTTCTCAGTGTATTATTGCAGCAATATCCGAAAATGAAAGATTACTACCCAAACTAACTATCCAACAAATAAAAACATTGATTTCGTAGCTGTTAACATAAATAATGCGTTAAATTCATAAAAAGTTAAAAATCCAAGTCTTAAAGGCCACCCCAAATTTCCGTTTTAGGACTAATGAGGGACACTCTAATTAGCAATTGAGGTACCTGACTCTACCCCCGAAACATTAAAAATCATTCGGAATTCATAGCTTGAAAATGAAAAGTTCATTCTTTTGGCATATTGCTAATTATATTAAGCTTTTTTCAATGTTTGAAAATTCCCAAAAATTTTCTCAATACTGGGCTTTATTTTTACATAGAAATTTTCTTATTCTGACTGCTTTTGTAGTTTTTTTTTGGATTAAAACACCTGAATTTGTAATGCCTTAAATTTGTTAGAACCCAGCACAACTTGCATTAGTTCCAAAAACTAGATTTTAGTCAGATTAGAACAGTTTCAAGGACTGTTAATCCAAAATTTTTGCAAAAATATATTTTATACGAGAAAAAGATTATTTAAACATTTTTTTAATAAATTTTTAATAGAGGTTCGTATGCATTGATTTGTAGTTAATTATGTCTTGAGAAAAAGTATTCCAAAATAGTAGAAACGGTAACACCGAACAAATCAATCTTCATCCCGAAAACAGGAACGAAACCGATTTGAAAGAGTTACTCATTTCATTTATATGAAGTTGCCCTTTCTTAGTGAATAGTTCTTGTTTTTGTAGGAGAAACTTTTAGAATTTATGAGTTTAAAGTTAAAAAAATATTTAAAATTTTCCAAGTTGGAACTAGTATCAGATTCTGGAAACCGATGTGGAAGTCATGTATCACTAGTTTCCAAAACAATATGTGGCTTAAATGCAAAATATGACTTATTTGTATTGGTTCTAAAACTAGTTGCAACTTCACTAGTTCCAAGGATGCTATTCAAAAATATGTAGCTACTCCCTGACAAGTAGTTCTCAAACTAGTTATTTTAGAACGAGTTCCAAAAATTTTCCAGGGAATTTTTTTTTATAGATTACAGACTACTGAAAAACTTAATCTGAAAAGTACAAATCTAAAATCTTATTCTGATATATACATATTTCAATTAATTTAGAGAAATCAACAATTGCTGCTAATTCAGTGCAATGTTTTATTTTTTTAATTTTAATTTTAGCTTCTCTTGGCACAATTGGAATCCGAGTTAAATTCCGGTAATTTAACTTTACACAAAATGTTGTTCTATGTAAGGCCAACACTTAATACAATGGAAGTTTTGGCAGGAGCTGTTTCACTAATTGTGGCGGTAATTATTAGCTTGCTGTAATCACAAAAACTATTAAAAATAATTAATACATATTGTTTTAGAATGAATTACGTGGTGGTCAAGCCTTAACACTACTATTCAATCAAATAAGTGCTTTGACCGGAGACGAAGAATCACAAAAATTCATGATACAGCTAACACAGAGAGCAGCGGTACCATATATGAATATTTTACAATTATGGATACAAAAGGGTGTTATAACTGATCCACAACAAGAGTTTTTGGTAGAAGATAATGAGGTTATTAGGAGGGAAGAACTGCCCGAACATTATTCCGCAGATTATTGGGAAAAACGGTAGGTGAAAGATGAAATTCACCTAAAGATTATAAAATATTTTATTAAATATATAAAATTTTTAGTTACACTATAAGACGTGAACGTATTCCCTGCTTTTTGGAAAAAGTTTCCGATATAATTTTAAGGACTGGCAAATATTTAAATGTTATACGTCAATGTGGCAAAAAGGTTACGCCACCCCAAACTATGAACTTGCAGTTTTCACCCACTAATCAAAATCATATTACTGTCATACAAAATGCTTATCGTTTTGCCTCGAAGAACTTATTGGAGGTCTTACTTAAAGAGAATGATTTAATGGGCCACTTAATGTCGGTTAAACGTTATTTGCTATTACATCAGGGTGATTTTATAACACAATTTATGGATGCCTGCGAAGATGAATTGGTTAAAAATGTCGATAAAGTCTTGCCCATGACATTGGAAAATCTTTTGGGATTAACATTACGCTTATCTTCTGCCAAACATGATCCCTACAAAGATGATGTTCATTGTGAACTGTTGACATATGATTTGGTAACACAAATGTCAAAAATTATGAATAATGAAGAAGGTAAGTTCAAAAAATTAAAAGTAGTAAATTCGGCTTTACCGATTTTTTTTTATACAGAAATAAAAAAATTTAAATTGAGAAAACATCGACGAAAGGAAGAAATTTTTGTGAAAAAAAATTTAAGGTGAAAAAAATTTTTGAGGCGCAAAATAATTTTTGAGATGTAACTAATTGAATTACAATAAAAAGTGAATTATAATATTATTCACTTCTGCGCGCCTGATGAAAAAATAATACAAAAAAGTGACAACATGTTTTATGCACCAGACTTTTATTTGAAATTGTACTCCAAAACACAAATTTGTTTGGAAAATTTAGAGGCAATACCAAACTGCTCGGGAGGATAACAAACAATCTGGGTAAAAAGCCCGTATGTTTTTTAAACAAAAATCATCCAACTTTGTTTTATTACTTTAGAATTTTTTCACGTTGTAAATGGAAAAGGCTGAAAATAATCAAAAATAATCATAAATATTCTTTGAAAGTAATCGGATTATTTTTTGATTACATTTGACTCCTTTTGATTGTTTTCTCGTAATCGTTAGTAATCATGATTATTTTTGGATTATTTGTAATCGTAAACAATTAGTAATTAGAAATTGTTAAAAGGGGATTATATAATCATTACGATTCTTTTTAAAATGTAATCTAATTGATTACTAATCGTAATCAAAAGTTAAAAGCTATGCATGAATATATAGGGTCTTAGATCTATACTTTGATGTATTGCAAACCGTATGACAAACTAACGTATATCTTCTCATACAGTAATTTTTTTTTATTATTTTATGTAGATTATACACTAAGTTTACTAAAATAAATCAAACATAATATTATTTTTTATTAAAAATAAAAAAGGAATCATATAAATTAAAAATATTCATTATTTGTACGCGACAAAACTAAAGCACATATACAATATACTAAACACAAATTTTAATTTATCTAATATTTAGTTGCGTATTCCTTATTTTTTATAACTGATGCACATCTGCGTAGCATGGACTCAATTAAATTGGTCAAAATATCCCCAGATTTACCTTTCCATGCGATTTCTGCTTGGTGGAAAAGGTCATCCTTATTTTTGCAGTTATCGTGTAAAATTTTACGATCTACAATTTCCCATAGATTTTCTATGGGATTGAGATCTGGCGATTGGGCTAGCCACTTTAAAACATTAATTTTATTATAAACAAACCACTATTTTGCACATTTAGCAGTGTGTTTGGGGTCCCGCTGATATAGGATGGCATTTTGTAAAATATCTTTGTAGACAAAACGATCCATTATGCCACTTACTTTATGGATTGGTTCTATTCCATGACCCGAAAAACATCCCCATACCATTACGTTCTCTCCTACGTGCTTTACAGTGCCTTTAGTAGAGCTGGATTAAGACATTGTCCTTTTGGTCTACGCACTAGCTTCAATCCGTCAGAACCCTTTGAATTAAATTTTGATTCGTCAGAAAAAATCACGATCTTCCATCGGGCAGCAGTCCAATTAATATGTTCATTTGCAAAATCAAGCCTGGCCTGCCTATTCTTTTGGGATATAAACGGTTTTTTTGCACTTCTGTATGTTGCTAGGCTATCCATAGCTCGTCTTTGGATGGATCTGGGCGTTATATTTAATTCCAATTGATTTGCAATAGACCTTGCTGATACAAAAGGATCCTTTTTAATAATCCGAAATATTGCCTGGTCCTCCCGTTTGGTGGTTTTACGCGGTCGACCACCTCCATGAATGGTAGTCAGCGAACACGAGGAACGAAAACAGCTTATAATCCAGGAAAATAACGCTATGATGGATGTCAAATATTTTTGCAATGCATGTCACTGATTCACCTTTATTAAAATCAGTAATTTTTCTCTTAATTGATAAATTATAAAAAGAAGAACGATCCCTTTTAATGATCAGAATCGACTGATAACACGTGCAAATTTTTCCAAAACTCTCTAAAAATATTTAAAAAATAACGGTTTATTTATTTAACTTTACCTATTGTTGATAATTTCTAACAATAAAATAAAACAGTAAACATTAAAAATTATGTGCTTTAGTTTTGTCGCAGCATTTCTAGGCTTTTGAAAATAAATGTATTGTTATTAAAAATTTTGTATATTCAGTTTATATTCTACCTAAAATAATAAATAAAAAATAAGCGATGTTTTTTATTATACAGTGCTATTTGCTAATAAGCAAACATCCGTGCTTTAGTTTTGTCCGACACTGTATATGTGGAGGGTATAAAAACGTTATTTTGGTCAAAAAAAGTCAGATATTATATATAGAAAAATGTATGTCCTTAAATGTCTGTACTATTTCACAATACATAGAATAATATTAATTACATGCATTTTTAACCTATAAAAAATTCTTTAAATTTTTATTTATATTTTTTCAGAATATTGGCATACCCATGATCGTTTAGATTTAAATGGTTTAGAATGTTTTGCTTTTCGTTACGAAGTCAAGTGGCCCGTATCTTTAGTATTAAATCATATTGCTATTTCCAAGTATCAAATGTTATTCCGTCAACTATTCTATTGTAAACATGTTGAAAGGCAATTATGCAAGTAAGTACAGGTTGGTTGAAAAGTTCCTGCGCTCACCAAGAGATGGCACTGCTAGCTCCAAACTTTTTTTTTCTCAAGTTGGTATAACTGTCCTGAAAACACAAGTCATTCTGTCAATTCTTTCTTTGTTTACAAGCCATTTGAAATTGACGTGTCATTGATTTTTTTAATATGGAAAAAATTGAATATCGTGCAGTCATTAGATTCTTTGTTTTGAAGGGTTTAAAAGCAAAGGAAATTTATGAACAATTGTAAGAAGTGTATAAGGAGTCCTCACCTTCAAAACGCACCATTGAATTTTGGGCTGGTGAATTTAAACGTGGTCGTTCCAGCCTTAAAGACGATCCACGCGAAGGACGACCAAAAACTGCAACCACAGCAGAAACCATTGAGCAGGTACATAATATGTTTAGTGAAGATCCAAGTTTGACTAAGCCTGAAATTGCTAATGCCATAGGCATTTTAGACGAACGAGTACTTTATATTTTACATGAAGAATTACGTATGAAAAAACTGTTTGGAAAGTTAGTGCCGCACACATTAACAATTCAACAAAAACTGGATCGAAAACAAATTTCTCAGCGTAATTTGGAGCGTTTAAAGCCGAATAAAACCGACTTCTTGCGTCGTTTTATAACTATGGATGAGACTTGGATCTACCACCATGATCCTAAATTGAAACAAGAACGTTTACAGTGGACTGAAGCTGGTTGTTCAGCTCCAAAGCAGGTGAAGTCACAACGATCAGCAAAGAAGGTTATGGCATCAGTTTTTTGGGATGCAAAAGGAATTTTGTTGATTGATTATCTTCAGAAAGGTAAAACAATGAACTCTGAATATTATTGCAGCCTTTTGGATCAGCTGGATGAAAAAATTCGTGAGAAAAGACCTGGTTTAAAGAAGAAAAAAATCATTTTTCATCAAGACAATGCACCTGCTCACAAAAGTGTTTTGACGATGGCAAAATTCAAAGAATTAAAGTACGAATTGCTTGAACATCCATCTCCACCGTATTCACCAGATTTGGCTCCCAGTGACTACTATCTCTTCAGAAATCTCCAACAATTCCTTCGTGGAAAGCATTTTTCGTCGGATGAAGAGGCCATAGCAGCCCTAGACGGTTATTTTGCAGAGCTTCCGGAAAACCATTATAAGGATGGGATAAAATTATTGGAAGATCATTGAAACAAGTGTATTGAGCGCAGGAACTTTTCAACCAACCTGTATAAAATCAATCAATAATATTGTAAAAATAAATTAGACTGACCAAAAAACTACCCTCTTTTTAAAACTTTTACCCATTAAAACAGAATTTGGAAAGAAAATTCTATAGCAAAAAAGTTTTCACCACAGGCGGCTGAACTTTATCGTTCGGCTTTTACACTGCGACAACGTATGATGAATGCTGTACAAAATTTGGAATATTACATGATGATTGAAGTAATTGAACCCAACTGGCATATATTTATACAAAAAATGAGTAAGGTGAGTTGGAAATAAAGAATATGTTAACGATAACAAAAAAGATTTTTTATGTGATTACACATTTCTTTTGCCTTAAATATTTTGTTGTAGGTGGAAAATGTTGACGAAGTTTTATCTTTTCATCAAGATTTTTTGGATTCCTGTCTAAAGAATTGTATGCTGACAGATACCACCGCCTTGAATCGTTCCATATTTAAAATGTGTAATATTTGTTTAAAATTTTGTGAGTTTATACAGGTAAGATTTTAACAATAACTTTAGAAATTGAAAAGTTTTTTTTTTACCGTTTTGTTTCTCTAAAAACACTTTTGGTTAATATTAAAGGGTTAGTTTTTTTCTTGCACTTTTTGTTCTATGTTAAATAAATTTGTATGTTTTTTTAATTTTTTTTATCAATTCACTTGTTTTAATTAAACTATTAGTTTTATATAAATAGTAAGTTTAATTAAAAAACAGATCTATAAAATAACTTTATTTTGTTTATTGTTATTAAAAATAATTGTATAACAATTCTCTAACATCCTAAAGAAATCCCAACGTTTCTTTCTTGATGCCGAGCTAACTTCAATGATGTGTGATAGCAACGATGAGGATAATTCTGATTCAGATTATGAATTTTCTAGTCAAAAACAGGTATTTTCAAAGCCTCATAAAAATATTAAAATTTTTAAAATAGATTTCATTTGATTTTCTGATTTTCTGATTTTTTATTTTCTTAATTTTACTTATTTGGCATTTATCTGTTATTGTTTAACAATTAAAAATTACTTCCGAATCAATAATATTTTCAAATTTGCATGAATAATTAATAACAATTTCTTAACGTTATTTATGAGTGAAATAACCCCGTAGAGCTGGTATTAAGTTTTAAATTTTTCATATATTTTAGGATATTTTAGCATTGACAAGCAGTTAAGCTGTCTAAATGTGTGGACAAAGAAAGTCCTTGAATTTAAACTATAAAACCGCTCTTGAAATATATTTTTATTTAATATTGTTATGAATTTTTAATTAGAAAATCTTAACTTTTAAGAAAACATTGTCGCTTCATAAGCTGCTACACAACATGATTTTAATATCCATATTTTATTAATAAGAAAACTGAAATACAAAGGGTACACATTTTTTCAGGGAAGGCTAAAAAACTAATTTATGCCCAAATTCTTAAAATATAACTTAATCTATCTTCAGCAATATGTGTTAAATATGACAACTGGCGTCTACGTATAAAAAATACAAATAATATAATGACTTACATTATTCGCGGCGCTATGATATGATAGAGAGTATTAAAATTTAAAAATTCAAAATTTTATTAAAGCTTCACTGTTTTTTTTACGTTTTTTCAACATAAACTAAATTACAAAACAATTAAAAATAAACAAGATAATTGGAATAAGGACATTGATATAAATCTTAATATTACTTTGACTTAATATGAACTGAATTATCATAAATGTTATAATATTCTATTGGTATAACAGGCTTACAATTTTGTAGATGTTTCCATCTATTAGGCTGAATTGGAAGTTGACAAGTTTGTAACCGGTTTGATTCAATATATTCTGTATATTATTTAATTCAGTTGGGTATAAAAATTTAACATCACAATTTGTGATTATGGTTCGATTCCCAGAGACGGCAGCATCAATTTAAAGGGTGGTGCAACCATACTGCACGATGTTAATTGAAAATAAAACAAAAAGTTTTCATATAATTAGCTGTGTTCCCTTACTATTTGGGTAAAGTTCGGTAAAATGAGAGTAAGCACAAAATACTCTCATAAAATGACAAAAACGCCAAAAAAACACTTTCCTAGCCCAAAAAAAAATGTCAAAATGCATCAGTGGTGCCAAATTTTTAGGTGCAATAAGTGTAACATGACAAGTGAAAACGCGCTAATGGAGAAATACGAAAATTTAAATAAAAGACTCAAAAACATATGATAAAATTGCCCGCCGTTTACAGTGGCACGAAATTTCGAGATTTTGATATTTTCCTCTTTGAAAAAACACACATAGTTATTTCTAATAAATATATTTTTTTCATAATTTAATGTCTATGAGTTTTTTTTTCATTGTTTTTTCAAAGTGGTGTATATAAAAATCTCAAGATGGTTTATAAAAAAATGTCAATGTAAGGGAGTTACAATTTTCAAAAAAAGCGGTAAGAAAAATAAAAAGGTGCCGATCTGTCCCTTTTTTATAAACAGAAAATATTTGCAGTTTTTAGAAAGAACAAAACCGCTTAAAGTAACACGAAAAGGGCTAAATTAGCATCGCTGAAGTTCCTTAGTTTTATTTTTTACAATTATAAAACAGCTGTTTTTGTTTTTCACCTGTTCTTTTGAAAATTTACCCAATTTACCCAAAGAAAAAGTCTGGGCTACTTTTGGTAAAAAGAGAAACACTAATACATTCTCATAAACGCTCTCATTTACCCAATTTTCAAGTAAGGGAACGCTTTTGGGTAAATTTGGGTAAGTTTGGGAACCCGTGGTAACGTATACACTTATTATCTTAATATTTTTTATTATGATAGAAGGGTCTTTGACAATTATGTGTGAAACAAAATATCGGCCAAATGCTCGCCATGGACACATTTCCTACAGACCCGGTTTGCTGAAATTTGGGCACAATTCTCTCGATTGTGGACACATATTAGATGAATTTAATAAACATTCACTTATATTTACTTTATCCAATATATATGAAAATACGATTTTGCTAATGTAATGGATTATTGTTATCTAAAAGTGTAAATATTACAAACAATTTGCTTTTCTATGGGTCACCCAGTGTAAATATTTTATGACTCTAATTTTTATTAACTATTATTTTTTTATAGTTTATACTTCCAATAAAACCTATACTTCTTAGTAAAAACGATTCTTTGTCATATTCTTTCCATTAAAGGAAAATTAAGGAAAATAAAAAAAAAAAATCACTGCGGATGATTAAAGGTTATTACTAAGACAATTAAAGTATTCATCAAGGAAGTTTCTATTGCGTTTTTTTATTTCACTTGCAAAATACTCGCATATAAGGAGAAACTTCAACAAACAAAATGGCGGATGCTAAACCAAAATTTTCAAAGCTAATCAATGATAAATATGCAAACTGGAAGTTTAAAATGGAGTTGTTGTTAAGAAAGCAAAATCTATGGAAACGTGTAATTGAAGGATGTTGTCCGAAAGCTATTGTTGATAAAGGTGTTGTTATAAATCAAGCCGAAATTGATGATTGGGAAAATAAAGATGATGAAGCTAGAGGCACTATTGGTTTACTGGTGATGGATGATCAGCTATGTCATATCCGGAACAAAACGACTGCTAAGGAAACTTGGTTTGCTTTAAGGGATTACCATGAAAAGAACACCCTGGCAAATAAAGTTTATTTGATGTGGTCAATATGCAGTTTAAAACTTGAAGAAGGTGGTGATGCTGTTGCCCATATTAATTCGATGAACGGTTTATTTACAAAACTACGTGATATTGGCGAGGAAGTTTTTTCAGATAAATGGAGTGCGGCTATGCTTTTAAGTAGTTTGCCGGAAGGTTATGATACACTTATAACTTCACTAGAATCTCGGAAAGAAGAAGAAATAACATTTGCTTTAGTTCAACAAAAAGTAATTGCAGAATATGAAAGACGCTTGCATTTTTAAAAGCTGTAGCTCGACCCGCTGGTAATTGTTATTTTTGTAAGAAGCCAGGGCATCAGAAGAAAAATTGCGGCAAATATAAAAATTGGAAATTAAAACAGGTGCCTGGAAAATATGCAAACAAAGTAAATTGTGTTGAAGAAACTTCAAAATCAAACGAGTTTCTTTTTAAACTTGGTAGTAATAAAAAGTATTGCTGGCTGGTCGATTCAGGAGCGACTCGACATGCAGTAAATGATGTAAGATTTTTTGTGAAATTAGACAAAACCTATAATAGTTCAATTGAAGTGGCAAATGGTGAAATTGTTGATATTGAAGGTATTGGGTCAGGTGAGTTGATGCTATGTGATGAAAATGGTGATCAACATAAATATTTTTGTAAAGAGCTGTTATATGCTCCAACTTTGGTTTGCAATGTTCTCTCTGTAAGGCAGCTAACCAAATCTGGTTTTGAAATTAATTTTAAAAACGATCTTTGTTATATTAATTTAAACAAAAAGAATGATGGTATTGGTGATATTGATGGCGATATGTATATTTTACGTACACATGACAAAATAAATGCTTTTATTATTTATTTAATGAAAATTGTATTCATCACTGGCATCGTAAACTTGGACATCGTGATCCTGAAGCTATTCGAAAGATGTTTGCAAAAAATTTAGCTGATGATTTTGAAATTGTTGAATGTGGCATTAAAGAAGTATGCGAAACATGTGCTAAAGGGAAAATGACTCGTCTGCCTTTTCCAAAAGAATCTATATGTAAATCGGCTGCTCCATTGGATTTAATTCACACTGATGCAAACTTCTACTCCATCTGGAAAAAGGTACGTGGTTACATTTATCGATGATTTCTCAAATTTCACTATTATACAATTATTATAAAAAAAAGTCAGAGGTAGAACAAACGTTTAAAAATTTTGTAATTTTTTGTCGTACACATTTTGGTCGTACGCCAAAAATGATTCGCTCTGATAGAGGCGGTGAATACACTGGAAATAATTTTAATGAATTTTTAAAGTCTGATGGTATTCAAATTCAGCTGACTGCTCCTTTTACCCCGCAGCAAAATGGAAAGGCTGAAAGGAAAAATAGGACGCTTATTGAAATGACAATGTGTTTGCTTATTAATGCCAATTTGCCAAAAACATTTGGGGGGGAGGCAGTTTCTACTGCAAACTACATTCAAAACAGAATTCTTACACGGTCTACAAATTCAACTCCTTACGAATTGTGGTATGGTTCAAAGCCAAGTCTAAAACAATTTCATATTTTTGGTTCGAAATGTTTCGTTCACATTCCGTCCCGAATGAGGCGCAAATTAGACAGTAAGGCACATGAAATGATATTTCTTGGTTACGATATGAATTCGAAAGCATTTCGTTGTTACAATCCAGAAACCACAAAAGTAGTAATTAGCCGTAATGTTCGATTTACTGATTTAGTTACAAATAAACTAGATAAAAACGTTTCCATTGAGTTATATAAAACAAATAATTGTACAAAAGATTCATTATTGATTGAGAAGGAGAATTTTGAACCTCAGAAACAGGTCGTAATCAATAATATTAATGATTTTAATGAACAAAAATATAATAATGAGTTGGAAAATAATAAAGTGGAAACACCTGTAGTTAGAGTTTCGGAAAGATCTAATAAAGGTAAAGAGCCTAAAAGATTAATAAATGAAATATGGTCAACAAAGGAAATTAAAGAACCAAAAACGTATCAAGAAGCTAGAAAAAGTGCAGTGGATTACTGCAATGCAAGATGAAATGAATTCGATGATAGAAAATCATACTTGGGAGCTTGTGGAGTTACCTGCAGATAGGTCGGATATTGGAAGTAAATGGGTTTACAAAGTCAAAAGAAACGCTGAAGGCGATATTTTTCGTTTTAAAGCTCGTCTTGTAGCCCAAGGCTTTTCACAAAAATACGGAGTCGATTATGATGAAGTTTTTGCTCCGGAAGTGTCTCATACAACGTTTCGAATTTTATTATCAATTGCAGGAAAGAAAAACATGATTGTAAATCATGTAGATGCAAATACAGCATTTTTAAATGGAAAATTATCCGAAACAATATTTATGAAGCAACCTCAAGGTTTTCAAAATGAAAATGACAAATTAGTTTGTCTATTAAAGAAAATTATGTATGGTTTAAAACAGGCCGCAAGGTCTTGGAACAATACCTTACATGAAGCTTTGATAAAGACCAAATTTTCTCAAAGTATTAATGACCCGTGTTTATATAGCGGCTACATTAATGGAAGTATGAGTTACATTATTGTTTATGTAGATGATCTGAATGAATTTATTGAAAATTCATTATCAAGTCATTTTGTTATAGAAAATTTAGGCGAAATAAAACATTATTTGGGAATCGAAATATCAAAAGATTTAGATGATAATTTCCAACTTTGCCAATCAAATAACATAAAAATAACAATCAAAGAATTTAATCTTCAAGATGCAAAAACAGTCAAAACTCCAATGGATTTAAGTTATGGAAAAGGAGGAGATTCAGCTTGCCTTGAAAATAATACAAAATATCGTAAATTGATTGGACATCTCTTATACATTTCTGTTAATACCCGACCAGATATTTCAGCACCAGTAAGCATTTTAGCCCAAAAGGTATCACAACCAACAAACGAAGATTGGCTTCAACGCAAACGTATTTTAAAATATCTGAAATCAATAATTGAATTCAAATTGAACTTAAGCAACTCACACGAAGATCAACAGTTAATCGGTTATGCAGATGCGAATTGGGCAGAAGAGAAGATTGAAAGAAAATCTAATAGTGGCAGAATATTTTTTTATAATGGAGGTACCAAATCTTGGTCCTGTCAAAAACAAACGATTGTCGCTTCTTCAACCTGTGAAGTAGAATACATTTCATTATCAAAAGCTGCAAAGGAAGTTAAGTGGATAAGACAAATATTAGAAGATTTGCACCTACCTGTCACTGAATCAATAACAATTTTTAATGATGACAAATTCTCTTTCAGAACAAAGCATATGGATACGAGGTATAAATTAACAAAGGATCTAGTGAGAAAAGGTATCATAACATTCAGCTACTGTCCCACAGATGAGATGATAACTGACATTTTAACAAAACCGTTAGCAGTAAACAAACATTGTTATTTTTGTATTAAATGTAACTTAAAGTGAATGAGGAGGAGTATTGGATGAATTAAATAAACATTCACTTATACTTATCCAATATATATGAAAATACGATTTTGCTAATGTAATGGATTATTGTTATCTTAATTTTGTTAAGTGTAAATATTACAAACAATTTGCTTTTCAATGGGTCACCCAGTGTAAATATTTTATGACTCTAATTTTTATTAACTATTATCTTTTTTTATAGTTTATACTTCCAATAAAACCTATACTTCTTAGTAAAAACGATTCTTGGCCATATTCTTTCTTCAACACATTTGGTCGATTATGCTGACCAAAAAAATCACGAAGTGCATTTTAATTTGAACGCCCATTTTCGTAAAAGGCTACAAAAATCTTAACGCGCTGTTCAATTGTGTTCCTCTTCATGCTTGAATTTTTCGAACACTGAAACAAAGAAATGTCAAATTAAGTTGGGCAAAAAACTTGACGTTATGGTGTGGCTTACAATTAAAATAGTGAATTATGGTTAGACCACCCATAAGAAAAATAATATGTATGAGTTTGTATCTCTATAGCACTATAGAACCCCATCAAAATAAAATATCATAACAGGGCTATGAACGAAAAAAGCTTCAACAATTCCGCCAACTCTCTTCGTCAGATGGCGGGTAACAACTGTTCTAAGAATTATCATCTTGCGCAATTACAGTGTTGCCGTATTTGAAGCCTTTCATCTTTTACCACCTTTCATCTATTCTCTAACCCCTTTCCAAAAAAAAGCGAAACACAATTAGTAGGAATAATTTCCTGAATGATGTTTCTTTTTCAAAAATAGTCTATAGACAAGTAAGTATATTGTTTGATTTTTTATTGTGAGTTCTGTTTCAGTGCTTTTATTTATATTATACCAAGAGCCATTTTAAAACAATATGCCAATTCGCAAAGTCCTCATTTATTACTATATTAAAAAATGGCAGGGGTCATTTAAAATTATTCAGCGATTCTGTTTCAATACTTCCCAACAATGAACTTTTTATTTTCTAAATTTCAATATTAATTTAAAAAAAAGATAATACATTTTAAATAAGTCATTAACCTTTATGTGTTTCATAGTGGGTATTGCATTCAAAAATAAATCTTAATTAAAAAAAAAGATAATACATTTTAAATAAGTCATTAACCTTTATGTGTTTCATAGTGGGTATTGCATTCAAAAATAAATCTTATGGTTGATAGAGCAATAAGATTTATATAAAAAATAATAAAATTTATTTTTTCACTCTGAAATTTTTGTCAGAGATGTAGCTGTCATCAGTTAACTGTTTTCCATCAAAAAGTCATTTTCAAGAAATTGGTTCATAGAGGGTATTGAATATAAGGTTCCGAAATTCCTCATTATCAGAGTTTTTTTTTAAATAGAACACATTTCTACCTTTGATTTACTTTTTCTAAGCGGAACTTATTTTATGATATTAATTCCTAATGATAAATGGTTATCTGCAGTAGCGTACTCAGACTTAATATATGTAAAACGCAAACCTGTTCTGCTTTCTATAATCTAGAGAAGATAATAAGGCGCTGTATTCTTGTTATTTCTCTATCTAATAAGAAATTTTACAAAATTAAATGTCACACAGCTTTAAAAGTTAGAAACTCGAAAAAAACAACTTTAATATCTATTAAGCCACCTTGTATAAAATAGGGTGACTATAAATTTCTCGTTGCGAAAACTTCTCGCAACAGATACAGAAACAGGGTTCAGTACTAATTAATTCTACATTTTTGGTTTTTGCTAACTGCCTTTAATTCTCGAAAGTACTAATTGATAGGTTTGCCAGTCCAACTGCTGATGTTTCCATTCCTGGCAATCTGCCAAGTATACTAATATTTAAACACAACATATTTGATTGTGTTGTATCTGCTATTAGATTATACATTGCATGGCACCTGCATGTTTGGTATGTTCATTTGGTATGTGAGCAATTCCATATGAAAGCGGTCACCTTTTGGACGACCCCTCTCCGATTTTAAAATAAATAGTCTCAATCGATTGCCCAGCAAAAAATAATGTACCTACATATTTTTTTTTTATAGTGACTGGTTTAGTGGTGGTGTACACCACTGTCATGTGACAAAATTGTAGAATTCTTCATAAGGGACCTCATTGAAAGTTGTTTAAAAAAAAAACTACTAAAGCGATCGCAACGAGTGATAGCTCGTTGGAAAGGAATTGAATCAGGCTTTAATTGAAAAATAAAATTTTCCTAATTTTTCTCAGAAATTTACCTTTTTTCCCATGAAAATTAAATTTTCCCATGAAAATTAAATTTTCCGATTTTCCACAGAAGCTCCTAAGTTTTCAGGCTAATTTTACTTTTTTTTTGGATTCCTCATAATTTTTGCTTTAAGAATCAGCAATAAAAAAATGGGCCCCGACTCCTTGTTTGGACAGGAGAAGAGCATTTAAGAGACCACCTTGTTCTCATTGTTTTTATATTTTTTATAATTGAATTATTTTTAATTATTTAACATTATTTTATTTTATTATTAAAAATACATTTTAAAAATTATTTTACAGTTAAAAATACATTTATGAAGAAAAAATAATTTTTTTTTTAAGAGCCCCAAGTTGAGTGTGTAGTGAATATGGTCTGCCTGCCTTCACAAGATCGGCCATAAATCCATGGATAATAGCAGCAGTGGCATGTAATGGCACACCGAACCCGACTGAGGCTACAGGACATAAAATGTTTTGTAAATTTTTTAAATTACCAGGTAATAAATATTTCGCCTAAAATGACACGTGCAGAAACAAGTCATAAAACACGGATTTTCCATAAATATGGCGAAATATTTATTACCTGGTAATTTAAAAAATTTACAAAACATTTTATGACCTGTGGTCGGCTTATTGGCAGTAACCAATTAAGTCCCTCTTTAAAAAACATTTTATGACCAGTAGTTCACGCAAATTTTCCTATTAAAGAAAAGCAAATATCGCTTATTTTTTTACCTATTTTTTACCAAAAAATAAATATAAATACTTAACACACTCTGAGTCAAATTTCAGTTGAATACTAAACGTGAAAGTGTTAAAGTGTTTTTTTTTTGTAAAGTAAAGAGTGAAGCTGTAAAAACAATTTAAAGTAAAATGAATAAATTTTGCTGCAATCCGTTTAACAAGAGTGGACATCGTTCGAAAAAGATAAAAGTATTAAAATTAACTGGTGTTTCGAAGCGATACATGAATGAATTGAATATACAATACGGTGAAGAAGCAGAATTCATTTGCCCCAAGTGTAAAATCGATTTGTCTCAACAAGCAAATGCATTGAAACAAATGCAACCACAATCCGGGAGTGAAATGACAATTGAACAAAATGTTTCATCTGATAGTGAGGCAGACATTCCGATGGTCAATATGTCTTTGAGTCCTTTGAATGAGGCTATTACCACTTTAGGTGAAACGCCTATTAGAAAACGAAAGTTGCGAAGTGAAAAATACAGGAAACATAAAAAAGGCAAGGTTATGAGTGCAATCGCGACAATATTTGATGAAGGCTCTGATAACGAATGCAGTCAAGCAGATGACGTTGATGACGGCAAACAAATGATTGAGCAGTTGAAAAGAAAATTCAATTTATCGACCACTTTTCCGGAGAAATATCTCATTTTATCTGTGCTGCCTCAATCATGGTCTATACGCAAGATTTCTGAACAGTTTCAAACATCTTTTTACATCGCGAGAAGAAGCAAAGAATTAATTCGACAGAAGGGCATATTGGCGACTCCCACCAAGAAATTTGGCTCAAGGACCCTCAGCGAAGCAACGGTGAAATTGATTCAAGATTTTTACTGCAATGATGACAACAGCCGCGCCTGCCCAGGTACACGTGACTATGTTATCACACGTGAAGATGGAGAAAAAGTAAACAAGCAGCGCAGATTATTATTATGTAATCTATCCGAAGCATACCATCAGTTCAAAGAGAAATACCCAGCAGAAAAAGTGTGATTTTCTAAGTTTGCCATCCTACGACCAAAAGAATGCGTGCTGGCATTAGACAGGAACGGAACGCATTCAGTCTGCGTTTGCATGTTTCATCAAAACATCAAATTAATGTTCTTTCCATGCAAGAAATTGAAAGTATTTCACGGTGAAATTGAAACATATAGGGACCTCCTGTCGAAGTCGTTGTGCGCATACCCCACGGAAAATTGTCATCTGTCCAAATGCGACAATTGTCCGAAGATTGACGAGCTAGAGCAATATTTGGCGGAAAAGTTTGAACAGCTGTTAATTCAGGAGGTGCATTTCAAACAGTGAATAATTAGCAGCGGCAGATGTTCCCTTGAGACCGTGGTAAAGCAGTTCGGAATTCATCGAGGAATTCGGATTCAAGTTGAATGAACTGAAGGCGCACCATTTCATATCCGAGATGCAATCGAAATTTCTAAAGGAAAGTAAGGAGAAATTAGCCCAAAATGAATTCATTGTGATAAGCGACTTTGCCGAGAATTACACTTTTCTCGTTTAGGATGAAATTCAGGCTTATCACTGGGCAAACGACCATTGCACGGTGCATCCTTTTTGCATTTATTTCAAAAACGAAGATAACGAACTACAGACCGTAAGCCTTGTTGTTGTCGCGGAGAGTTTAGCTCATAATTATGTGTCCGTTTATTTATTTCAAATGAAACTGTTTGAATTCTTAAGATCAAAATTCGATGCAACCACAAAGTAACGTTTTTCTCAGACGGCGCGGCTTCTCAGTACAAGAATAAAAAAAATTTTTACAATCTTTGCATAATTGAAGAAGAACAAAACTGCAAGGTCGAGTGGCACTTTTTTGCGACGTCCCACGGTAAGGGCCCATGCGATGCGTTAGGGGGAACCCTAAAACGCATGGCGACTAAGGCAAGTTTGCAAAGGCCATATACTGACCAGATCTTAAATGTACAACATTTGTTTTCGTGGATTCAAAGCAAGGAAATTGCCATTAACACAGTTTTATGCACTCAAAAAGAACACGATGCCATGGAGCGACGACTTCAAAACAGATATAATAATGTCAAAACTATAACTGGAACGCAAAAGTTTCATTGATTCATACCAAATATTTCTGATATGTCAATTAATGTAAAGCGGTACTCTTCGTCTGCCGACGTGCTAAATTTAAAGTTACTTTAATTTTATAATGATGCCAAGACAATTAAAATTTTTAATAAATATTGTAATTAAGTATAAGCAGCAAAATAAGAAAGATTTTTTTTTTCATAAATGTATTTTTAACTGTAAAATAATTTTTAAAATGTATTTTTAATAATAAAATAAAATAATGTTAAATAATTAAAAATAATTCAATTATAAAAAATATAAAAACAATGAGAACAAGGTGGTCTCTTAAATGCTCTTCTCCTGTCCAAACAAGGAGTCGGGGCCCATTTTTTTATTGCTGATTCGTAAAGCAAAAATTATGAGGAATCCAAAAAAAATAAAATTAGCCGGAAAATTTAGGAGCTTCTGTGAAAAATCGGAAAATTTAATTTTCATGGGAAAATTTAATTTTCATGGGAAAAAAGGTAAATTTCTGAGAAAAATTTTATTTTTCAATTAAAGCCTGATTCAATACCTTTCCAACGAGCTATCACTCGTTGCGATCGCTTTAGTAGTTTTTTTTTAAACAACTTTCAATGAGGTCCCTTATGAAGAATTCTTCAATTTTGTCACATGACAGTGGTGTACACCACCACTAAACCAGTCACTATAAAAAAAAAAAAAATATGTAGGTACATTATTTTTTGCTGGGCAATCGATTGAGACTATTTATTTTAAAATCGGAGAGGGGTCGTCCAAAAATTTGCCAATTTTGATCGTTTTCATATGGAATTGCTCATGTATTGTATGATCTGTCAGGATTTATAGAGACTAAGTCCATGATTTACGTTTCTGTAAAACATTAACTACCCAAGTAAACAAGGTGACCCAAAATGTATCAACCTATCGGAAGATGCTTTTGCAAATTAGGGCAACTGTCAATTTTGTTTTAATATTGATTTGTAAAGTAAACAGATACAGAATACAGAATACACGTAGATAAGCCTAGCGTTCAATGGCTTATCTACTTCTTAAGAACACGGAATACTCGTGGCTATTTTACAATGGGGGATTTTTTGTAAAAATTTATTATGAGTGACGAAGTTCATTTTCATCTGAAGGGATACGTAAATAAACTAAATTTGCGCTTCCGGGCTACTGAGAATCCACGAGGTGTTATCGAGACTTACCTATACAAGGATTTTTTGAAGTCACGGGTCTATGTGAACAAGCCACAGACTCTGGAAGCTCTCAGAAAGCAAATACTGACACACATAAATAAATATTTTAAAATCAAGTAGAAACAACAATAAATATAAACAGCTTTGAAATCAAACTAAGTTTATTTTTATTCTAGTTTAAATATGTTTCTACTTATTTTTAAAATACGAAAAACATCCCCAAAATGTTGAGGTTTTAAATTAAAAACGATAAAGCTAATTTTAACTAGAATCATATTTACCTTTATAAAATTCAGTTAATTTAAAAATGTTCGTAAAAAATAAGATGTTAATTCAAATATAATTGATTTAACAATGATATTTGCTCTGTGTACAACCTGGCTTACTTTACACAGGATGTGGCCACATTGCTATGATCATGCAAATCCATTTTTGTAGTCAATGGCCCAAAAATGATTTTGACCAAATACTTTTCTGAATTAAAGAATTTGCAAAACAAATTGGCATCGATTTGTTATTGCATATTTAACGACTTATATTGCACATTTTACATTTTATTGCATATTTTCTTTAAAATAAATTAAAGTTATGTTTTAATTTAAAATAAACTAATGGAAGAATTTGTAAACCTCTAAAAGAAGAAACATTCTGTTGACATGTTCTTAAACAATTATGTTGGATTTCCTGATTTAATTTTAAGAAAAATTTTGTTTTATTTTTAGTGCACATTTTTAGATTCATAGTGCATATTTTTAGATATTTAGTGCATATTAACTTTTAAATGTTTTTTTAGTTCATATTTTGCATTTTTTACTGCATATTTTCGATTTTTTTTTGCACGAAAGCAGCAACTTTGTTAATGTGAAGTATATGAAATCGCTAACATTGTATGGATTTTTTTTCTAAATTGAGACTATAATTAAGAGAACAAGTCAAACATTAAAAAAAAAAAATTATTTTTCAACATAATCTCCTTTTAGCTCAATACACTTAGTCAAACGTTTTTCCAATTTTTGTATCCCTTCCATAAAATAGGCATTTGTTTGATCAATAGTTTCATTTCTTTAGGTTTGGAAATAGGAAATAGTCACTGGGGGCTAAATCCGAAGAATATGGCGGATGAGGTACCAATTCGTAGCCCAATTCATGGAATTTTGCCATTGAGACTACACACGTGTGCACCCGTGCATTCTGGTCAATTGAAAGCAAATGCGGCACCCATCTTGCAGACATCTTTCTTAAATCCAACTGATCATTTAAAATCAAAACCACACTGCCATATGAAATGCCTATGACATCAACAATCTCATGCACTTTTACTCTTCGATCGGCCAACACCATATCGTGGATTTTTTCGACATTATCGGGTGTATTTACCTCAATTGGCCGTCCAGAACGTTCAGCGTCATTTGTACTTGTGCGACCACAACGAAAATCAGTAAAATACTTTTTTACCATTGAAATCGATGGTGCAGAGACCAAGCTTTTCCTTGGTTTGATTGACGGTTTTTTTTCGCAAAAAATAATGTTTAATGAGCAATCAAAATTCACTTTTTTCCATTTTTAAAAAAATCCACGAGGTTGTATGTTTTGAACAGCTGTTAAACGCAAAGTAAATGACGGAACTTGCTCAAAATTTGACAGTAGTCTATTAACAGGCATTTCATATAACTACAAGGGAAGTTCGAATGGTCACGGAGTTATTGATCCGCCCTCATACGTTAATATAAAAATTTACTAGCTGAAAAATAGACAAGTTAAAAATCTGATTTATCTAAAATTTAAAGCAATCTAGATTCGATCAGCCTCAATTTTTTTTTTCTTCAACATTTTGTAATTTGAAAGCCTAGAGCCAACTAATTAAATTCCACTCAAGGTTACCTTAAAATTTAGAAATTAAAACCTTGGGTAAAAAATATTTGTTGGGACGGGGCCATGTTTTTAATAAGCGAAATATAAAATTTTTGTACAGAGAAAGAGAGAGAAAGAAATCATTGTTTGGACTCAGGGATAGTTTAGCGCAATCGGAGTTCTAACTTGGAAAATTTGCCTTTTTAATGTTAAGCATCAACGTGAATTGTGAAGCCCTATTGGCTTGGGTAATGCTCATGTAGATCAGAAATATTTTTGCAAATTTGTAGATTTTTAATTGCAATGTTCTTGGATATTTCATTTCCAGGAGATTTAAAATAAATGAAACTTTATAGCTAATTTTATTATTATTTTTAGTAAACAAACCAAGTTAGATTTTAAAAGAATATGCGCTTTGCAATTTAATTTTTACAAGATTCCTCGTTCGAGAATTATAACACAAGTAAAGCTACAGATTGCAAAATTTACCCCTACATAATTAATAAAAACCGTAAATTTAACTACAAATGCTTTTCTCTCTTTGCATTTTAAAATACTTATCTAATCACTAGAGTAAAATATTATTTATTTTTTTTCTGTTTCAGTCGGAATCATCATTAGCACCAACTGATACTTTTTCTGAACGTGTTAAACGTTTTGATCTGGAATTCACCGGTTTGCTAATTGGTCTGCTTAAACAAATAAATGATGTGGCATCTGATAATCCATCGGATCGTTTCATTAATTTGGTACATCGTATTAATTTCAATTCATTTTATAACGAACAAATGGACAAATTATGTGCCAAGGATTCAATGATAACAACAACAACACATCTTTAAATGATGGCAAAATGATAATAATGATTAATTAAATACTCAACATACACAACAATAAATTATAAAACATAATAATATAATCCTTAATGATATTTTATCTTGCCATTGATTGTATTTATAATATGGAGGAGGAGAGGATGGAGATTGTAGATTTCGATAATGATGAATATGATTGCTATTAAAAATGTATTTTGTATTTTTTGCTGTTCTGTTTTTTCTTCTGCACAAATAAAACTTTATTAAAACTGTAAAAATATCAGCATTTAGAAATGTTTTGGTGTAAAAAAGGAAAAATAATTGCAAATTTTACATACAACGAAACTGTATATATGTACATAAATACTCGTATATAAAACACATAGAAAATGTTTTAAATATGAATGCGATGAACTGAACAACATATACGGAATGATTAATGATGAATACTTATTGGTCTTTCACAAACATGCAAGGATTATTTGATTAAATATTAAACCCTATGTGAAAGGAGGAAGCCTAAAATCCCGAGTAAAAATAGTTGTATATGGTTATATATTATGTGATTGTGTTGTATCTAACTATTAATGGAGCCAAAGATGATTATATACAATAACATCTGATATTATTTTTGTGTGAATTTTTTATATATTGCCTCATATATTACAACAAAAAGTATGTATGTAGTATTATATACGATTAATCAAAAAATGTGTAGTGACCGATATCATCATTATTGTATATGGTCCCATGGTAAGTTATATAAAACTAACTTTATATATAATTCCATACAAATCAATATATATAGTTTAATATCAAATTTGGTTATCTTTAAATTAAGATATCTATATTTGGCCTTACATTTAGTCTTTAAAACCACATATTTTTTAAGTATTTTTTTTTATTTAGAAAATAAACGAACCCAACTTTAGTATTAAACGTACTCGTATTTTGTTTACGAGAGCCCTTCAAAAACATTTATTTTCTTAAACATTTAGATTGGTTGAAAATAAATCTACTAATCGGTATGCTTATAAAATAAATCAAATCAAAGCACCACCCAAAATTTAAAATTTAAAATATAAGTCTACCATAAATATTTGTATAGTAAATTATAAAATTTAGGTCTTTTAAATTGTTTAAATTCTAGAAATTTTAACTCTTTAATTTAAAACGTTAAGCACAAATTCTATGCATAAATAACCCATGTCCCAGATTTTATTCAAAACGGATGTAATTATATAAAATCAAATATATTTATGTATAACCAATTGTGTATAATTTGATGTCCTGGATATGAATAGGTGGATTTAGATGACCCAATTTTTGGATCAAATTGTATGTGGTTATATATGAGATATACTTTAAAGGAGTTCCATATATAGTTTAATTCTAAATGTCTGAAATGTTGCACTAAAAATTTAATACAATTTCAACTTAAAGTTTTGGCTTAATATTTATCACACAACTTGCGTTGTCATCCATATATGATATAAAAAAAACTTTCAAAAGCGAACATGATTACGGTTTTAATAATTCTCTTGCATTTTCAAAAATATTCGAAAATGCAAAATCAATTTGATGTTGTATATTGTGTTCTATACGATGAGTAGTTAGTAAAATTGCCAATAAATACCACAGATACATGAAGGATTGAAGTTTAACTACACATATGTACATGTGTTATATATATTATATACATATTTAAATTAAGGCGGGTCATTTTTAAAGCATTTTTTTGTATCCCACTGAAAATAAAATATCATAGTGCATTGTGTTGTTTAGTCCTCTATTTGTTGAATTGGACCAGTTTAAAACCAAAAAAAAATTTTGAATTAATTTATTTTTTTTTTATTTTTTTTCACAAAAATTACTTACTGCGAAAATACTATTTTTTGTGTTTATTTAAGTTTGCACTAATAAAAAAACCCGAAAATAATATTTTTTTATTCGTATTTTTAAATGTTAGTATCGTTTAAGTCACTTGGCCAATTGTAGTTGGGCCTTGAAACTTTCCTTTTATAAAGGGTGGTCCAACCATAATGCAAGGTGTTAATTGTAAGTCACAAATTAACGTCAAGTTTTTTGCCCAACTTAATTTGACATTTCTTTGTTTCTGTGTTTGACCATGGAGAGGTACACAACCATGGAGAGGTACACAATTAACAGCGCGTTAAGATTGTTGAAGCCTTTTACGAAAATGGGCGTTCAAATCAAAATACATTTCGTGCAAATCGTAATTTTTTGGGTCATCATAATCGACCAAATGTGTCCACAATCGGTAGAATTGTGCGCAAATTTCACCAAACCGGGTCTGTAGGAAATATGAAAACACCTGTGCATGGTCGCCCAGTTAGTTCTGCGAAAAACATTGATGTTGTTCGCGATAGTGTGGCATGAGGTCGGCCAAGCAGTTATCGTGAATTGTGTTCGCTATCGCGAGAAAATAACGCACTTCTTGTGGCCAGAAATTGAGGATATGGACCTGGACGATATGTGGTTCCAAGGATGGTGCCACTTGCCACACATCCAACGAAACAATGCCACTTTAGCGCGAGAAATTCATGTCGTGGCGATGTTAATTTGCCGTCACGATCATGTAATTTGACACCGTTGGACTTTTTTCTTTGGGGATATTTAAAAGAAAAAGTGTAAGCCAAGAACAATTCAAGAGCTAAAGGATGAGATAATTCGGCACATTAACGACATTGAACCTCAATTATGTCACCGAGTCATTAAAACTATGGACCATCGATTAGAGGTATGCCACCAAAGCCCTCGCGAGCATTTGGCTTATATTTTGTTTTACACTTAATTGTCATAGATCCTTCTGGCATAATAAAAAATATTAAGATAATTCTCTGAAACTTTTTGTTTTATTTACAATTAACATTGTGCATTATGGTTGGACCACCCTTTATATGATATATCTATATAATAAATAATACTTCGGCCACAAACCCAATAAAAACGGTCATATATACATTGGAATAATAAAAACCTTTTTTTACGATTTTATTAATTTTGGGCAAAAAGTGGTTTGTGAGACTATAGATCCGGGAGAGATACGGAGGGATCCATTTTTATTAAACAGCCATATCTTGATTTTTTTTTGTTCAGAAATTTATGTCACAATACAAATACATATGATAGACATTATATAAATTTCGTTTCTCGTGTCATTTTGTTCGTTCCCTGCACTTAGTGTTCTAATTTCACTAGTTCCTAATTCCATTCCGTTATCGGAATGAAACGAATGAAAATAGTCATCCTATAGCTGTTTTATATAAAGGATCCCTCAAGGTCTCTCCCTGGTCTCTTAAAAAGTGCTTGGTATATGGAGTAAAGACCAAACAATTTTTCCTTTGCACTATTTCGCCTAGTTTTAGAGATATTGCCCATTTAAGAAATGACCAGTATCTGGGCGAGAAAGAGCAAGACAGACAAATGTGTCAGTTAAAGTCTCATTTAGTACCTAACTAAAAAATAATTACCTTGTAGTTGATATCAATTTTATCAATTAATTAGTTCCATGTATGAAAACCACACAATGATGTAGCATGTTTAGGAGTTAAAATTTTTTCGGTGTAATCATTATTTTAAAGAAATCTTAATATCATTGTTTTTTATAGAAACTGAGATTTCTATAATATTTAAAAGACTAGATTCTAAAGAGTCTTCAATAGAAAAGAAAATTGAAGTTATGGGATTTTCGTTTTGGGGTTAATTTGATAAGAAAAGGTTTTTTAAAGCCCTTTTCACTATAGTAAGTATTATAAATAATTGATGTGTATTTATAATAATAAAACTGCGAAAAAAGGGATCAGTTGGGAATTGGGACTTGTCCCGTGATAGGTGAAAACAGGACCGGTTCCGAGTTAGTTGTGTGACCAGTTCTGTGACATGTCACATAGGGTAATTGACCACCTCCTAGGACAAACCCATGTTAAAGGGCCCGAACCTTTTCATATAAAAACCAGTTACGTGACTGGTCCCTATTACAATGAACAGGTCACGTGTCCAAATTAGGCAATTATTGATAGTAATGAAATTTTTTTATTACTTGGGATAGAAAATAATGTTACTCTATTCAAATTGATCAAAGTAATAACCAAAACTTTACATTGAAATAAGTATCAATTTAATGCAAACAAAATTGTCAAATAAAATTAAAAAATGCATTTGTCCTATCCATGAACTATCGAGATATTAAAGTTCAATTTACGCGTTGATATTTTCCAAATGTTGCCAAAGAACTTGGCGTGGACCAAATAATACTAATTAAAGAAAAGAAATTGTGAATAAAATTATTTATATTTATTATATTGTAAATTTAAATGTGTACAGGGTAACAAATAATTTGTTTTATTTTAATATTTTTTATGTTTTAATATTTGATGTCGCTTATAACAGTTTACGTTATATACTTTCCTTTTTTTACTGAGCAACTGAGAAATTGGTTATCAAAAAGGGGGAATTTATGGAAAATACGATTAAAATAAAGCTAAATAATGACAACAGTTTTTATAAGAAAGATGTCTGGATTATGTTAAAAAAATGTCTGAATTCAGTGGAAGCTACCCTTCTTTGGAACGGGCTGTTTAAAGCAAAATTTTATAGTAATAGTAACCCCCAAAAGCTTATTTTTTTATTTTAAAAAATTTTTGACCTATGATTTTTTATGAAAATTATTTTAAAAAAATACATTTATTGTTTACTTTCCAAAAATATCTTCAAATTAAATAAATTTTTTAGTGAAGTTTTGAAGATAATTTTAACGTTTCCAACAAAATTGATATAAACATTTTAATATTTTTATAAAAATATAGTAATTTCTTATTAATAGATTAAATCAGGCATATCTTTTTAAAATAAAACAAAAGATTCAGGATTGTAATTTAAAAAACGAACGATTTCCAATTTTTCAGCACATAACAGAAAATGTATAACACAGTTCCTCTTTCGTACCCGGTTTTTTTTTGAAGTGTATATCGAAACTAAAAAAAATCCGCAACGGACTTGGCCAGATTACATCGAAATTTTTTTATGGACACCCTAAGTTTTTGCACCCAAACATGATTTTTTTAAAAAAGGAAAATTTTTATGGAATCCATATTTCATAAACCGTTCGGAATTTTGTTTTTATGTCTTTGGCAAAGTTGTAGATCCAAACCAAAGCAAAAAAATTCTCACATGGACCGACCCAAAAAAATTGCATCCACTGCATCAAAATTGCAAAAAATTGGGAAAAAATGCTATTTTTTTATGATTTTTTCATGATTTTGTCCTGAAATGGCTTAAATACTGGGAATTTAAGAAATCTTTCTTCAGCTAAATTATATCTAACAACAATATAAACAACTCTCTAGTACATGTCATCTTAATACGAACATTCCTTAACCCTAGAAAGCACATCTTTTTGCTCACACTTATTTTGCATAGCCAATGTTTGTCGTTTCGACAAAGAAAGACTATATAGGTTAATGCCGTTTTTGTTGTTACTTGTTTTAAAATTTACTATTTAAACATTTTATTGTTGTAATGCTGATATGTTTTTGAAAAAACGAATATATTTATTTTATTAATAAAAAGTAATTATTTTATAACGCAATTAACAATTTCATAATTTTTTTTTATTTTTTGTTTAAGTTTTTTTGTTTATTTATACAAATGCAAAACATGTGTATTATTAACTGCCGATGATTTTATTCTGCTACGATTTTACTCGAAAAAAGTATAGTAACTTCTGGTAAAATGAGAAACACAATTACTTTCTTATCACGCTCTCATTTACCGAATTTTTGTTAATAAAAACGCTTTTTGGTAAGATGGAGTCAAAGCGGGTTCGCGAGGTAACGTTTGTCGAACAGAACTGAAATAAGAAAATATATAATTTTAACAGAATAAATAAATAACATACCATTGCTACTCACGCCTGTTAAGGTTTAAATATTTTTGGTGGTGGTTCAAGGTCATGATCTGACTCTGCACTACTACAAGAAGAAAGAGGATCCAAAGGTACATCTCTAAATCCAGTGTCTCCTGGGTCTTCCATATCACCATCCTCACACAGGCACACCTTGTGGCTCCACCAACAAACCTCTGCAAGCATTGCGTCCAGCTTCTTGCCTTTGAATCTTTTTTCCATTGGCATTGTGACCTGGTGGAATCGCTCCCCTTGCTCATCTGATTCGGTGGGCAATTGTTTTAAAAAAAAATCAATATGATGATGCAAAAAATGCAAATTCAACGTCATCGATACATTTATATTTTCAAAATATTGCAGCATTGTTGCCACTAATTTCTTTGCTTTATCTGGCTCTGCTCGATCCTTTCCTAAAACATTCTGAATTACAGCTTTGAGAGCGTCCCATGCGTTTCGGAGATTAAAATTTACATTTGTAAGCACAGCTGTAAATGTATCGTTTTTCATTAACTTCCTGATATCTGGGTCGTTCACGACACCTGTTCAATGTAAACAAATTTATTACAAACGATTAAGATAGGTATAGTAAAGCGGGACCCGCGAAATCAGATATAAAAATAATTAAAATTACATAATTACCAGCTTTAATTTTTGCATCGCTGAGTTTCGGAAATATAGTTTTCAAGCAATCAAAAACTTCATCACTACTTCCAACAGCAGTTTTGATGAACTTTGAAGCGATTCCTAGTTTTATGTGGAGCGGCGGAAGTAATATATCACTAGTCTCCCTTATGAACGGCTCATTTTTCAGTTTAAGTTGTTTTACGTTTTCGGCATCTCTTGCACTTCAGTTTGTGCGCTTATACTGATTGCCCGGGTATCGTGAGTCCCAGTCGCAAATAAAGCAAAAGAAGCTAGGGAAGCCACCTTTTGAAATTATTCCTGAAAGAAGAGCACTTGAGAAAGGATACTACTAGATACAAATAGAAAATAGTACCTTGCATTATGTTCACGACTTTTAAATCGCAACAAATTTTCCATTTGTGCTCCTCATATTTAATTTTCTCCAATATATTACCTAAAGTTTTATAGCATTCCTTCATATTAGTGTCATATGCTAATGGAATTGAAGGTTAGTTGTTAGTTTTATGGAGCAGCACAGCTTTTAAACTTGATACTGAGCCATCAATAAACAATAGCCAGTCATCAGCAGCATACGCCATTTCCAACTGATTCACTAATCCTTCGATGTCAATGCAGTGTGTAAACGTGTTCGCTGCATCGACGGTGTAAAATGTTTGGAACTCTGTTTGACGGCTCCGGTATGATGAGGCACTAACGGTATGCTCTGTAAGCTTTCGGCGCTTCAAAAATGAGGTTAGAAATTCTGCATTCCGCTGTGATAAGCCCATCTTAGCCACAACATAGTCCATTTCGTTTTGTACGAGCGGTTTTGGTTTATCGTCGTCAATATCAGGCTCATAATCGGCATCTTGGAAATCTGATTGATTTGTGAAAGTCGTAGTGGATGACCGTGTGGACATAACATCCGGACTCGGAGGCTTAGGTGGTTTGACACCATCAGGCATTGACACCGGGAGTATGCCTGTATAAGCGGCCACATATGTTTTGCATTTTAACATATGTTTATTTAACTTAGGGGAGTAATTGATACATGAGTAACACCGGGATTTGTCGTGTGAATTTGGGTCTTTTATCCACACCATTGGCTTCATGAAACTTAAATTTCTACCTCGTCGATGATACCAATCCAAAAGGCGGAAGTAACAAGTGCCACACACTGTATTTGGAGTGTAATCTTTACCGCTGGGATCAACCTCATCGAAATAAGATGCATAGGCTAGCTTAAATTCCGGAGTAGACCTTTTCCTTTGCACACTTGTAGGCACCATATGACCACAAACTAAACAAAAATAATCAATGTTTGGACACCGGCTATTTTCTATATTGCACAATAGTTGAATTGTAAAATTTTGCACAAAACACGGATATAATTAGACTTTTCACTTTCGAATACACTTGTTGAATGACAATGAAACGATACTTGAACTGTTATTTATACTGCGTGCTAGTCTGATTGTCAAGTGTGTTTTATCTTCGTGTTGCACATCACACCAATTTTAAAATCCTGTTTAGGAAACCCAGTAAAAACCCAGTTCCACCTAAAAACCGCAACACGAAGATGAAACACACATGACAATCACACCCACTCAGAAACATTTTTTAAGAAGTTTGGCTATTTCCATATTATCATGAAAAAATAGCATTTTTTCCCAATTTTTTGCAATTTTGATGCAGTGGATGCAATTTTTTTGGGTCGGTCCATATGAGAATTTTTTTGCTTTGGTTTGGATCTACAACTTTGCCAAAGACATAAAAACAAAATTCCGAACGGTTTATGATATATGGATTCCATAAAAATTTTCCTTTTTTAAAAAAATCGTGTTTGGGTACAAAAACTTAGGGTGTGCATAAAAAAAAAAATTCGATGTAATCTGGCCAAGTCCTTTGCAGGTTTTTTTAGTTTCGATATATACTTCAAAAAAAAAAACGGGTATGAAGGAGGAACCACACGATGACCTTAAAAATGCTGCACTGTGTAATTTAAAGGTTTTGATATCAAAAATTCAATTCAGTTCTAATTCCATTCCCTTCTATTAGTGGTGAATTTCGTATAATGGACAAATAAATACTCATATTTTTATAGCAATGAAATACAAATTTGAGAATTTTTATAAAAATGGCTAAAATAATGGCTAATGATTAAATAAAATTTTTTCTGGCTAAGCGTGTTTAAAAATGGCTAAATTGGTAACAATGGTATGCAGGGATGATTAGTGTGTGAATCAAGCTTAATGCAATTGTTAAACAAAAAGTCATAACCAGGGCAGTGACTTTATGCACTAAAAATCCAAAATATGCAATAAAAATGCAAAATACGCACAAAAACCAAAATATTTGCATTTAAAATTTATAGTTTAAAGTGGCAGATTTTGATACTTCTATTTATTAATTCGATTAATTCTGTATGTATACGAAAACTGGATGCTTCTTCTTTTATTATATGCATTTTCAATGCTTCTAAATTATTCGTTTAGTTTATTTTGAATTAAAACATATTTTTGTATTTAAAAGAAAATACGCAATAATATACATTAAAAATCAAATATATAAAAAATATGCGGTCAAAAGCCAAATATGCAAAAATATGAATTTAGAACAAAATAGGCAACAACAAATCGATGACATTTTGTTGAAAATTTATTGATTCTGAACAGTATTTGGTCAAACTAAAGGGTGGTCCAACCATAATGCATGATGTTAATTGTAAATAAAACAAAAAGTTTTAGGAGAATTATCTTAATATTTTTTATTATAATAGAAGGGATATAACAATTATAAGTGAAACAAAATATCGGCCAAATGCTCGCTACGGCTTCGGTGGCATACCTCTATCCGATGGCCCATTTTCTTAATGACTCTGAGACATAATTGAGGTTTAATATCGTTAATGTGCCGAATTATCTCATCCTTTAGGTCTCAAATTGTTCTGGCTTATTGACGTACATTTTTTCTTTTAAATATCCCCAAAGAAAGAAGTTTAACGGTGTCAAATCACATGATCTTGACGGCCAATTAATATCGCCACGACGTGAGATAACACAGCTATTGAATTTCTCGCGCAAAAGAGCCATTTTTTCGTTGGCTGTGTGGCAAGTGACATCATCCTGTTGGAACCACATATCGTGAAGGGCCATATCTTCAATTTCTGGCCACAAGAAGGCCGTTATCCTCTTGCCATAGCGAACACCATTTACGGTAAGTGCTCGGCCGACCTCATGCCACACTATCGCGAACAACAGCAATGTTTTCCGCAGAACGGACTGGGAGAGCATGCACAGGTGTTTTCACATTTCCTTCAGATCCGGTTTGCTAAAATTTGGTCGATTATGCCGACCAAAAAAATCATGAAGTGCATTTTGATTTAAACGCCCGTTTTCGTAAAAAGCTTCAACAATCTTAACGCTCTGTTCAATTGTGTACCTCTCCATGGTTGAATTTGTCAAACACTGAAACAAAGAAATGTCAAATTAAGTCCGGCAAAAAACTTTACGTTAAGGTGTGTCTCACACCGTGCATTATGATTGGACCACCCTTTATATTGAAGCAATTGCCTGCAAACATGCATTTGCGTGAAAGTCGCTGCCAAGGTCATAACAATTGAAAAGTTATTATTATTATTAATGTAGGCGTATTCAGGCTCTGTTTTTTATTGTTATTAACAGTAAAACTTAATTGAACAGAAAAAAATATTTCAATAAAAAACGTTTTTCGCACACTTGGAAATACCTTTGATTTGAATTTTAAAAAAAATACAACTATAAATATCCTGTTGTGTACAATTAGGAAGCTTTTTGGTTGGCAAAAAAAAAAATTAAATGAAGGTGTGTTAAAGCCACTACCCCATCCATATAAAGAGCATTTGAATAGGAAAAAGTGTGGAAGAATGTGGGATGTGAAATATGCATGTGACACAGTTTTATAATTAACTTTTGCCACTCTGTAGGTTGTTGGACTACTAAATTCATAAAGTGGCATACAATGGTTTTTGGTTATTCCAGGCTGTTTATAGTTACTCGTATTTATTAAGTAAGAGAGTGTTTGCCGTACAATTGAATACACGTGCCAACAACAAATGGGTGCAAATTGTTGACACGTGATCATAAAAGAAGTTTCATTATAAGTACATATATATTTAAAATTATACTTAATTTACTCGAACCACAGCCGTTGTAAATCCATAGTGAGCAACCAAAATAAATGTTTAGTAAACATTTGATTGCCAATTTTTGTATAAGAAACCAAAAATTGACAGTTTGAGAAAATACAGGGACGTCAATAAATATGTATAAAGAGTGCAATTAACTTATGTGGACACATACTTTTCATCAAGTCAAAGACTTTAATTAAATAGTTGACAGAAGTTGCTAGATATGTTCAATTTAATGTACCTTATCCACCAGGTTTTCAATGCATATTTTTTTTTTACATTCCATTTTATTTACACCTGCCTTTATATGATAATTGGTAATTAGTTTTGAAGTTTGGGTATTAATTGTCTTAAATCAACACTTAAGATAACTTATATTTAGTGTTAGTAAAAATTTATTTGTATTAAATTGTATAAAATACATTTTGTCAAATTATCAATTATAAGAATCGGAGAAATAGCCCCGATGGAGTCTAATTTCATTGTTAAAATGAGATGTAAGTTTAAATGTATGTTTTAAGCTGGAATTACTTATGACCTCTTGGACTGTGCTGACGTTAAGATCACGATGTATATTATCATTGGATATGTACCATTCGGCGTTTATAATAGTTCTCAGTATTTTTGATTGAGCTCGTTGGATGATTTTTATATTAGAATTGCTTGCAGTATCCCAGAGTTCTGCGCCATATTTCCAAATAGGAGCTATTATTGTTTTGTATATAAGCAATTTGTTTTGTAAAGATAAAGTTGAATCCTTTCCTAAGAGCCAGTAAAGCTGTCCAAATTTGTACTTTACTTCGTTTTTTTTTACGGATGATATGATCTTTTCAGATTAATTTAGAGTCGATTATCATGCCAAGATATTAGCTTTATTATCATTTTGAATCGGAGTGTTGTTTATCGTAATTGCTTGATGATCACTTATCTTTCTATTAGTGCAAGTCACTTGTACTGTTGTTCCACTATTTACTAAAATACCCCAGGTTTTAAACCAGTTTAGAGTATTGTCCAGCAATTGTTGAAGGTTAGATATGGCCAAAGTTATATCTTTATTTGATGACAAAAGGATAGTGTCGTCTGCAAGTGTTGCAATCATATCTGTGTTTCTTGTTGGAGTAGGAATGTCTGCTGTGTACAGAAGGTATAGGATAGGGCCAAGGACACTACCTTGCGGAGCTCCCGCTTCCATTTCAATTATGCCTGAGCATTCATCTTTATATTTAACATAAAAGTGCCTGTCAGTTAAATAACTTTGTAGAAAAGTCCATTGGTAAATTTTTTTTATAATTCATAAAGTAGGCCAGCATGTCACACACTGTGAAGCGCTTTCGCTACATCAAGTTATGTGGCCACGCAAAAATGTATTTGTTGGATCGTAGAGTGCATGCGTCTAAAATCAAGCTGATGCACTGGTATAAAATTTCTTTCTATAAGTATTGGTTCTAATCGATCAAAAATAAGTTTTTCGAATAATTTAGATAAAAGTGGTAATAGACTTATTGGCCTGTATTAAGTAGCCCTTGTGGCGTCCTTGTTGGGCTTTGCAATAGCGATTATTTCTGCAACTTTCCATATTTTAAGAAAATATTTCATTGCTATTATAACGTTAAAGATATTTCTTATGTAGATAAGTCCCTTCATTGGTAGTTCTTTTAATAATTTGCCCGTTACTCTGTCATAGCCAGGGGATTTTTTAGCATTAATTCTTGTTTTAATAGTAGTTTTAACTTCATGTAGAGAAATGTTTTTGATGTGGTAGTTTGTGGATGAAATGATATTTGGCAGAGAAATATTTTGTTTGCCCATTTCATTAGAAAAAGTTTTGTAAAAATGATCAGCTAATACTTTATCCTTTTCGTTATGATTTCTGGCCCCGTTAAGTTAGGTTTTTGGATTGGCGGTTGATGGATAATATCATTGTTAATTTTTGTTGTGGCTTTCCATAATGAGTAGCTTGTTATCTTGGTTGAATCAAGGTTTTCAAGATAACTTTTCAGTTTATTCCTTGTTTTATCTAAGGTTGATCTTGTTGATTGCCATTTTTTTCTTTGTTTTCGCTTTGTCTTAATCTTTTATTTGATAAATGGTGATATACTATATTTGTTTGATTTGTGGGTCATTATGGGTGTAGAATCAATTGCAGCATACAAAAGTGTGTCATTAAAATATGCTATTGAACTGTCCATTTCATCTTTGGTTTTTAGTGATATCTGTATGTCAAGTTTATTTTCAACTATTTTTCTAAAGCACGACCAGTCTGTTTTCTTGTTGTAAGAAAATTTGTGATGGGTCGCAAGAAGAACATTACTTTCGAATTTGAGTATTATGGGTTAGTGATCGAAGGATAGTTCGAAGCACGATTCTATCTTTAAATGTTCATGTTTTATATTTTTCGTGATAAAGAAGTCAATTAAATCAGATTTTTTGTTTAAGTTAGTTGGCCAGTAAGTAGGCTCTTCAGTGCTTAAAAAATTGCTATTAGTTTCTCTTATTGCTTCAAGTAAGTGCCGGCCCTTTGTTATTCTCGAGCCCCAGAATGTGTTTTTGGAGTTGAAGTCTCCTCCAGCAATAAATAATTACCAATTGATTTTAAAAAAATTGGAAGGACAATACACATCAGACAACACGAGTGGGCCGAACAAGTCTTCAATTAAAATTGAGATAGCTTGGAGGTAATATTTTCTGAAACTTTCAAGTTCAGTACATTTAATTGAGTTTTTGATAATTATTGCTGTACCCCAATGGGCGGTATTGTAAGGATGATTTGTGTTGAATATTGTAAAGTTAGGTATACTTAAATAACTTTTTTGTGTGAAGTGTGTCTCAGATATATCTACAAAGTTCCTATATATAAAAGTTTTTAGTTCAAGGACGTGTTGACCTAGCTCATTCGAATTCCAAAGGATAATCTTTAAATCATTTTGTCTGCCCATCAATTTTTGAAAGTAGAACTGTGATTATATTCATCATATTAGATACTTGCGTTATAAGCTGTTTCATCATATCTTTAATATCTTGCATATCATTATTTGATTGTTGAAATCTAGGGGTTAGTACGGAACTAGATGTGGAATTATTCGTTGTGTTTGTATTACAATTGAAGGTACAACTTGTTGTGGGAATATTTGTTGTATAAGCTGTATTGTTAGCTTTTATTGCTTGGGTGTATGTGATAATATGACCAGAATTATCTTCAGATCTTGCTTGTTCGTTATTGTGTAGATTTGAAGTGGTTCATTGCGTTCTTGAGCTTCACTAGTTGAAGGCTCATTTTCTTACTTTCTAAGAGGGGGAAATTTTTTTACTCATAAGTTCTTGGTAAACCATGCAACCTTTATAGTTTGCTGTATGTTTTTCGCCATATAGGGCACATTTGATATGATCACTCCTTTGTTTTATTAGGCACTGACTAGTTTTATGACTTCCGGCACATTTGACGCAAAAGTTTTTTGTATGTCCATATTTCTGACAGTTTGTACATTGTGGTAAGGACCTTTCCAGGTGACATCGTACCAATGCAGCACCCTATTCCTCAGAAATGGGTGGTAAGCCTCATCCTAGTTTCGTGAATCGTTGATTCGGGTGGCCCTTCCCAGATTCATGTAGATGAGGATTTGTCCACCGTGTATCGCTCACATATGGTTTTAAGATATACCTCGTCCTGCAGCCGAAGTATAACCTTAAGCCGATCAGATTTCCGTTCCCAACACGTGCCGTTGCTAGGAAGTAGTTAGTTTTCCCAATTCACACTCTAACCCGACTCACCTACCTATTATTCTCGCTAGTTACTTAGTGGTATTTACTAATCGTATCTAGAACCTTTCTGAATTCACACGCTAATCCGACTCACCTGCCTATTATTCTTAAGAGTTACTTAGTCTTGATTACTTATCGTATCCAGAACTTTTCTTCAATTCACTCACTCTCCTGCCAATTATTATAGTGAGTCACCCGAAGACTTCAAGACCAGGGACGACCCTAATTAGAGGTGTTAATATAGCGCTAGGGGACTTGTCTATATAACCGTCTCCGTTCAACATTCACAGAGACGGTCGTAGCATTAATTAAAGGAAGCAGACCAACCTCCACGCTGAGTTTACCCCGGCTGGGAAAAGAAACTGTATTACAAATATGTATCGACACACCGGTGCTGTGTAATTTGCCACTGATCGGCCAATAGTCTTTGACGTATTCGACAAGGTTTCTTTATCCTTACCCCAAGTGTTACCGGCTAGAGATTTGAGAACTTTATTTTTACTTCGCAACTTGCTGCATGTTGCAGTGGTGAACGTAAAGGACGTGTAGACACTATCGAATGTTAACCCGATTATTTTGGGTCATTTTAGTGTTGGAATTCTGACGTCATCGACATTCAGCTTCAAACGTTGCTTATGTTTTAGTGGAGGACAGCTGCATGTTTCTAGCAGTGACGAAATTGTTAGGATCATGGAAAAATGCATTTATCATTTCGCTCAGAGTATCTATGCCATTGCCACTTGGAGTTAGAAAGGTAAAAGTTAAACAAGATCGGAGAGACAAAAAGGAACAAATATATCTGGAGAATCCATTAAGGTTCATGTGAAAAAAATAAAAATGAACACAAGATATTTTGAAGGTTGATAACCACGAATCTAAGATCAGAATTAACAAATTCAAAATAGTGAATTAAAAATGGCGATCGTAGTTTTTACTTTTTATTCGGGATCTAAAACACACATTTGTAAATGACTTTGGTTGGGTCACTGATCACAAATCTGAAATTTTAAATACATAACGGCTTACATTTTTTAGATATTATCAACTTTCTTTATCCCAAATTATTTTTTCAATAAAAATATTTTTTTTTGGTCAAAAGTGCACAGATGGTTTATACAAACTTTGTTGTCATGCTGTAGAGATTTTGTTGGCCCATTAATACTTAATGAGACCTAATGACAGATTTGTTGTTGTTTCTCATATACAATTTGTAGTTTAAATTAGAAAATAAACTATAATATCGTTTTTGTAATTTTTATAAAAAAATAAAACATTTAATAAAAGCTTATGAAACTGCTTCATCATATCTATTTTATTTTATTTTATTTTATTTCATTTAAATTTTTTATATGCAATTTTATTTATATTTCACTCTTTTATATTTATTTTAAAAATATTTTAATAATAAATAAGCTTGTCATAAATTTTTACTTTTAGGATATAGCTTATGAATAGTTTCATTGGAATATACACAGAATTTTGGTTGAATCCATATATATTTAAATCGAAAGAAAATCGACGAAGATTTCAATCCACTTTACATATATATGATATTATATCTAGAGTTATTGACTGTCCTAAGCTGTTATAGCAGATATTGTTTTATGTGCCACGTAAAATACTTCGTTATAATCATTATATTTTTAATATTCCTTATCATCGCACTAACTATGCCCAAAATAGTACTTTAAATCGCGCGTGTAATGATCTCTATCCCATAAATGAGATTGCATAAAAATCCAAACCACGTAATGGAATTTTGCACTTCTGAAGAAATGTTTCTTTTTGAAATTTTTAATTTTGTCTGAACGAGGCATGAAGTTGGTGGTGAAGCAAGAAAAGTACAAGCAAAAACAATTATTTTTGTTAATTGCTGTTTTGCATGTATTTTTTATGTTTTAAACATTGGTTTTATGTCTTGAGTAGACAGACGTACAATATTTTGTAAGGAAAATAAAATGAAACAGAAATACATTTGGTTGCGACAACTGAATAATTCGATTGCTGCAACCAAACTATTCAGTTGGCAAAAAATTCGGTTGCTACAATGAATCTGTTTTCTCTGTGCGATTTTGTTAAAATTTTGTATACATTTTCACAATTGTTTTATGAGGAAATACGTGGTGGAAATTTGACCGAAAAATGGGACTTTTTGTTCACAACTCCGAAAAAATTCTAATTTAAATTTCATTGTTTTCCTTCGTTTAAGTACGAGCTTTATACATCTACTAACAGAAAAAAATTGACTACGTCGAGACTTTTTTTTTTTGAAGGTCAAGAAAAATGAGGTCCCAATGGCTGAATTTTAAAAATTTTAAAATAAAAATTTTACAAAGTTTTTGTTAAATATGTATCTTTGATATGCTAAATTGTTTCATTTCATAAAATATTTCATTTGATATATTAAAAAAAAATCAGAAAAAATATGTTTTTTGGGCCCTAAACACTTCTTAAACAAAAAAATTATAAAACACTGACAACAAATTGATATTGAATTATGTGGTACACAAAACTATTTATTAAAAATGCATCAAAATATATCTTTGTTAGTTGTCCCAAATGATTAAGACTCAAATTACAATTTGGTTATTTGAGGTCCAAGAACAAAACAAAAATGTTTTATAATGCGTATGTGTGCATTAAAAATGGTACGTACTCGTACTTTTACTGGTCTGGTGACACCCTGAGGTGTTTGCAGTCATTTGGAAACAAAAAACAGAAAAGAATAAATAAATGCAAGAATGAAATAAAATTTTGTGTATTGTTAAACAATACGCATATGAATAAAACAAATGATTTCGATGAATAAATTGAAATTTAGGGTGGAGGGTTGTTTGTTCGTTGGTTGAATTGATGACGCTGCTGCTCTTATGATGTTCGTAACCATAGTGTGAATAGGATAGTGGTATATAAAAGTCGATCGGATTTTCTCTGCAGACCGTATGTTGGTATTTTTCAACAATGTTACCATTTTATAGACCAATTTTTAAAAAAATTAGCAGTTTTCAACAACCTCATGCATACACTATGTTTAACATCAAACGCCCTCTCCTTATGTCAGATTCCATCTATCGAAACATTGAATTAAATATGAATACTATCAAGTGGACTTGTTGTAATCATTTGCAATTATTTTGCCAATAATTACTATTGTGTCTTATGTCTACATTTCTAATACTAACATACATATATTTGACAGTAGCAGTTCTCAAACAATTATTATGATGTACCATATAAAATTTAAAAGACAGTAATAATTAGGCATAGGTAGGGAAAATTCAGATTGTTTTGGATTGCTCCTATGCCTATAAATTTTAAGAAAAGTAAAAATTAATTTTTATAAACTAGATCTTTGAAATAGGAGCTGAAAACGAAATTTTATTACCGAGAGTGTAGGATAATTCTAGATCGACTGAGATCTCAACTAAAATACAATCAAATTATTTTAAAATCCACTGAATCAAAGCAAATGTTATATACACTTAAAAAAGTTTGTAAATTAAAATAACTGAAAATATCATTTAAAAGAAATGATATTTTATTTAAAAACCGGTCTACTTAATTTTCATTTAAATTAAATGCCATTTGTTATTTATTTTTAAATGTTGATTAATCAACTGACACATCCGTAAGAAACAACTGGTATAATCAGTTAAAATAAATGTCAAAATTTTACCCACCAATCCTTAAAAAATAAATGTTTTTTTCATTTATTTGAAATTATTTCCGTTTTTGTATTTTTTGTTTTTTTTTAATATACTCGTACAATACAAAATGTATGTATGCATATAAAGCTATTAGCACTTTTTGTGTGAATGTATTTGTATATGTATGTGTGTTTATGAAGTTCTTGTAAATTGTATTGAAAAATTTTGTATATATACAACCAATTTAAATAAAAAAACAAATTGAAATTTTTTTAATATTTTTTTTGAAACAGACAGCAAACAAAATTTAAATTTGTAATAACTGTTACGGACACAAATAAACCACAAGTTTCCGTTTTGTGGGTAAATTTTTATTAAATTTCAAACAAATGAAAAAAATAAATGAAACTGAAAAAAAATCGGTAAATGATAGTAAATTATTTCGAATAAATGTATAAAAAAGTTAATATAGATGTTTCTTTGAAAAATTAATGTATCTTCCTTTATTTTTAAATGGAACGGAAAACTTTTTTATTAAACTACAAACAGTTAACTACATAATATTCTGAGTGTATGCTTTAGGAAATATGTATGATAGACAATTTCTAATTTTGTTTTAATTCATTTAAAAAATAAATTTTAAATAATATAAAATTATATTTTCATGTCCAAAAAATTGAAATAGATCTTTTAACCTGCATGTAGTATTTCATCACCAGAACGCGAAGTTTTAGAAAAGCTATAGCCTCTAAGCAGGGCTTTAACAAAAAACCTATTAAAATATAGATTTTACTCCTTAGCAATTAAACAAGTGACGACGTATATTCCTAACAAGAACTATGACGTCACTTATGTTATAAAATAATAATACAAAATTTCTTTAAATTCTAAAAAAATAGTTTCATTTAAAATTCTATGAAAAAATTTATAAAAACTAAATAATAACATGGAATGTTATTTGATTTATCAACTAATTTTGATGAAGTAGGAACTTCAGTATAATTAAGTTTTTTAGTCGAAGAATTCGCTTATTTGAATTCTTAATTGCACAAACACAGAAAAATCTGTGAGGACTTTTCTACTAGATAACCTCTTTAACTAAAGTTTAAACCAGATAGTGAAAAAGTCAGGGACAAGTGTTATTGAATTTTTTTGAAGGCAGCTCTTATTTATTAAGGCTTTTTTATTCAACTTTATCGTCTAAATGTCCCACTTCGGTAAAACACTATCTACACTGCGTTTTTAGGGGTTTACTTCCACTGTACACGTCTGACATTTTCATTTCAAATTCAGATTTCTCTGAAAAAACCCAATATTATAAGGCATAATTCTTTAAAAATTTCTGGATGCTTAAAATTGTTCTAAACAAACACTTTAGAAATCAATGCAATAGGTACGTGCGGTACTGCCAGACAGACGTTTCCGCTCTGCGTTGTGAACCAGACTAGATCCCTTCTTCAGACTGACTGCTCTGTCGACGGCTCATATGAAAATTGGTCGACACACTGCGTTGCAGGTGGAGCACACCTGGAATAGAAGATATGGTATATCAGTGCATTTGTATGACATAAGCTTGACGATTTATCTGAGATATCAAAGATAAGGCTGGGTGATCTGATCAGATATCTCAATATTTCGGGTACACTCGATAGCAGCAACCTCTTAGTGGTGTGGATGCTCAAAATGGAGCCATCAAGTACTTTACTTGAACTGGCACTTAAGCGAACCCAGCAAAGAAGTGGTCGACTTCCCAAGCATAATTATTCACCACATCTCTTCGTTTGCAAATGAGGTCAATACTGTTATTTAATTTTAATCGATCGTTTAAATATTGAAGAAAGGGCAGATTATAAATAAAACCGTTATGGCAACCTTATTTATTGCCAACTATATAGTTGGGTTGAAGCCGATGTATTTGTAATTCGGTTAGTACAATAACAAATCTTTTGGAATATTAAACTTCTATTGTAATAGGTAAACAACAACAATTAAATATTTTGTTAACAAAAAACTGTTGTCAAAAAGAACTTTTCGACAATCCCCCACTTTAGTCGCGGTATTTTAAAGCACGCCAAACACAATGCATGTCGATTTAGTGAGCTGTGGGACACACAATGGCCTGTGTACTTGCGGTGATATCTATATTGAGGAATCGGATACTACTGATATTTTGGATAAAATATCTTAAAAGCCGATACAACAAATATTCCTTTGCGAATGCCAAGGATTTCATTATTTCCTTATTGAAGGGAATTTAAGTGGGTCGTATTATCTCAGGAGAACCCACACGAGCTAATCAAATAGTGGAATGTTAAATAATAGACAATATAATAAAACTATCTAAAACTATTATGAAATTCTTGAAGTGCACTAGTTTATGGTGTGTTGCACGAATTGTAGACCAGGTTAAGAATCTCTACTATTTTCAAAATGTTAGTTTTTCCCCTTTTTGAATAAATACCCAACAGACATTCGAAATTTTTCTACTCACCCCTTGTGTTTACGATGCTTGTTTGTATGTATATATTGTATGTTAGTATGTTTTTGCCGTCACCCTCTTGACTTAATGAGGCTTTTTAGTATGATCGATTTTAAATTGATGTTAACACTTGTGAAGCGACGCTATATGTGATGAAAAGATGAATTCAATGACAACCTGCTGTTTAAGTTACTGATGCCAGCCTGTCTGTGTATTTTATTTAGCGGCATTAAGAGTATTTGGTAGATTTGGTTTTACAGTCACTGAATTCACTTTTGTTGTTGTATGTATATCGTATTATGGATTTGAAATGTTTGACGTTATTTTCTGTCTTAATTTCAAATTAAAACATTTGTAATATTTCTTGAATGTATTATTCTTTACATACGCAATAAATTTGTCAGGAGAAATATAGAAAAAAGTTAGTTGTGTATTATGATTTCATTTCTAAATGTTTTTTCCATTAATAGTATTTAATTAGTTTCATTTCAAATTAGAAATTACATCTATTTGTGTTTTCACAACAACTGTTAAACAGGTACGAATACATAACAAGGCTATTTAAGAAGGTAAAGAAAAAGTTAGCCAATTAGTATCTTCAAAAATCTGAAACCTTGAATATAATTTTTCATTAAAGCTCTCAGATTTTGGAGTATGTGTCCTATTGGAACCACCCTTACTAAGGCAGTGCATTGTGGACTCTTATGACCTTAAACAGCGTCAAAATGTTCTTCGTTTATATCAGAAAAATAGATTTAAAAAAGGAGGAAATACAAACAAGTATTTGAGGACATTCAACTAGAATTTATCCACTTTTTATTTTTTTAAATATACATCGACAGGTTCGATTTATAATCAAGTTTTCTCTCTCCTGTGCTGTACAATCACATATCTACAAGTTAAGCCAGGATAACGAATACAAATTTTCTTTATCTTACAGAGCACTTTCCATGGTATTGTCAATGTATCAGTGTTAAACATTCTACATTCCGACGATGCTGCATTGTTACAATATGATTGCTCCCCACGCCATCCAATGTTCATGGTCCAAAAGAACCAAAATTGTCTTGAAGTACCTGCTCATATAAAAAAGTTTTATTACTTTTTCGGTGGAATAAAAGTGATACCAATATTAAGAAGATTAAAAGAAATTTTTTAATGATTTTTTTTCGACAATTGATAAACATGCTTATTCTTTAGTTAGTGCTGTTATTTGCAAGGGTTTTGCGGGTATACATATACATATGTATATCGACCTTGTGAGTACCTCCCCACTCGCTGATTGTATAAGGGTTCATATTGAGAGTAGCATTCATATCAATCTTTTGAAAGACTTGATTGTGACTACTTTTAAAGGAAACTGAATACAAAATATAACTGTCAAAAACTAGAAAAAACGTTACCCTACACTCTAAAAAATGTTTTTAAATTTACTATAATAATATAGGTAATATTACGAAAATTCGGTAAATATAAACACAAAAGTGTTTACACTTTCATTTACAACAATACACACAAAAAGTATTTTTAGACATAATGCGGTTAAAATTAAACACTTTGTGCCTAAAATTAGTATTATTTTGTTAAATTAAAATTTTACGCAGAAATTTTGTAAATATACTAACTTAGAATGATAATAAATATTTTGACATTTCCAAATTGGAAAAAAGCTAAAAACGAATAATAATTTTTCAAAATTATAAAAGTGTATAAATATAATATTTGTGTCAATTTATATTAAAAGATTTAGTCAAATTCAAAAACACATAAACGTCCATACGTTGGAACGTTGCTTTTTAAAACGGAAAAGAGGATAAAATAAAGTCGCATACTACAATTCAATTTAAAGATGGCCATCACTGCACATGTAAGCTGTTCAAATTGCGTCGGAAAAGCACTGAGGAAACAAATTTGCCAGTGTTTGAAACACGATGGTACGAGTAAAAACAAAAATTAGGTGGTCTAAAAATAAATTTTTCAATCTTACCCAGGCCGTCAGATTGGCAGACGAGAGCTCTTTTTACTAAGCTAACAGCACATATAATATTTTAAACTAAAAAGAAGGCTAAACGTTGGTTGCGCTAATATGACGGCACTGGCAAAAAGCTTGTTAGAAACAACCTGCAAGGAGCATAGCGCCGCAATGTTGTATGTAAAATAAACTTCTCTGTTTGCAGTCAAATGTTCACAAAAACTACTCGCTCTCTCCCATAATCTCTTTTCAAACGCTGGCATAGCGGTTTAAGCCAATTTAATGCCAGTTATTTTTATAAACCACTGATAGTTTTGTAAAATAAAAACTATAATAAAACGCTTTTCCCAAACAAATCGGAAATTATTACTTAATTCTAATTCAGAATTCGTTAGGGAACAAAGATATATCCAATTGAATATTAATAATATAAATAAGTTTAAGTGTCACCAGTGATGCTCGGGCCAATCATTGTGCAACACAAGCTTCTTGACCACACATTTTTGGAAACACTTTCTTAAAACAAAATTGCTGAAATGTTTTTATTACACAAAGATTTTTTTTTTTGGTAAAACAAATTCATAATTACAGTATTTAACGACAAATTCATTAGAAAGAAGATGAAACCCTAAAATAAACATCACAACATTTTCCCCCATTTATTTTTCAATTATGCAACATTCAAAGCAATCCAGTGAAGCACCATTGTCAAACACTTGTGACAAAAAATCAAGTGGAGTATGAAGTATGAAAGCAGCCGAGTACGCAGCCAAACACAGTTTGAAAAAATGAAAAGTTTTAAATTTCTACTGCTCTGCACAGGCAGACTGCCCCCTTGCTGTTTAAGGAAAACATGCTTCAGGCACACATATGTCAACTTTTTATTTATTTTCAGCTTCCTACACACTTCAAAGATGTCTCTCAACTTTTCAAAATAGAAATAAAATACACTACAAATGACAAACAGCAAAAACTTATCGCCGACGCACTACTGTTGTTATACTACAAGAGTTGCAAGTTAAAAAACTTTAGTTTGAAAAAAAAAAACTTGAAATTGGAAACTTTTTTTAAAATGTCCTCTTATCAAAATCGTATAATTTGAATGTAATTTGCAACTGCTTGCCTTTCAGTTTGTCTGTCTTTTAGTTGTTTCCCTGTTTTAACTGCAATGTAAAAAGGAGGTAGGGGGGTAAATAAAGAAAAAACTTTCAAGGATAAATGGAATTTCATTTAATATTTAATGCAGGAAAACCTCTAAACACAGGGTTGCATATATAGTAAAATACAGCAACAGTATAATACAAGAATTTTTTGTTTTAAAAATTTGTTTGTGTACTTTTAGGAATGGGAAATTGTTGATAACAGTAGATATAAAGATAGCAAATAGGTTTTTCTTTACCAAATATGTTTTGTTTTGCTAATTTTTTTTTCATTTATTTTGATGTTGTTGTTGTGCTTTGATGTTTAAATGTGTACTTCTTAGTTGTATCAAATACTTTTGTTGGTACTATACTAGTTGTTGTTTTGTTGTTGTAACAGGATATCAAAGTTTTTGTAACGATATCTATACCATTTTTTTATTATAATTGAATCAACAGCAATTTTGTTGTCATTTTAAAGTTTATAGATTTTAAAACTTTAATTCAAAAAGGGAAAAGTTAATGGTTTTAACAAATGATGTCAAGCCGAAGGATAATATTACCTTCATAGCATAAAAAACCTAAGTTATTTTAAGATTTCCCTTATTACTAAAACGTTACGTAACGGCAGCGCGTCATAGGTAAGTACACTACACTGACAGAAATATGTGGGTAAAATAACGGAAAATTGCAATTAAAATAAATGCAATTGCTATTAATATGGTGTATACTAGAATTTCAATTACTTTTAATATATTTCCGTATTTGAATTCAGGAAAATTGAAAAACTTGTGAAATAGGAAATATTTTACGTTATGGCTGCATAGAAAAAATGCGTGCGTAAAATTTAAGGATATTTGGTAAGATAGTAAATTATTTTCAAAAAAACTGTCTTTATTTCAACATCTAGAACTTATTTAGTAATTTCAAAAACTAAAGATGTATAAATTAAATTTTTTTTTAAAAAAAATATCGATAAACATTTTTTAAAAAATCCAAGAATATTGCCAAAATTCTTTTCCACACTTAATATCACAGTCATTTTTAACTAATTAAATTTAACTAACAAATATACAAACAACTAACAAATACAAACAATTGGCAATTATTGTAAAATTCTACAAAAACAACTAACTTTTTTAATAAAATTAACTTGCAATTGTAATAGGTACCCTGCGGAAAAAAGGGGCAGTTTGGAATTGGGACCTGTCCCGTGATAGGTAAAAACAGGACCGGTTCCAAAAATACATATCACGAGATGGGTGAAAAAAGTACCTTCCACGTGAACGGTTTAAGAATAGTAAATGTTGCCTCAAACATGTCGAATTTTGTACTAGATATAGTGTTTTTCCTATGAGTTCTTCTTCATTACTATATTATATGAAGAAAAGGACGGCCGAGACTCTTCGGATCTTAGTGGAGCATGCTCTATTTTAACAATTATATCGGTTTGGTGGTTGTGAAACTGGTGATTTTAACGGCCAGGTCAACCAAAAAAGTTTGAAGACGGAGAATTGGAATCATTGCTCTATGTGGACGAATATCAAACGCTTCAGAAGTTATCACAATCATTGGAAGTGGACGAGTCGGCAGTCAGAAAACATCTAAAAGCCATGGAATTGATGCAAAAGCATCAATCCCAAAAAGCGATTTTTCGAGATTTTTCGCACGACAAAGTGATTTTGCAGTATGACAACGCTCGGCCACATCTTGCAAGACCGGTAAAGACATACTTTGATACGCTGAAATTTCAAGTCCTACCCCACCTGCCCTATTCTTCAGACATCGCTACTTCCGACTACTACTTGTTCCGGTTGATGAAACATAGACTGTCCCAAAAGAAGTTCACTTCATATGAACAATGCAAACAATGTGTCGATGATTGGATTGCCTCAAAAGACGAGTCGTTCTTTCGAGCTTGTCAGAAAGATGGAACAATACTTTGAATAATATATTTATAAACATTTTTGCACAATAAATCCGTAAATTTATTAATTCAATGTTTTAATAGCTTAAAAACTCGATACTTTGTTGTCTGTAGCTTTAAACAGCGAAATATATAAGAGAAAGTTTAGTTCTTATTTCAAAGAATTTTCAACTTTAGGTTAGGTAGAAGTTGTAGCCTGCCAATCAGACTCACTTAGTCTATATAGTCCCTTATTATACCACGGAAGCTAGTAAAAATTATATCACTAACTTCCCCCGTCGAACCATCCCGATTGCCTCAAAAAGCCCCTAAGTCGGCCGATATCGATATCAGCCAAATCACCCAGGTCCTCAAAGAAATATGAACCCAAATGCAGTCCCCTCCTGCGAGCCAGGGCATGACAAGTGCAGAGAAGGTGCTCCACAGACTCCTCCTCCTCCTCGTCACCACAGCTTCTGCAAAAGTCACTAGCCGCAACCCTCAACCTAACTGCGTGCCTTCCAATCAGACAGTGTCCCGTCATGACGGACACAAGTAGGGATATATCGGACCTTGACAGTGACAGTAACCTGTGCGTGCGCTTCCTATCCAGACGGGTCCACATCTGTCTGGAACGAATACAACCACGGACAGAGGCCCACTTATCTCTTGCCAACCCATAAGCGCTCTCCCGCAGCCGAAACTTGCAAGTGGCCAGAGACATGCCCACAGATTCCATTTCGCGTGGAATGTGTAAGGTAGTCCCCAGTCTTGCAAGCTCGTCTGCCCTACAGTTCCCTGGTATGTCCCTGTGGCCCGGCACCCAAACAACATGGATGCTGAACTGCTGAGCCATCTCGTTAAGAGTTCTGCAACAGTTCAGGGCTGATGTCGAATCCAGGAAGACAGAATCCAGAGATCTAACGGCAGCCCGACTATCACAGAATATATTAATCCTCACCGTTGTGAGGACATTATACCTAAGCCACTCCGCTACCTCCATAATGGCCAGAGTAGACCCCGAAGCCTACCTGATCGTCGAGTTTAGAGCCGTCAGTATAGAAGTCGACACAACGCCCCCATTGGGAGTTCCGTGTTTCCACGATTCCCTATGCGGTATAAGCGTCTGGTACCTTTTGTCGAATAATGGTTCGGCCACAGTGTAGTCAAAGATGTCTGGAAGTTCAGGCATCATGTTAAGGATTACACTGTGACCATAGCCACTGTCCGACCAAAATGACAGCGCCCTCAACCGGACCGCTGCAGCAGTCTGCGAATCAATTATGTCCGAAGGCAGCAAATGCAAAATAGCTTTCAGCGCATCAGATGGGGTGGTACGAAGCGCACCCGTGATGCACATGTCAGCCATCCGTTGGACCCTATCCAGCATCCCACGGTATGTGGGCCTCTGGAGAGCTCTCCACCAGACGGTAACATCATACAGCATTATCGGTCGTACCACTGCTGTATCCAGCCAGTGGAAAATCCGGGGCGCCAAACCCCATTGCCTCCCTATTGCCCCCTTGCACGCATAAAGTGCCACTGTGGCATTCCTTGCCCTGTCCATAATGTTGAGCCTGAAGTTCAGCTTCCTATGCAACAGTACCTCAAGATACTTGGCACAGTCCGCAAAAGGAACTTTAGTGCCCCCCAAGAAGATAGGTTCCACTAATGGAATCTTATGTCTCCTGATGAACAGGACCAATTCAGTCTTGCATGGATTCACCGCAAGACCTTTATCACGCGCTTACCTCTCCATAGTTAGAAGTGCCCCCTGAAGGACATCCCTGAGTGTACCAGGGAACCTTCCCCTGACTGCCAATGCCACGTCGTCCGCATATGCGACAACTCTAACACCAACCCCCTCAAGTGACAACAGAACGCCATTCAGAGTGAGATTCCATAGTAGTGGGATAGTACACCACCCTGGGGTGTGCCCCTACCAACAAATCTACTCAGGTCGACGACCCCAACTTGGCCCGTTTACGTCTCCTTGTAAGAAGACTGTACACAAACCTGTTGATATCGACGTCCACTCCAAGACCAGATATCGCCGCAGCTATCGCATCCGGAGTAACGTTATTAAACGCTCCCTCTATATCGAGAAAAGCCACCATGGTATACTCCCTAACGGCGAGCGAACCCTCAATGAATCCGACCAGGTTGTGCAGGGCCGTCTCAGTGGACCTACCCCTGCAGTAGGCATGCTGGCACCTCGACAGCAGCCCCTGATCAATATTGTCCCTAAGATACCTGTCAATGAGTCTCTCCAGTGTCTTCAGAAGAAACGATGGCAGACACTGTGCATTGTGTGGAAGCTTAAATCCTCCTTAGCCTTGCAGCCTCAGAGGTGTCCTCAACATTGCTGCAGAATTCACCCCAGGACCTATTCTTAGCCTTCCTCAATGCACTCTTGCATATTCTAAGCTTACCCTTATAAACGTCCTAGTCCTGTGAAACCCTTGTGGACTTTGCCCTGTTAAAGAATTTCCTACAGCACTTCCTAAGATTCGCTAGCTCTAGCGACCACCATTGCGGTCGTTTCCTACCCCTAGCCTTACCTTTGGGACATGAAGCTAGCAGCATGTCATTCATGGCCCTTGTGACCTGTTCCACTGATCGCTCAATGTCCCTTATATTCCGAACGTTCATGTCAGATACCCCCGAAAAGAATCTGCAGAATGTTTCCCTGTTGTTCGTCTGTTTGTTTCGGTGGAAAAGCAGGCTCTGGGATACTATCTAACTCATTTAAACAGAAGCTAATATAACGGTGCTCTGAAAAGCTATGGTAACCTAAAACTTTCCAGTTCCCAATCCTATCAGCCAGTTCATCAGAGACAAGGGTAACATCCAGTACCTCTTGTCTATTCCTAGTAATGAACGTTGGTTCATTGCCCCGATTACATATAGTTTGGTTAGTATTCATAATATATTCAATGAGTAACTCACCCCTATCATTGATGTCTGAGTTTCCCCAAATTTGATGGTGCGCATTGACATCACTGCACACATACAGGTTGCACCCAGCTTTTCCAGCAGCATCCACCAGTGCCGTCAGAGTGACCGGAGGTACATCGGTTTCATGCTTTTTCCTCTTTTCCTTTTCCTCTTCAGAGTCTACGAGAAACTCCTCTTCACAAAACTCTTCACTTAGTCCTGTGATGAAGAGATCCTCACGCCACCGAGTGCATCAGAAAAGGACGAGACGCTAGTGTCTTCCAGATGCCCTACAGGAACTTGCGATGAGGTACCCTCAACTTCAGATACAACATTAGTGTTAACTAACGCGGTATCTGCTGATTCACCTACCTTGTCGCTTTTGTAGACCTTCATTTGGATTTGATGAAATCCATACGAAAGTAGGCCTTTGGACTGGACGAGACCTGGTAGAGACTCGGAATTCAGTATAAATACCGCATGCCTACGAGCTCCATCAGCCTTATCCAATCTACCAACCTTCCAATTGTGTGTTGGAAGGCCAGGATTACATTCCCTGAGCCTACTTATTATGGATAATTCATCCTCTGGGATCGCCGGAATCCATGCGTGGGCCCTTGGCGGGTCGGGATGTCACTTTTGTCGACAAGATCCAAAACCGGCCCTGGCCACACCTCACCAACCTTCTTAAGAGCCGAACGATAGCACTCAACAGAGCGCATATCACCGCAAGCAATTAGCTTTATGCGGCCCTGGAACAAGCCTGCATCCTTGCACAAGAAAGGTGTGCCTGGAATCTCCTTGAGGACTTGGGAGTACACTGAGGACATAGCTTTCTCAATGTGACTCCATTTGTCCTTAGGAACGATACCATCCACATCCCCCCTGTTGATGACCGCCATCACCAGGCTGTCCTTAACAACCTCAGCAAAGACCCTCCGACCAGTGTCATCACCGACTTCGGATCTTTTGGGTGCCGGCGGGTCATCAGGTGAACGCAATCTCTTTCCTGAGGGTTGTTTCGCTGGCGCAGCATCCTGTTGCTCAGAAAGGCTACGCGCCCATTTTAAAGACTCTTTCAGTTTTGCAGACAGAGTCCTAGGATCGGCCTTATCAAATCTCTCCAGAATTCTGAGAGAGAGGCGCCGATCATTGTACCTCTTCTTCGAAGGTCTGGTATGCTTGCCTTTCGACAACAAAGTGTCAGGCAAGTTGCCAGCCTTGTAGGAGGAGGTAGGATCACTGGACCTATTGTCAGGCATAGTTTCTGATGTCCTCGTTGTTCGTCAGTTTGTTGTTGTTGTTCATGTTGGTCCCACGAGTGTAGGGGTACGAAGGTCGATCACATTAAAGCCCCCGCTAATGTGACTAAAGACTATTTACTCACAGAGTCGTCCATACATCAACCATACATCAACACAGGGGAACATAATCACATAGTGCACTTAAGCCCTCACATCTCGACAAGATAGTTACCCAGGCGAGGGATTTTCAACTTTAAGTTTCACATGTCTAGCTTAAAGGGTTTGCACAGGTCATTAAGGGGACACTTTTCGCCTATCTAACACAAGCATTACCAAGCGTTAATTTAAAGTTCTAAAGTGTACCTCTTCAGTGAATAAGTCCTTTTCCAAAAAGTGACAATCGAATTTTTTCCAATCGCATGGTTCGGTTGCGGCTACCAATATTTTTGTTTGTGCCGACAGAAATTCGCTTAATACAACGGAAATTTGGTTGGAACATTATATTTTAATTGACCCGGGAATACATTTGATTGCGACATTTCCAAAAAGTATTTCTTTAGTGACTTAGCACATCCCAAGCCGAAGGGGCTTGGCAGGACGTAAGGAGAGACTTTTTCGTTTTTGCCCCTCTCCATATTTCAGGGAATACATATTTTAAATATCAGGTTTCTAGCCAAGTGGATTGGGTAGGCCGTTGAGGCCAAGAGTTTAACATTTTTGAACTCATATTTTTACCACTTTACTGGTGAAAATTCCAAGAAATACTTTATCAGTAAATTTGAGGTTTCTAGTTAAAGGGGGTCTGGTAAGGCGTGAAATGGGAGACTGTTTTGTACTTTCCTATAGGAATTTCCAAAAATACCGTCTTATCGATTGTCTATATACCAAATTTAAACTCCTTAGCCCCAGCGGCTTAGACTAGGTGATGATAAGTCAGCCACGTTATTTCTTTTTATATAGAAAATGTAAAAAATATCATTTCTTATTCTTCACACACTTTTCATCAGTAGAAGCAACATTTTCACAGCATAGGAGCCAAAAGCTGCTATTGGCTTCTTTCTTCGGACTCCTCAAGACTACACTCAGAAAAAAAAGTTAGTAGAAAAATTTGTAATCGGGTTTCAATTCTACTTTACTATTTTTGTACTGATTTTTAGTAAAAAAAAAATATTATTTAGAAAATCTTTTTGCTATTTACATTTTACAAATTACAGAATTTTTACACAATATTTACAAATTTTTGTTGGTAATTTCAGAAATTTTTTTACAAATTTTTGACAACCGATTTGCTAAATTAGCAAAAAAAATACTAATTTTAAAAAAGTGGATATTGAAGGAAATGTTATTTCTAATAATTAAAACTTATACATACAAACTTAAACTGCCTCATGTCTAAAAATAGGACATCCACTTAAAATAGCACTAAAAAGTTGTTTTAGTTCTAAAAATCAGCCCTAAAAACAATTAAAATTTGACCTTAAAAGTAAAAAAAAAAATTGACTAAAATATTTTTCAAAACAGAAATTACCAAATCAAAACAAAAAGATAAATTCTTTTATGTTTTAACAATTTTTAAGATTTTTAGGCCTTTGATTTTTTTTTAATTTTGTATAAAATATTTTTTGAAAAATATATTTAAAATTTTTCATGCTCGATAAAAAAAAAAATTTTAATTTTGTACTCATATTAACAATGTTTAGTAATTTTTTTTGCTGATTTTAGCAAACAGATTTTAAATTCCACTTTAAAAAAAGTCTACTAAAATTTAGTAGCGGCTACTAATTTTTCTACTAATTTCATTGTATTACACGTTAGCAGACATGTGTTGCTAAGATTAGCAAAAAATACCGCTGGGCTCAAATAAGCAGAATTCCCCGTAATAACAGCAAAATTTTCAGTTGCCATTACAGACTTTTTTTGGTGAGTGTACCATCAGTGTCGGAACAAAGTGAAATTATTCAAACACCCATTTAATCTCATCATAGAACTTGGGACAGTACTTAATGCAGGGAAGCGTTTGTTTAACTTCTAAATGCATGCACCGGCCCCAAAAATGGAAGATTGAAAAAAAATCTTTTTTTTTTATTCCAGAGGTGGTCATATTTTTTTAGCAACGCCCGAGAAAGTGCATTTTTGCCACATATTACCTGGGCGTTTCACGAAAAATTTAATATATTCGCTATAACTGAGGAGATAAGAAGAATTCCTATTAGCATGCTTATCAACACAGTTAATTCTTTTTCAAAACGCCTTCAACAGATTATTAATATAAATGGAGATAACTTTGAACAATTTCGAATTTTTTCTTTAAAAGAATACAAAATTACTGAGTTAATGAACTTTTTTTGAATTCCTTGTATAATGATGTTTATTTAAATTTCTGTATTCGTAATCGTTTAAGCGTCTTTTTCCTGAACCTATATTTTGAATAAACATAGGCAACATGGATTTCAAATACTTTAAATATGTGGAAAAATTAGTTCAAATTCCTTAAATTCCAATCATGTTTTAATACAAAAACATCTGATTCCATTTTTTAGAACTTTTAAACTTGGAATTGGGCGGCTAAAAAATACCTGTCTCTTATTTCTTCTCTTCGAATTATCTAAAGTTCATTAAGATCTAAAGTTCATACTAAAGCCCTTTTGTGCACATCATATTTTGTATTAATATCAGAATAGCTTTGTGTATCCCACATTTAAAATAAAAATCGCTGAAAAAATCATTAGCAAGTAATTGATAGCATATCAACTAATAAAGTTTTTTTGCATAAATTATGCAAACATTTAGCAGAAAAAAGAGTAAACTGGTCAAAATCTTACTATTTTTTGCATAATTTATGCTTTCTATGGCAGCGATTTTTTCAGTACATTTGTAGTTTAAATGTGGGAATTAAAAAATAACTCTAAGTAATAATGTTAAAAAACGTCTTTTTGACATCTTCAGTGTGTACGGCCAATTTTGAAGAAACGATTTCTTTAAAATTTATTATTACTTTGACAACAATGTCAGAAATATCTCAAACTTCTGATAGATCTTGTCACTCATATACTTACTTTATCAATATATGACATACACATGAACAATATCAATTTACTAACTTTAAACATTTTTTTAAATATGTTTTATTAAGTTTTTTTTATTATAGTTATTAAGAGACATCAAGGATAAAGTAAAAATGTATAATTTTGCAAATGGATTGTTGATAAAACGTAATGGGCGTTTTGTTTCTTTTTTTACTTTGGTCTCCATTTTTTCTTTTTACTTTGTCGTGTCATACTACAGATACTACTTAAGTTAAAAGGAATGAGTTGGACGCCATTATGAGTATAGTACATACATTATTATTCTTATTTTTTGTGTTGTGTATTTTGTAGATGGAAGTGAAAGATCCTGTTTGTGGAAAAAAATGAAAAAAAAAATGTTTTAAAAGATGCTTTTAGCGGTAAATAATGAAAAGTTAAAAAGCCACATCAATGATATTCTTACATACACATACACCACACACAAATATAGACAAATATGCTACGATATGTACATTAGACGCGTTCAAAAAAAAAAAAAAAAAAATAAAGTGAATTGGTTAATATAAAGTTTGGTGCCGATTGGATAAAGAAAAGTCGAGGCGGAAATCGATTAAAAATTTGAATAGTGAATACAAGGCAAATAATTTAGAAAAACTTCTTACTAAATATATCTTTTTACACTAAATGATAAAATAATCAAAATGTATACTTAACTAATTTTGAAAATCGTCATTCAACTTTGAACCCACTAATGTACATTATTACTTAGATACGTACACTGTGCTCGAAAAACATCTAAAATTTAATGATTTTATGCAGTAGATCCTTAGCGTGGGACATTTAATATCTTAATTCTATAATTCATTTTTTAGTCATTAAAGTGAAATCAGCTCAAGTCCAGTGTTAAAAAACAATGAAGAAATTTTTAGAAACGTTCAAGATAATTTAAATTGGGGATGGGCTGGAATAAGACAAGACAAAGCTAGATTGAAATAAAAATACGTCCCGTCATGAACTTCTCAGTGTTCCTGATGGACCTAAGAAAATCAGACTGGGGACTCATAAACAGTAAAACATTTTTAGATTATATGGACTTTTCCTTAAAGTAAAATTCTTAGGTTCTGCAAACTGTTTCTTAGATAAAAATGTATTATTCTGAAAAGAAAAACTTATACATATTCTAAAAAGTTCTTAGATTCAAAGGAAAAATACTTCATGAAAAATACTTCGAGTCTAAGAACTTGTTCTAGTAGAAATATTCTTAGTTTCTAAGGACTTTTTCTAAAAGAAAAATTCTGAAGCTAAGGACTATCTAAAAAAATCTAAAAATGTTTAGAATCTAATAATTTTTCTATTAAAAAAAGTCGTTAGAATTTCAATTTTTTTAAATATTTTTATTTACAAAAGTCCGTAGTATCAAAGAGGTTTGCTTGAAAAAGTCCTTAATATCAAATTTTTTTCTTTAGGAAAAGCATTTCTTAAAGAAATATTACTTAATTTAAAAAACTTTTTCATTGTGTCGTATCGTAGTATAAATGAAGGGACCATATTATGGTAAAATTATGGTTATTTTATTATCATTTTATGATAACTATATTATAGTACCACTATCTTCGGCACAATCATAATCCCAAAAATACATAATGCTCTTCGAATATGATTGTTCCAACCATGCTTTTTCTCCGCGTGTACAAAGTAATTTCAAATCAACATAAAAATGTTCTTAACTTTTGTTGACTTTATTGATCGGATACAGTTTATTCCAAATAAAATGAGCTAACAAATACATTTTAATGGATCTGACCGAATTTCAACCAGTATTTTTCTAGGTGTAGTTATGACGGCATGTATACAAAAATAAAAAAATATTTGTTATAGGGCTTGTTTTCCAATTTTAAGGGTGGGTGCGAACTGGCTAAATAAAATGTAAACTAAATTCAGGTTTCCAAATTTCGTTGAAATATTAAAATATTTTCAAATATTTGTCAAAACAAATTTAAACCCTTTTGTCAATTTTTATTTAGTTTAGAATTTATTTAGCCAGCTCGCACAGGGCCTATATATGTTGCCAATTCTTGGAAGATCTTGGGTTTTTTTTTTAAATGAAAACAAAAATATTTTATAATTGCTCTATTTCGCGTTTTGGCGAAGTCCATATACGAAAACAGCCTTCGTAAAAAATAAAATAAATAAAAGTTATGTTAGTAGGATAGTCGTTTTTTAACAAGTGGTCATAGATACACTTAAAATAGTTTGTAAGTTAAAATAATAGAAAATGTCATTTATAATAAATAATAACAGGTAAATTGAAAAGTCCCCGGCCTACCATACTAAAACACATTTTTTTTTTGGCAAAATTTGTTTTTTTTTTCAACATAATTCCCTTCAAGGGTAATAAACTGATTTTAACGACCCTCCAACTTTTAGATACCTTTTTTGTAGTACAGTTTGTCCTTTGCTTCAAAATAGGCCTCCGTTTCGGCGACCATCTCTTCATTCGACGAAAATTTCTTCCCAGTCACTTGGGGATAGATCTGGAGAATACGGTGGATGCGGAAATAATTCGAAGCCCAATTCATGGATTTTCGCCTTCATTTCCACTGACTTGTTTTTGGCCAAAAGTGAGCTCGCGCGGCACCCACTTTGAACAAAGCTTTCTCATACCCAAATATTCGTGAATGATATGATGTACACGTTAAGTTGATATCTTTAGAGTACCTGCTATTTCATTCAATTTCAATTTACGGTGATTCGAACTCATTTTGTGAATTTTTTGATGTTTTCGTCCGTAACAACCTCTTTTGGGCGTCCACTGCGTTCACTGTCTTCGGTGCTCATTTCACCACGTCTAAACTTAGCATACCAATCCTTGATGGTTGATTTTCCTGGGGCTGTGTCCGGAAACTCGTCATCAAGCCAAGTTTTTGCTTCAACTGTATTTTTTCCCTTCAAAAAGCAATATTTTATCAACACGCGAAATTCCTTTTTATCCATTTTTTTCACAAAAACAAAAGTTGCTTCACTCAGAATGCTATAATTCACAAACTAATGATCCGACAGCTTTCAAATTTATACACGTGTCTTTTGAAGGTTAGGGCTAACTAAAAATTATATCTCACCGGTCCGGACTGATCTACTTAATTTTCATTTAAATTAAATGTCTTTTGTTGTTTATTTTTAAATGTTGATTAATCAACTGACACATCCGTAAGAAACAAAATAAATGTAAAAATTTTACCTACCAATTCCTTTAAAAATAAATGTTTTTATCATTTATTTGAAATTGTTTCCCTTTTTGTATTTTTTGTTTTTTTTAATATACTCGTACAATACAAAATGTATGTATGCATAGCTACATGTGTTTGTGTATGCCTGTGTGTTTATGAAGTTCTTGTAATTTGAATTAAAAAATTGTGTATATATACAACAAATTTAAATAAAAAATAAATTGAATTTTTTTCTTTTTTTTAATGTTATGCGGTCCGTTATGAATTATGAAACTCGGTGACAAATGCGTGCCCACCCCTGCTATACACTCTAATTAATTTATGTTGAAATTTACCTAACTTATAGTAGGAAACTGTACTCCTACTATAAATTGGGTAAATTTACTCTATGTGCGTAAATAAAAAAATACACACATTATGCGTAAGTTGATGAACACAAAATGGGTAAAATTACATTAAAAGGGCGTTAAAATTAAATTAAATTTTGAAATTAAAGAGTAAATTTACCAAATTTGTGCGTAAAGACACACGTTTTTCCTGTAAATGTACACATAAAATCCCACTAAAATGCTTATATTTACCACCCATAAAAATTTTTTTCTATAAAAACAGTACATTTATTGTTAAGTAATTCACAATAAAAATAAAAACAATTACTTAATTTATTTTAATAATTCTGAATTTATTCATGTATTTAAAAAAAAATTTAAAAGTACATGAAAATTTCACAAATGATAAAATTAAAATAAAAACTATTTTAATTTGCAAATACATAAAATATTAACATAGATTAGCGCGTTTCTATAAAAAGTGTCAGATTCTTCTTAACAAAAAATACTCCAAATTTTAGGACCAAAAAGGCCGATAATGAATACATATAAATTGATTTTAAATAATGCTTATTGATGTGCATTCATCTCGATGGAAAGAATCAATAAAAGTAGTTCTTTAGTGAATCTTGAATGAATATATTATGGGCAACTTTAATATTCCCCATTTCAATACATTTATATTTCTAACATTGGCCTATGTGTTTTTCCATCTGTATTTTCTATATCCATTCCGACGTTATGATAAAGTTGTAAAATGCCTGTATTATGTCTTTGAACTTTAAGGAGTTTTACAACCGACATATAATTATCGCCGGTTGAAAATTGGATTTTATTTGTGCTAAAGGATATAATATAATTGCCATTTAATAGTTTTTTAATTTTTTCGAAAGACAACTTTTAATTATTTTTTTTTTTAAATTTGTTTATTTTTTTTAACATAGACGATTTTACGCGAACATTTAATATTATATTTTTTGAGCATTTAATATTATTTTTATTTGACGAAATGATAATTCATAAATTTAAAAAACTAATACAGTTTTGTTTTTAATTTTGTTTTCTATTTAGAAATGTCATATTTATTACCATTATAAGTTAGTATATTTACAAACTTTGTGCGTAAAATTTTTATTCAACAAAACGATACTAATTTTAGGCATAATGTGTTTAATTGTAAACACATAATGTGTACAAATACTTCGTGTGTGTATTAATGTATATAAAGTTGTGCGCAAAAAAACTTTACGCATTTTGTGTTTATATTTACCAAATTTTCGTAATATTACATAAAAATTTACCCATTTTATAGTAGTAAATTTACAATCATTTTTTAGAGTGTATAGATAAAATGTTTGTGTCTATAGACAAAAACGGAAACAATTTCAAATAAATTAATAAATCAGTAATTGTTAACGGAATTGGTAGGTAAAATTTTAACATTTATTTTTAACCTAATTAATCATTTGTTTTTACTGGTGTGTCAGTTGTTTAAACAACATTTAAAAATTAATAACAAAAACCATTTGATTTAAATGAAAAGGAAATAGACCGGTTTTTAAATGAAATATAATTCATTTTAAATGGTATTTTCTGTTGTTTTAACTTACAAACTAAGTGTACACATTACTTTACACAATATTTGGTAATATGTGGAATGTGTCCAAATAAATATATTCTGTCGGAATTAAAGGTCTATAAAATTTTCCTTATTCGGTTTCTCAGTGATGCAAATCTAGTAAATTCGAAAGATTTCATTTGAATGGAAATATTTTACACAAGATTTTTCTTAACCTACAATGTGTAGTGTATAAGAAAGATACATATATTTGGAACATAGTGTTTTCTTACTATTGTATATCCTCATATTGCTGTGTTTGTTTATTTTACAATTTATTCTCTTTTTATCTTTTTTTTACAGCAATTCCTTTTTTTCTCTTTTTACTTTTTTTTTAAAACAATTCCTTTTTTCATTCTTATTTAACGACTACGATTTGTTGTTGTGTGTTTATATCCTTGAAGAATAACGGACTGGTCTTTGTGATGGACGTTCGTTTTTTAATAATAAAATTCCTTTTTTTGCTTTGTTTGTGTTGTAAACACTGTTGTGGTAAAAGGTAATATTGACATGAAACAGTTTTTTTCACCAAACTTTTGGTAGTGGTTTGTTGCGTTATTTGGTAAAACTTTAAATATATGAGAGATGACCATTGATTCTATACAATTGAGACAAAAGAGCACTCAAACGAATCGTATTGAAGAACTGTCGCTTAGTTGCTCTACTAGAGCGTCAATATCTCGATTAGTTTTCTAGATACCGGCATTTTCAAAACAATGTTAATTTTACAAATTGGCGAATATCTCCAAAACTAAGCGAGATAGCGCAAAACGGACAAAAAAAGCTACCGTTCAATAATACAGATAAGGTAGGTCTGGAAGGGGTCCCGTGGAATTTAAAACAGCCACAGGGTGACTATATTTGATAATGCAAACAAATTAAAACACTTTGATAATACAAATTTCCTTTACTGTTCCCCATTTCATTCCGCATTCATATCTCGTTCCCCATTTTTTAAAGTAATCGAGCGACCATTTTCCTGATTTTAGAAATTTCTCTTCATTTTAACGATTTTTTTAAAGCTTATCTGGCAATTGCAATTATTTATTTTAAATTGATTAATTTAATCAAACAATTAAAATCATTACCATTATTTAAAAAAAATTGTAATGAAAATAATTTCATTACAATTGATATCAAAGAAATGCTAATGAAATTATCAATTAATTTGTCCAATTAATTAATTAATCACATGTATGATTTGGATCGTGATTTTTTTCTTATACGGAAAATTTTACGACAAAAAATTTCCTTGACGTGAATTTAAAGATCAAACTGTGGCCTTTCGTGAGTTTGTATTTTTATTTTACGAGAAGATTTCTGTATACTAATTTCACGATATTATTTGCTTTAGATTTTAACTTTTACAAAATTGTGTCCAAGGCTCAGAAAAAAAAGTTAGTAGAAAAATTTGTAAACAGTTTTCAATCCCACTTTACTATTTTTGTACTGATTTTAAATAAAAATAATTATTATTTAGCAAATCTTTTTGCTATTTACATTTTACAAATTACAGAATTTTTACAGAATATTTACAAGTTTTTGTTGCTAATTTCAGAAATCATTTTACAAATTTTTGTAAACCGATTTGCCGAAATTGAAGGATATGTTATTTCTTATTGCCTCAAAATGTTACATAGATTAAAAAATGGGATCGGAAATTCTTGTCATGTCTAAAAATAGGACATCCACTAGTTCAAAAATCAGCCCTAAAAACAATTACAATATGACCTTAAAAGCAAAAAAATTTACTAAAACATTTTTTAAAACAGAAATTACCAAATTAAAACAAAATTGAAATATTGTACTAATATTTAGTATTTTTTTTTGCTGATTTTAGCAAATAGATTTTGAATTCCACTTTAAATTAGCAAAATTTCCCGTAATAACACCAAAATTTTCAGTTGCCATTACAGACTTTTTTTGGTGAGTGTACTCAAGAATTCCCCCTTTTCCTTAAAATATTGTAAGGTTAATTTAAGCTTTTTATGGAGGGCGTAATATTTCACTTTTTTTCTGAATGTACAACATGTCGAGAGTATTGTGTCAAAATTTCAAGTAAATGGAAGTAAAACTAACGAAGATACAGCGTTTCAAGCGACCGGTCCTCATTCTCGATTTTTATTTCTGCCTGCCAGCTGCCTCAAGTTGCTTTGTAATCTTTCATGGAACTTTGGAAGTATGCTTACCAGTGGCGGATCCAGCCCTTACTTTTGGGGTGGGATAATTTTTAGTTTTTACACTGACAAGGTTTTAGGTTTTTTTATTTTTGTAAAACTTATGTCCCCATCTCATTGCTTTAAATATTTTTAGAATTTACCTTCATGGGAGGTGTTTAATCTTTAAAAATAAAATCCTCAAGAGTGTTCTAGAGAATATAAATTGTTTTTTATAGAGCACAGTTAAGGGAAAAACATAGGTAATCAATAAGATGTTATTTTATGTATTATGTTTGAGTATAGCTCTTATCTTTATTGAATAAGATTCACTGTCATTATTATTGTTTAGTTTTAGAATAAATTAAGTACTTAAGATTTTTATTACTAAGATGTAAACAATGAGTTGGTCTTATCCAAACTCCAGCACATGAGGAAAAAAAATTGTATTATGGGCTTGGACAACCGAGTAAAAATCCAATTAGGAGAAAACCAACTTCGATACACCGAAAGATAATATATGTTACTTTGACTGTTATTTATTTACCACCTGCAGGCGGAAAAGAGTTTTGGTGTACAAACAAAATTTTAAGAACTTTTGAATTTTTTCTGTTTTTAAATAAAACTTCTTATGTTTCCCTTTATTAATTAAAATATATTGCTATATTTGTATCCTCCACATTTTTGTAGATTTTGCGAATTGGAATCATAGACATCGGAGTATGTTCTCTGCGAATGTCCCTAGCTTTGTGTTAGGAGACTAAGGTTTCTCGGCTTCTCGTCTCGTCTTCCGACATTTGAAATATTTTACCTGGTAGTATCCTTAGCTTTATCGGTAGTTTGTACCTTTAGGGGAGCTCATGGCAGCACAAAAGACCTATGCTGGTCGTGGTTCGTAGTGCCATTTGAATCTATCTATCTATACTTCACACTACTCTCTACAACACACCGCACACTAGACTGTACCACAAAAAAGTTCGTCGTACATCTTCGCATTTAAATTTTTTTACAGTTGGATCTTAAAGTGTGACATATCGATGTTTTTATCTAGAAGGGACCAATGTTCTTCTCTAAAGGCCATTGACCTCAAGAATCTTATTCTACTATTTACCCAACAGATCTTAGTTCCTACAATCCTAATATACAACCTAATATAAAAAAATTAAAGTGCGCAAAAAATTATTAGACTTTTGCAAGGAAGTATTTCATAATTCTAACACAACTATTGTAATCTTCGGCCCTTAGAGCAAAACATTGGTCTATTCGAGACAAAAACATAGATATATCATACTTTAAGATCTTTACTTTATATTCGAAGGTGTACGCGCACTTTTTCTTGCCTGAAAGGTGGTACGGTCTACTGCACACTCTTTAATTGAAATTCAGAAATCATAAACCGAATTTCAGTTGGGCTTTTCAAAATTTTCTGAATCTCAATTAGGAATTCTTAATTACACTTAAAAAAGTGTGTAAGTTAAAATAACTGAAAATAGGTCAATAAATATTTTATTATATTATTTATTTATTTTTCAATATTTCCTCATCCATTGGATGACATCTTCAGGAAAAAAAAGCAAACGAGTAACAATATTAAAAATGTAACTTAACGCATTAACAACTTCTATTACAAATGTAACTTAACGCATTAACAACTTCTATTGTTGTTAATGCGTTAAGTTACATTTTTAATATTGTTACTCGTTTGCTTTTTTTCCTGAAGATGTCATCCAATGGATGAGGAAATATTGAAAAATAAATAAATAATATAATAAAATATTTATTGACCTCGAGCTTGACAATTTATTTTTTTAAAGTTACAACAAAAAGGTCGAAGAAACATATACTTATATAACTGAAAATATCATTTAAAAGAAATGATATTTCATTTAAAAACCGGTCTACTTAATTTTCATTTAAATTAAATGCCATTTGTTATTTATTTTTAAATGTCGAATAATCAACTGACACATCCGTAAGAAACAAATGATATAATCAGTTAAAATAAATGTAAACATTTTACCTACCAGTCCTTTAAAATAAATGTTTTTTTAATTTATTTGAGATTGTTTCCGTTTTTGTATTTTTTTTTTAATATACTCGTACAATACAAAATGTATGTATGCATATAAAGCTATAAACACTTTTTCTGTTAATGGATTTGTGTATGTATGCATACGCATACACATGTGTGTTAACGAAGTTCTTGTAATTTGTATTGAAAAATTTTGTATATATACAAACAATTTAAATAAAAAAACAAATTGAAATTTTTTTGAATATTTTTTTTGAAACAGACAGCACACAAAATTTAAATTTGTGATAACTGTTACGGACACAAATAAACCACAAGTTTCCGTTTTGTGGGTAAATTTTTATTAAATTTCAAACAAATGAAAAAAATAAATGAAACTGAAAAAAATGGTAAATGATAGTAAATTATTTCGAATAAATGTATAAAAAAGTTAATATAGATATTTCTTTGAAAAATAAATGTATGTTCCTTTATTTTTAAATGGAACGGAAAACTTTTTTATTAAACTACAAACAGTTAACTACATAATATTCTGAGTGTATTTATTAAATTTTAAATTTGAAAGAATTGAATAATGTTTAACAAAATCTGATGTAGTATTGGATTAAATTTTTTCAGATATGATCTGATAACATCAAATCATATATGGTACAAATTTTTTATCAGATTGTATCTAATGTTATAAGATTATATCAGTTTTAACGGAAATAACCTATAATCCATAAATAAAACAAAAATATTGCATGTGAAATCAAAAAGTGGTAAAAGGATCTTAAAATAATTCCTATTATGTAATAATTGGTATTTCCAATAAACTTTAAAAATAAAATTAGGTTAGTAATTGTTACCGTAGAATCAACGATTTTTTTTAGTGAATGCAGTTTGAAATTATAATAATCTGTCAAATTTGTTAGAAAATTGTCGATATTCAAAAGTGGTAATTACAAATACGGCCATCCTTATTAAATATGCCATTTAATTAGGGTTTCAGTAAAACCAATCGAATTGTGGATTGCATTTTTTATAGAAGCCACAAATGATTGGTATTGGTACACGAATTTTATAATATTGTTACGATTTTACCCTTTATAAAATCGTTGATTTATTTAGTTTTGATTTATTTGTCTTTTAAATAAATCGAGTTCTTTCTATATTGCAAAAAATAAACACAGTTTGAAATTATTTATAGCTCTATTTATTTATGACAGGCACTAAAAATTACAGAAAAACACACACTTTATTCACACGGTATAAATAGACTAAACGTTAGCCACACTTTAGTTCTTAACACTCCAGCGTTTTATTTTAAAGACTGAACTACTGCGTCGCCAAGTACCCGTATTTATACACTCACAATATTATTTCGTTAAAAACAACTTAAAATACATATTAAATTAATCAAAAAAAAAAAAAAAAAACAATCAAAAAGAGGACTACTGATTTTCCATTATATTCAACCCATTTTGTTGTTTATTTTTAATCATTGTTTAATAATCGACAAAAGTAAAAACAATAGAAAGTCGTTTAAAATAACCAACAAATTTTTACTGACAAAAGTTAGAAAAAACTACTTTTGTGGTTTGTTTTTCAAATTAAAAGTTTTTTTATTTGTATGTAATTACAAAAAACAACAGAACACACACATATGTATATATTTTTATTGGCTTTATGTGCATGTATATTTGAATAATTTCTTGTAATTTTTATTGAAATAATTTTGTATATATACAAACTATTTTGGTAAAAAACAAAAAGGAATTATATGAATTTCAATTTTTTGAAGCAGAAAACATAAAATTTTACATTTAACTGAAAATATCAACTCCTACTGAATTTCTGTAAATTTTTATAGTTTGTTTTTTTAATGACTGATTCAAATAGTTAAAAAATATATTTCTATGAATTTCAATTGATTCTTCATTTAAAAACAAACTTTACGTATTACTTCTTAAATAAACTATAGTCGGTAACGGAAAATATATTGTGAGTGTATGAGTAGTCAGGTATTCCAGTTATTTCCAGTTTATTACGACGTCTGCTCTGTTAGCGACTTTAAAGGCCGAAAGCAAGCCTTGTCAAGCTTTTAATTTTGTACTTTTTTTACATATTCTATCTCACTTTAGCAATGTTGCTTTTTACGTTAACTTAGTTAGTCTTAGCTCTAAGAAATGTTATTATTCTCATAGTATGTAAGACAATCAATCAAATCGAAAAAGAAGAAGACTTAATAAAATTTTTACTTACTTACGACACTAGATTTTTCCAGCTGTAGAAATTTCTTGTAACAATATATTTGTTTTCCTAATAAATTATTGTAATTAAAAGTTAGCAATCAAATATTATAAGTGTTTGTTGTATAGTACTCCGAATTTCCAAGTTCAAATTCCGGAAAAGGCAAAATTTAAAAAAAAATTATTAAAATAAAATATTCAAATATTCAAAGATCAAATATATCAAAGAAAATTAAAAATTGTTGTGGTGCAGTGAGCAAGATTGCGAACTGTAAATCTCAATGCCCGTTTCGATACTTCTTAAAAAAAATGTGGAACGTAATAATATTTATATATAAATATTAAATTTTATAACTGAATATTGGCTTTCACAACTAAAAGTATAATTTAATATGAAGGCAGTTTTCGTTACCGCCAGAATTCGATTGTTGATTGAATTGATAGTTTTTTTTATTGATTTCGAAATAGCAAGTTCTACAAAAAAAAAATCCTTTTTGTTTGTTTACATACTATTTTTTCATAATTTTAATAGTTTTCTTATCTTAAATTCGTTTTGTTGTGAAATTTTAAACATTTTATTGCAGTTGTTTTGACAATTATTTTGTTCTTTTTAACATATACATGCAAGAAAATATTTATATGGTACAGTAGTTTTTTGGGAATTTTAGCTAGGGTTCTCATATTACATATTATATAAACTCCTTGGATAAGAAAAAAAAATACAGAACATAGCTTCTTTAAATTTATTTATTCTAATTCATTATAAATCAAAAAACAAAAAATTTTATTGTGAAAACAATGAAACTTATATCCTTATTTTTAAATAAAAATTAATAATGTATATGACCTCCACGATTTATGAAAACTTCATTTATGCGAATAGGCATTGAATTAATTTATGAATCTAATTTTTGTCAATTTTGGCCCACTCCTCGTTAATGGCATCTCTAAGTTCTTTTAAGGAATTAAAAGAGCGTCCATTTTTAAAAACTTGATTAGAAAGAACTCCCCAAGCGTTTTTTACAGGATTTTAGTGTGGGCTTAGTGGTGGCCAATGTAGAATTTCGATATTTCTATCTTCAAAAAACTGTTTTGTTACTCTCGCCGTATGTATGCATGGATGCATTATCTTGCTGAAATGCAAAATTATTTGAATAATTTTGTCAATTAAAACATTGTCTAATAATTCCACGTGGTTCTCCGCTTTCATTTAATGTGTTATAAAACAAGTCGGATAACGTTCTCTGTACCCGAAAGCAACCCAAGTCATAAGGAAATTTCGAGCCAATCTAATTTGCTGTTCTTGGACTTTAGCTCGCGAACAACCCTGAAAACCATCAGGGCAATCCAGGTTGAACTTTTTTTCATCACTGAAAATAACATTACGCCATACTTCCTCACAAAATTTATATATTTTGGCAAATGATAATCGTGCTTCCATGTTTCTGCAAGATTAGGTTTCGGAATGGTTTTTTGTGTTTTAACATTTAAATCTGCATTTAAAATTTGGTTGACCCGTCTGGCAGTTACGTTCTAAAGCTAACTGATCTTATTTGCTTACAACTGAAGTTGTTTGTTAATGCAAGACATTTTATTGATCTTTTGTCACGTTCTAAAACAATTGGTCGCCTTCCAGATCTCTTAATAGATACGTATAAATTTGTATTCGTTAAAAATTTTTGAATGGTTGTCTTCGATCTTTTAGCTCGGAGTGCAATTTCTCTTATTGAAAGTTCAGACTCGCGATAGGCATTAATTTTTGCACGCTCTTCAAGTGATAATTGAGTTACACGTGGCATTTTGTTCAACAAGATCATAATTACAGAAAAATATGTCTAAAAATAATCACATTGCATTTAAATTGAAATTACTTAACGTAAAATACTTTTTTCGAAAATAAATTAAATCTTTTGATATTCAAACTTTCTTGTTTTAATTTTGTTATTAACAATTTTAAATCTGTACAAACATGTGGTTTAATAAACAGTCGATGCATCATTGTAAAAAAGTGGATAAGATCTTGGAATGAATTCATATTGTTGGGATATTGTGTTATATGGTACAGCCATATAAATTTTTCCATACCTGTATAATCATTGTGTAACTAAACAATTTAAGAAGCATAAAATTTCCCAAGACGTAAAGTAAGTTGATTTTATTTCCTTTTTCTGTAAAGTATTAAAAGAATTTTAAGTAATAAAAATGCTTAAAAACATTTCCTCTAAAGCATAGTAAGTTGTTCGGGATTCACTTTAAAAAACTGTTTTGCTCGTACTCCATATATAATTTTTTTTTCAGGATAAGGAGTTTTAGTGAAAATTTAGAACAATTTGTTTTCAGGTACATTTAATTTACATCACTATTATTTTTCTAATGAAAAAGTAACATTTTGGGTTAATTGTGACTGTGTTTTTCTTATTAAATAAAAAAGCTAAGAATTTGCAGAATTTAAATTACGATTTCAGTTAATGAACTGAGGTCTAGGTAAAATTTATTACGGAAAGAACAATTTACTAAGCACCATTATCTCAATGACATAGTAGCTACTAATTGGACTTAAACTGACACATTTATTGTTGTTTCTCATATAAAAATTAAATTTAACTACAGGTTAAATTTAAACGGGACATTAAAAAATCGGGCTGAAATCATATTTTATAATGCTGAATGTGTCTAACCAAACAGTTCGGTCAAAAAACGATATTTGGTCGGTTTTTCTTTCTTGGAGACATTGTAGACAAATTCTTTGCTTTACCTCAGAATTTTTCATAAATTTTACACTCAAATTGATTCGACAAATCGGCTCAACAAACAAATGCTTCAAAATACCGAACACAGACCAAGTAAAATGCTATTAAAAATCCATACTAAGTGTTGGATTTGACGAGAAAATTATTTTATTTAAATTTTTAAAAATTATAATTTTATTAAAAATTTTGACTTACGACAAGAAAATAAAAATTTTTGCAGCTCTTACACACATAAATATTTAGGACCAACCGAATTGTGAAATATTAATTCTGTTAGTTCAACCATATTCAACTGTGATTTCTTATTAACCGAATTTTTATACCCTCCACCCTCACGTATATATAAGTTTGTCATTGCGTTTGTAACATGTCGAAATATAGGTTTAAGACCCCATAATGTATACACTCAGAATATTATGTAGTTTACTGTTTGTAGTTTAAAAATAAAGGAACATACATACATTTATTTTTAGAAGAAATATCTATACATATTAACTTTTTTATACATTTGTTTACTATCATTTACCGATTTTTTTCAGTTTCATTTATTTATTTCATTTGTTTGAAATTTAATAAAAATTAACCCAAAAAACAAAAATTTATGGTTTATTTGTGTCCGTAACAGTTATTACAAATTTAAATTTTGTTTGCTGTCTGTTTCAAAAAAAAATATTCAAAAAATTTCAATTTGTTTTTTATTTAAATTGGTTGTATATATACATGTATATAACATTTATTTTTTAAAGAATTGGTAGGTAAAATTTTGACATTTATTTTAACTGATTATATCATTTGTTTCTTACGGATGTGTCAGTTAATTAATTAACATTCAAATATAAATAACAAAAGGCATTTCATTTAAATGAAAATTAAGTAGACCGGTTTTTAAATGAAATATCATTTATTGAAAATGACAGTTTCTGTTATTTTAACTTACAAACTATTTTAAGTGTATTTATTCGTAATCCTTATGCAATTTTAAGTCGATTTAGCGAGTCCATCTGTCTGTCTGACGCAAGCGGGGGTGCTTATTTTTACCCAGATTATTTGGTATTTAAATTGAGCAAAATCGGTCCAGCGGTTAAAAGGTTATTAGAGAAAATGTGAAGATACCTCTAAATTTTCCATACAAATTTTTTCATTTTTCATATATGAATAATATTAAAAATTTTTTTCACCTCAAAATTTTTTTTTCCACCAAAAAATTTGTTTTCGCATCCAAAATAGTTTTTTATCTCAAAAAATTTTTTTCACATCAATAATTTTACTTTAAAGGTTTTTTACATTATTTGTATCAAAAACAGTGGAGAACATTTTTTTAGGATATTAGTGGATGGTATTTAAAGATTCGGCACAGCCGAATTTAAGTCTTTACTTGTGTTAATGTTAAAAAGGTAATCAGCTTTCATTGTAGCTTCGATGCCGATATATATTTTGACTTTTCTAAATATGATGCGGCCCTTTATGATTTATGGAAAACCTGAATGTGTCCCTTCGAGTTGAATACGTGCCCAACCCTGGTATATGCAGTTAAATATACGACAAAGATATTTACCTTTAAAGCAAGTTAAAATTTAGTTATTTTTAACTTTAAAATAAAAAAAAATGTAACCAACAATGTAGTAAAACTAGACAAATTTTTACTACAAAAATTTTTAAATAACTGACAAAAATTGTAAAAACTACTTCTTTTTACAATTATGTTTTTCCTTTGTCTTTCTTTTATAAAAACGTGTAACTTCTTCATTTAAAGTGAAAATTCTAAACGGTGCTCCAGTTATTAAATTTGTATGCATTGGAGATGCATACAAATTTTCTCATTTTTATCTGCAAACTTAGAACATATTAATAATATCAAATTCAAACTAAACAATAATTTACAAAAACTCAACGGAATTTTTAAATAACAATAATAACTGTTCACTGCAAAAACACTGTTTTGGTATGTAACTTTTTGTTATGGTATCAAAAATAACTGCTTTTAAGACCTGTAATTATATGCAGTACGTATTTTCGTTAGGTATTTTTTTAAATAGCTGTGATAATAGTTGTTTTGAATTTTTTTTATAGAAAAACAACTGTTATTACAGTTAAAAATAGCATCTACTGATTATTACACAAACAACTGTTATATAGTAACTGACAAACTTTTTTAAGCGTATTTTTGTTTTTTATATACAGTATGTATTGTATGTACATATATTTTTTTAAATAAATGTGTATAAAATATATATATATATTTATATTCAAAGACTTTAAAACAAATAATTTATACGCATCCATTTTATTTCGATATTTTTGTTGCTGCTTTTGTTTATACTATTAAGAGGATTTAACTCGATGCCATTCATAGTCGTATTATATTACAAAAGCTTATTCCACCACCCTTCATCACTTCCCCCTCCCACAAACGAACCGAATATGGTGGATGTATTAAATTCATGCCCGCCATACCAAACTCGTTTAAAAAATATATTCCAAAAAAAAGTTTTAAATATTTTTTTTTTGGGGAAATATACAAAACTTAAATTTTTTTTTGTAAAGAATGAGAAAATAAAACACATGGTGGTTGTATGACTGAATGGATGGTTGATATTAAACCATAGATCCAATATGATGTTACAATTTTTTACCGTCGACTGATCAGTTTAAAATACAAATAAAATACAGAAGTTTATAAGGTGTCCTAAGAAATGAGTACTCCCCAGGCTTATACGAAAATTTGGAAGAATCTGAAGATATGTGATAGAGAATAACAATTTATAGCTTACTTTTTTTAATGTATCATTTCCGATATTAACAGGTTTATACCACAGGCAAAATTAAAAAACAACTTCTTTTATATTGAATGGTAATTAATTATTTAATACCCAACAAAAATTGATATTACCAGGGAAATGGAATAAGAAAACAAAAATTATAGTGCTTACACTTTGGTCAAAAAACACATTATTTTAATACGGGGGTGTTTTTAAGGGTAAATTTAAATTAAATGGTTTTTGTTATTTCTTTTTAAATGTTGTTAAAACAACTGGCACATCGGTAAAAACAAATGATTAATTAAGTTAAAAATAAATGTTTAAATTTTACCAACCAATTCCGTAAAAAATAACAGATTTATTTATTATTTGAAATTGTTTCCGTTCTTTGTATTTTTGTTTTTTTTTTAATTTAATAACTGATACTGTAATAACAGTAACAAAAAGAAATAAACTACAAATTTCCGTAAATGTTTATTAAATTACAAACAAATGACAGTAAATCATTTTGAGGAAATGTATAAAACAGTTAAAATAAATATTTCATTTAAAAATAAACGTATGTTCCTTTATTTTTAACTGAAGTAAAATCTTTAAACTACAAACAGTAAACTGCATTTGTATAAACATTTTTATTTTGATGCCTATAAATTGCTAAAATGGCTTAGAACTGGTCTGCGCCTGTAACAAGCATGAGCAGATCTGGTAACGGAAATGATACTATATGACCAAATATAAGCAGATCTGAGGACAGAAATGATCAAGTTTTCCATATCCCTGGCACCAGAACTGATCTGGCCATAAAGCGTAGCCCATGTGGCATATTTTATTATACACACAGAATATTATGTAGTTAACTGTTTGTAGTTTAATAAAAAAGTTTCCGTTTCATTTAAAAATAAAGAAACATACATTTATTTTTCAAAGAAATATCTATATTAACTTTTTTATACATTTATTCGAAATAATTTACTATCATTTACCATTTTTTTTTTCAGTTTCATTTATTTTTTTCATTTGTTTGAAATTTAATAAAAATTTACCCACAAAACCGAAACTTGTGTTTTTTTGTGTCCGTAACAGTTATTACAAATTTAAATCTTGTTTGCTGTCTGTTTCAAAAAAAAATATTCAAAAAATTTCAATTTGTTTTTTTATTTAAATTGGTTGTATATATACAAAATTTTTCAATACAAATTACAAGAACTTCATAAACACACATACATACACAAACAAATTCACACAAGAAGTGTTTATAGCTTCATATTCATACGTACATTTTGTATTGTACGAGTATATTAAAAAAAAAAAATACAAAAACGGAAATAATTTCAAATAAATGAAAAAAACATTTATTTTTTAAGGATTGGTAAAAAATTTGGTATCATTTGTTTCTTACGGATGTGTTAGTAGATTAATCAACATTTAAAAATAAATAACAAATGGCATTTAATTTAAATGAAAATTAAGTAGACCGGTTTTTAAATGAAATATCATTTCTTTTAAATGATATTTTCAGTTATTTTAACTTTCAAACTATTTTAAGTGTATATATTATCAGGTCTAGCATCAGATCTAATTAGATTCCATCATATATAATTATATACACTCAGAATATTATGTAGTTAACTGTTTGTAGTTTAATAAAAAAGTTTTCCGTTCCATTTAAAAATAAAGGAAAATACATTTATTTTTCAAAGAAATATCTATATTAACTCTTTTATACATTTATGCGAAATAATTTACTATCATTTACCGATTTTTTTCAGTTTCATTTATTTTTTTCATTTGTTTGAAATTTAATAAAAAATTACCCACAAAACGGAAACTTGTGGTTTATTTGTGTCCGTAACAGTTATTACAAACTTAAATTTTGTTTGCTGTTTGTTTTAAAAAAAATATTCAAAAAATTTCAATTTGTTTTTTTATTTAAATTGGTTGTATATATACAAAATTTTTCAATACAAATTACAAGAACTTCAAAAACACACTTACATATACAAATACATTCACACAAAAAGTGTTTATAGCTTTATATGCATACATACATTTTGTATTGTACGAGTATATTAAAAAAAAAACAAAAAATACAAAAACGGATATAATTTCAAATAAATGAAAAAAAAAACATTTATTTTTTAAGGATTGGTAGGTAAAATTTTGACATTTATTTTAACTGATTATATCAGTTGTTTCTTACGGATGTGTCAGTTGATTAATCAACATTTAAAAATAAATAACAAATGGCATTTAATTTAAATGAAAATTAAGTAGACCGGTTTTTAAATGAAATATCATTTCTTTTAATGATATTTTCAGTTATTTTGACTTACAAACTTTTTTAAGTGTATAAACAGTTCTTATCAGGTGTAAACTTTTTTTGACAGGATGTTAAATAAAAGTAAAATAATAGCATGAACAAATTCTAGCTTCAATTAAACAGTTTATAACAATCGAGTAACAAAAATAAAAAAAAATATTTGTTTTTCTTCATTTATGTACAATAATGCACACTGTTTAAACATAAATCAATGGTATTGAAATAATAATATCTGTGCAGTAAATTTAGACTGTAAGCTAAATCGAACTTTCTCATTGCAAGCATTTATATAATACAATACCTAAAGCTTATTTTTTGTATTGTTAATCAGTTATTACTTAACACATTACCATCAACACATTATGTTTAAACCTCTATGTATATAACTTATTATTTCCAATTTCAGAACAAAGTATAAAGGATACCTTTTATTAGGTAATACATAAAATAGGTGAAACCCTTTACCAAGTTTTTGCTAGGTACACTCAGAATATTATGTGGTTTACTCTTTGTAGTTTAATAAAAAAGTTTTCCGTTCAATTTAAAAATAAAGGAACATTCATTTATTTTTCAAAGAAATATTTATTTTAACTTTTTTGTTCATTTGTTCAAAATGATTTACTGCCATTTACCGATTTTTGCAGTTACATTTATTTTTAACCACAAAATGAAAAATTTGTGGTTTATTTGTTTCCGGTATAGTTACTACAAAATTTAATCCAATTTGTTTTTTTTTTATCTAAATTGTTTTTTTTACACCTAGAAAACAGATTTGTGCTGACAACCGAATTTGTTGCCAATCGAATGGATCAATTGCATCAACCGAATTTTTTGGTTGTGACTACCGAATTGTTATTGAAGTAACCGAAATACTCATGTCTCAATTGGTTTTCAATTGTCACAACCGAAAAATTCGGTTACCACAACCGAACTATTCGATTGGCTACATATTCGATTGGCAGCACGAACTGTTTTCTCTGTGTATATACAAAATTATTTCAATTCAAATTACAATAGCTTCATTAACACAAAATGTGTCTATAGATTTTGTAGATTAAAAACAAACAAAAATACTGATGTGTCAGTTGTTTAGACGATATTTAACAATAAATAAGAAAAACCATTTGATTTAAATGGAAAGAAAGTATACCGATTTTTAAATGAAATATAATTTCTGTTAAATGGTACACTTAAAATAGTTTTAAGTTAAAATAACATAAAATGCCTTTTACAAGAAATGATATTTCATTTAAAAACCGGTCTTCTTAATTTTTATTTAAACCAAATGGTTTTTGTTATTTATCCGTAAGAAACAAATTATTAAAAAGTTAAAATAAATATTAAAAATTTACCTACCAATTGTTTCTGTTTCTGTTTCTGTTTCTGTTTTTGTATTTTTTATTTTTTTAATCTACAAAATGCATGTATGCATTGCTATAGACACTCTTTGTGTGAATGTGTTTGTGTATGTATGTGTGTTTATGAAGTTCTTGTAATTTGAATTGAAATAATTTTATATATATGCAACCAATTTATATAAAAAACAAATTTGAATTATTTGAATATATTTATTTTGGCAATAGACAGCAAACAAAATTTAATTTTGAAACAACTGTAACGGGTAAATTTTTATTAAAATTTAAACAAATGAAAAAAATTAATGAAATGTATAAAATGGTTAAAATAGATATTTCTTTGAAAAATAAATGTATGTTCCTTTATTTTTAAATGAAACAGAAAACTTGTTTATTATACTACAAACAGTAAACTACATAATATTCTGAGTGTATTTTCTGTTATTTTAACTTACAAAATATTTTGAGTTTGGTTCAGTCTCATCTTTAAATCTCATTAACTTGTATATAACAATTTATGAGCAGAAAAAGATAAATCGTGATAAAATTTTGAAAGATAATGGGTGATTTTTTAAGAGCTTTCGGATTTGATTTTAAAAATACACAAAAAACTTAAAAAAATTTATGAAATCTTGATTTGGTCGATAGAATGGTCTAACTAATTCAATGTTTAATGATACTTTCATGTGAATGTTGACCGCGGTTGCGCCTCAAAGGGTTCATACGCTAGGTCCAATTTTGGGATACTCTCTTCAACATATCGGCCGGTATCTCAAAAATAAATTCTTCAAGTCAACCGTTGCGGGTCAATTTATCGGCCCAAACGTGAAATAAACTGTTCACAGAACTCGCCTCTCAATTGGGCTATTGTTTCACGTGCTGTGTGGCATGTGGCACCGTCTTGTTGAAACCACATGTCAGCCAAGTACAGCTTTTCCATTTTTAGTAAAAAAAGCTAATAATCATCAAACGGTAGTGCTCGCCATTCACAGTAACGTTCCTGCCTTGGTCGTCTTTGAAAAAGTACGGTCCAATGATGCCACCGGCCCATAATCCACACCAAACAATGCATTTTTCTGGCTGCTCTTCACACCAAATACTCCAATTTTGCTTGCTCGCTGAAAATAATTTTTGATAGAAACAGATTTCTCACACAGCACGAATTTTGATAATAAAATTCAATGATTTGAAAGCGTTGTTCGTTTGTAAGTCGATTCATGGTTAAATTATATACCAAACTGAACATATTTTACAGTAACATCACGCAAAGAAAAACATCATATATTTTTGGGTTTATGGTTGTGCCAACCATAGTCGTACTATATTATGGTTATCATTTTATGATAATTAAATAACCACATTTTTACCATAATATAGTCCCTACAGTTATATTATGATTCAAAAATTACCATATTATTGTCCTAAATAAACATGTTATAATGATTTTATCATAATATGATCGCACTTAATCATAGTATGCTCAAAATGTTATCATATTATAGTCCCTCATAACTATATTATGGTTCCTGGATTATCATTATATGATACATAATCTAAGAAAATTCCTTAAAGAAAAGTTCTTAGAATCTATGAAAAACCTCTTTAAATTTAAGAGTATTTCCTTTAGAAATGTTTTTCTAAAAGTGAATTAATATTAAGGGCTTTTTGAAGAAAGGAAAAAATCATAGACTTTAAGAACTTTTCTTTCAAGAAAAATTTGATTCTGTGGACTTTTGTTTAAGAAAAATACTTAAAGATTTTTTTTTTTAATTTTTAATAAAAAAATCTTTAGACATTTTTAAGACTTTTTTAGAAAGTTTTTAGAAATTTTTCTTTAAGAAAAACTCTTTAGAATCTGAGAATATTTCTATAAGAAAAAGTCCTTAGAATCTAAGTATTTTCCTCAGAATCATTTTTTCTTCAAAGAAAGTCATTAGAATCTAAGTTTGTTTAGAATATATGAACTTTAATCTAAGAAACAGTTTGGAGAATCTGATAATTTAAGTTTAAGGAAAAGTCCAAAGAATCTAAAAATGTTTATATCACATAAAAAAACCTTTTCGCACAAAAAAAAAAAATCATGAGTTCTACAGACTTTTTCTTATAAAAATTATTTTATTAATATTTTGAGAACTTTTTACAAGAAATGATTTAATGAACATATTAACTGGAACATAATGGAAAGTTTTAATGACATGTGAAAGGTATTTTCTACCCATCTGATATTTGTCCAATTTCAGTAAACAATATATGATTGTTTTTTTTAAGACATTTTGTAGTAAAAACCAACTGACTGAACTGATAAAATTTTGGTTTTTATGAAAACAAGACAGTATTATGACAGTAAATGTTAAAGTCATGTTTTATTTGATGTATAATTATTTATTGATTGTTGCCAGCATTTTATCGTTGCATAATTATCATATTTTTTTCATAGCCAGAATTTTTGTTACCACAGTATGGTTACAGCCAACCATGATATAAAATAGACGGTGGCAATCATAAAATAGTAAAATATTTACTAAATAATGATGGTAGCGACAATTTTGGTGATTGAAAAACCAATAACTTGGTTGTGACAACCATAACTGATTGCAGCGAGCACAATATAGTAGCAGTGATCATATTGCAACCATGTTTTTTCTCTGCGTGATGTTACACGAAAACAGCTGAACTGCCAAAAAATCACCCTTTAGTTTTAACAAAAACCGAAAGAAGAATTGGTTATTCTTTTGCGCGCAATAAGAATTGTTTCCCATCTCTATATTTATTGGCGGCGCGGCGCTTACTTTTCCCCCACTAAACACTGAACGCCAAGTTGGATATCTTTAACTGAATATTTTTATTTCACAATTTATCTTTATTCTTTAATTTTATTATATTGTTGGATTTAAAAAACAGCTTTTCGTTATTTTTTGTAGTTTCGTTTGTTCTTTCTTTAACATTTTCAGCTCATTTGTTTGTTTTGTTAAAAAAAAGAAAATAAAAACAAACAGTTTGCACCCAAAAAAATATTTTTTTAAATGTGATGAATACTCCAAAAAAACAGAAAATAAATTTCTGTTTTAAGCTAGAAATTGTTTTATTTATTTTTTTTTGGTAAATGCATCAGTGCTGCTATTCCTTTAGGCTCCCCTTTATTTTTTTACAATCATCATACTATTATGCTCTACGACACATAAAAAGTACATCACTACAAAACGAATGACAAATTAAGAAGCAACAAAAAAATATGGCCCCTATACACCCACCCATTGCTTGATAATATACATAGATACACTCACACACAAATATACACTCTAATAGTAATGGTCTCGTATTGTTTTAAGGATTTACATTAAATGCTTTTGCAAACATTTTTAAAATGAAACTTCTTTGACCTTTCCCTTACGCCCTTCATAACGGCAAAAATGAATAGACTTCATCATTTAAAGTGTATTAATTCAATGCGCAAATGCGTTGAATTGCAGTGTTTAACACCCTGCTGTAATTTTTTTCAATTTGATTGGTTGCAATTTAATTTATACTTGGTGCCATGTGTTAAAGCAGTACAAATATAGGAATACAGATGTTTTACCTTGTCAAAATTATTCGTTCACAATTCAATGTAGCAATGACCCTAAAACTGTAGTGTTAAAGTGATTTTCTTCTTGACTCAAGTGCCATTATCTGCCAAGCCTTCGTCCAACATATGACAGCGCGGAACAAAGATTTTGCAACCATTTTGTTTCAACAATTTCCCCATGTGAAATTTACGCTAAATTTAGTATTGCGAAAGATGATTTTTCACAAAATCAATAATAAATGTTTAGTTTTAACGTTAAAAAGGGCAACGTATACCTTTGGATATAATTATAAAAAAACTGCCAAATCTCGTTGAAACGGACGCTATTTTGTTTGCTCCTAATATTGCAATTTTTTAACAAAAAAAACCCCATAGTACAATTTATAACTTCTTTTTAGAACAACGTAATTTTCAATTAAAACTATTATGTTAAAATTTGAAGACATCGCTTATTATCATTTGGAAAAATTAAAACGATTTTAAGTTAAAATGATTTTTGTTTTGTTTTACACCATTTTTAAATTGAATTCTTTACAAAACCTGGGTTTTAAAAATTTTAACTTTAACCGTGACCGCATAAAAATCGTACGGTTGCTGTTTGGGTAATCCGAAAAATCGGTTAAAATAGGTCAGTTAAGCGTTTAAATTTTAAATATAGATTTTTTTTCCTAATTTTGTAGCTATGTTAAAAAATTTAAAAGAAAAACCAATAAGGAAAAGTTGTTTGTGTATTTCGTATTGCTATTGCTGAGTGCTCTATGTGTATTAAAACACACAGCCTATAGCTAAGCGCTTTTACAAAAACAAATGAGCATAGGGCTTGGGCACCCTTGCTCTAGATTATGAGAAATAAATAACTTTCAAAAATCCTATTCTGAAGTTATTTCAACCTTAGAATATGAGAAAATTTTTATTTATTTTTTTTTTTTAATAGTCAGAGCCAGGGACTGAAATCCATAAAAAAATGGGTTCAGGTTCGTTTTAATCGAAATAAAAAGTTTAGGTTCTATTCGGTTCAGGTTTCGGGTTCAACATTATAAAAAAATGCAGATGTTTTGTTAATAGGAAATTTATTTATTTTTCAATGAAATGTTCATTTAATTTAATAATTACTATTTTTTCAAGTTTTCTTCTTTTAAAGTTGATTTTTGTGGCTGCAAAATGAATTTCAAGGCTGAAAAGGCTCTCTCAACACTTACTTTCATAGCATGTATTGTGAATATAATCTGAGCCGCTTGATTCAATAATGGCGTTTCCTTTTTATGTTGCTCCCAAAATAGAAAAATGCTTTGTTTTTTCTTTTTCCAATATTGGAAATGTTTTATATATTTCAATTTCATTTTTAACTAAGTTATCAATCGAAGCGGTGACATTAACATTTGAAGAATTTGATTTAGAAAGTCTTTTAATCTTTTTAGAACGTGTTCGAGCAGATCATCTTCTGAAGGACACGATATTTATTCCCTCAAAATAATATGTTCTTCTCCTTGCTTTTACAAATTTTTGAAAATTTTAATTGTTTTTCAAATATGTTTTTTATATTTTTAACATATTGGGGATTTAGCATTAACCTGAATCTGTTATGTTTTTGTTTTGTTATCTTTTGTTAGCTCTAATTTAAAACAAAGCCAGATTCTATAAAAATCACCTAAAGTCTTCTTGTAGTTTCAGCTTTAATTTTTTAACAGGTGCAAAAACTTCTACGAATTCTTCACAAATATTATAAATATTATCATTCATAGTTAATGCGCAATCCAGTAATTCCGAACAAAAAATTCTGTATTCTAATAATGCCTGAATCATGTCATAACTGGAATTCCATCTAGTTTGACAGTCTTGTACGTTTTTTTTTCAAGTTTGGCTTTTTAGCTAAATAAGAAATTTTTGGTGTTCGCAATTTTTTGCAAATAACTCTGCATTGATCAAGTATTTGCTTAAAAGAAGGACTTAATATAGTGTCAAGCACTGCAAACTTGAATGCAAGAAATGTAATATTTTTTTTGTGATTTTTCTATCAAACATTTCTCAGGCCATGAACAACAAGAAATTTTTTTTATATTTTTGAACCCAAACCTGGTTAAATTTTTTGGGTTCAACGGGTTCGCGTTCAAAGTTTTTATAAGCAGCGAAGCTGAACCCGTTTGGGTTCGGGTTCGGTTTCAGTTTCTAGTCAGAGCTTAAACAAAAAACCTATTACAACGTTACTTACACATACAATATTATTTCATTAAAAAAATCTAAAATACACATTATATTAATCGAAAATACAATCAAAAAGAGTGCTACTAATTTTTAATTATATTCAGCCCATTTTGTTGTTTAATTTCAATAATTGTTTAAAGTAGTTTCAACAATCGAAAGTCGTTCAAAATAATCATTACTTTTTAACTGACAAAACGTTAAAAACAAGATTTTTGTAGTTTGTTTTTTAAATTGAAAGTTTTTTTTTTATTTGTATGTAATAACAAAACACAACACACACAAAGGCATATATTTTTTTTTTGCACTCAGAATATTATGTGATTTACTGTTTGTAGTTTAATAAAAAAGTTTTCCGTTCCATTTAAAAATAAAGGAACATACATTTATTTTTTAAAGAATAATCTATTTTAACTTTTTTCTCCATTTATTCGAAATGATTTACTATCATTTATTATACCCTTCACCACAGGTGGAAGGGTATATATAAGTTTGTCATTCCGTTTGTAATTTCTACAATATTGATCTTAGACCCTATAAAGTATATATATTCTGGGTCCTTATGAAGAGCGAAGTTGATTTAACGATGTCCGTCTGTCCGTCTGTGTGTTGAAATGGGTTTTCCGAAGAACCCAGACATGATGAGGACTTGATTCTTTTTTATTTCTGTTACATGTGATCCATTTCTGTTTGCTATTAAAAATCAGACAGATCGGTTAATAAATGGCTGAGATATTAGCAAAAAACCAGGACTACCCCTAATTTTTCCAGTAAAATCCCTTTGTTTAATATGTATGTAGAATTTTGAGCATAACAACACATCCATGTGTTAAAATTCTTTTCTTTCATCTCCACCTTTTATACACAAACAACACACATACAAAGATTTGTCATTTAAATAAAAACCAAACAAATCTCTAATTAACGAAGACTTTTATATATGTACCTCTATTGACGATGATTTTGTGTGAGCTTCAATAGCTCAGTTGTCTAGACGCTGTGTCACAAATACTTTTTTTTTCTCTAAGGCCGCGAGGTTCGAGGTTCAAATCTCGGTCAGGTCAATTCACTTTTTTTTTGTACATTTTTTTATTATTTTCTTAAGACTTTTTTTGCTTATTTTTGGGTTTTTTTTTTTAACATTTAATCCCGGTCAATTCACTTTTTTTTTGTACATTTTTTTATTTTTATTTTCTTAAGATTTTTTTTTGTTTATTTTTTGTTTTTTTTTACATTTAATAATTAATTTAAATAAAATTTTATATTAATAATTAAATAATCCATAAATAGGCTAAAAACATCAAAATTTTTATAAAAACCCTCTGATACAAACAAAATACAAACGGTTTTATTTCTTTTTTGCTCCGATTTAAAAGAATTTATAAAAAGATTTTTAAACCATTTTATTTCTCACATATTAAGAAAATTTTATACATAATTTACCTTTGAGTGCAACTATTTTAAGTCATAACTTATAATAATTTATAAAAAAAATTATAAACTATTTTCCTTCAAATTTTTAAAATTAAGCTAAAGAAATTACAAATATTTCTAATAAAAAAGCGAAATAAAATCCCAAATGTAAATTTGCCAGCTAAATCAAACTATTTTGTAGAAATAAAACACATGCAGTTGTAGTGATTTCCTTTAACGATTTGTTGAAATTCTTTTCTTTCACCTCTCCACCTTTTATACACAAACAACAAACACTATTCTAGAGCTGTATTATGACCTATAGATACGTTTTATATAGCAAAAGATCGAAAATCTTTAGTATAACATATTTGCTGAAAAACTCGGAAATATCGGTTCAGATACAAAAAAGTTATGCCCAAAACATAAATTTTTTTAAAGTACCTATATTCCCGAGTCCAAGTTTTATCTCCAAACTACATGGTTAATTTCCTCTTAAAGGCGTCCGTATATAAATCTGTCCATTCCATATATGTCCATATATAAACTTCAGTTTTTTCCCAACCATGGTGAAGGGTATATAAGATTCGGCATAGCCGAATTTAGCCGCTCTTACTTGTTTTTTTAATTTGTTTGAAAATTAATAAAAATTTACCCACAAAATCGAAATTTGTGGTTTATTCGTGTCCGTTATAGTTTTTTTCAAATTTAAATTTTGTTTGCTGCCTGTTGCCAAAAAGAAAATATTCAAATAATTCCAATTTGTTTTTTTATACAAATTGGTTGCTTATGTTAAAAACAAAATTATTCCAATTTAAATTACAAGAACTTCACAAACACATATACATACAGAAACACATTCACACAAAAGTGTCTATACCATGCAGATAATATTGGACTTCGTGCTCCATTTTAAGTAAAACGGACTAGTTACAACATGGTCTTATGTAATGCAGTCACAGACCATGTCATTTTCAAATAAGAGTTTGTAGTTAAGCGACAAGTGTTCGCATTTTAACGATGACATAAAGTTTTGCCACGAGCTGTAGTATTGTCTTTGTTGATTGTGGTAGGGAGTAGTTTTGAAACTAATCCCCTGAAGGTGGTCTATTGAGTAGTGACATGAGTAGTAGTGAGACTACTCCGATGGGTTATATGGTCTAGCCCTAGGACATCGTAATGTTAAATGGACCATGTTTTCTCCATACGTTTAGGTTACTCTTGGACTACTCCTTGTCCTTTATGGAGTATACTTTACATGCGTTATCACGTTATCTGCAGGGTAGCCATGCAAACATACACTCACAATATTATTTCGTTAAAAACAACTTGAAATACATATTAAATTAATCGAAAATACAATCAAAAAGAGGACTGCTGATTTTTCATTATATTCAACCCATTTTGTTGTATATTTTCAATCATTGTTTAATAATCGACAAAAGTAGTAAAAACAATCGAAAGTCGTTTAAAATAACCATCATAAGTTAAAAATGCCATAAAATAAACGTATGACATTTTTTCAAGAAATGTTACTGTGATGGTTTGTATTTTTGGAATAATTTCCTTAACCCGCCAATGGTGACGCAAATTTGACTTTGATTAATAGTGACGCCGGTCTCATGCACCGGGGTTATCAACTGAAGATTTTTCGAAACGTGTTACTAATAGTTCATGTTTTTTTTATTTATGCACTTTGACAATAAAACAAAGATATTAAATCATTTTAAGCTCTTTTATTTCAATATTAAAATTCACAAATGTTTTTAATTAGAGCATTAAAAATAACAATATTTTAGCAATACATTTCTTAAAATTAAGAAAAAAATAAAAAATCACATATTTATTAAGAAAAATAATGTTAATTAGTCTTTTGACAATTGGAACTTTTACAAAATGAACAAAAATTGGTATCCTTCCAAAAAAATAACAAAAAAAATACATCCCAAAAACTAAATTTCTTCTGGTAAACAGCTGCTGCAATACGGCACTACGTGTTCAAGACACAAATATTTTTGGCATTTTTGGCAAGAGTACTTCGTTTTTCTGTTTTTTTTTTTCCAACCACACTCATAGCACCGACCAATTCTTGAAGGACCAGATGTCCCAGGTACATCATCTATATGCAAAATCTCCGACAGTCTTAGTCTTATTGATCGTGGCAAGTTTGAGTGCGTTTGCCGATCTCTTATGTGAGGTTCAATTAATTTCATAGCCAAATTCTCAATAAAGTTACGACGTAGTAATTTTGTGCCTTGATTGTTGGCTGTATGTATCACCTGGCTGTTTATGGTACTGACATTGAGCATAGCGTAGAAGATAACCACAGGCCATCGCCTTGTTGCTCGAGCACAATTATAATTCGCACATAAACGATCTACGACATCGACGCCGCCCTTGGTGTCATTGTAGCTCAAAATTATATCGGGCTTTTGAGTTTCGGCGTCGACTTTAGCATCATTGTGCATTGTACTAATAAGAAAAACATTTTTTCCTTTCCTTGGAACATGTGACACCAAAACCATGTTGTCACAGAAACCAAACATATTGGATTTTACATTTCAACCGCGCAATATGTTGAAGTCTGTAGGAATTTCCTTCTTGTTCTTCCTGATTGTTCCGACGGTTGTTAAACCTTTTTGCAGCAATGCTTCAGCTAAGGGTATACTGGTGTACCAATTATCAGTTGTGACGTTGCGACCTGTGTGGAAAATTGGTTCACATAATCTTTGAACAACAGCGAAGCCAGAATTGTCGAAATTGTATGGGCCTTCTTGTGGTTGTTTTCCCGGATAAATTTCCATATTGTATGTGTAGAACATTTTGGCGTCACAAAGGGCTTGAATTTTGATGCCATATGGATTTGGTTTATTTGGAATATATTGCGTAAATGAGCACCTTCCCCGAAATGCTTCCAACTTCTCATCTATAGTCACAAAAGCAGATAAAGTGTAATTAGCCTTACAATTGTGAACAAATTTATCGAATATTTCTCGAATATGGCAGATTTTGTCCAATTTCTTTCTACTTGCCCTTGTAGTACCATCATCAAACCTCAAAACTCGCAGTAAAAATCTAAATCTCTGGGCAGACATTGAAAGCCGAAATATTTCAACTGAACCACCATCTGTTCGAAACAACTCTTCAACGTTCAGATGGTGCGATTTTTTAACACCAGCTAAAAGGAGCAATCCTATCAGGCAATATATTTCCATGAAATCAGTCTCTTTGGCATATGTTTCTCTGCAAAATTTATCTTTCACGGTAGCAATATATTGTTTGGTATACTTGACAATTATATGAATAATGGAGTCATCAAAAAAGTGTCTCCAAATTTCAAGAGGGTCTTTTTCATTGGCTATAATCCGCTTTGGCCCTGGTAACTGTGAAACTGTGTTAGCACTTTCAGTACGAACAGATTGGCGCGCAGGTTCCTTACCCCATTTCGCACTTGTGTCTTTTCCAATATAAAATAAAGAGTTATTGTTACCTAAAGGCTCTCGGTCACTCAATTCCTCTTCGCTGTCTGAATTTTGTATTTCCTCTGGTTCATAATCATTCTCGGATTCACTATCTGAAGAACTTGGTGGTCCGTCCGAATCAAGTGTTGTTTCTTGTAGAAGATCTTCAAGGTGACGCTGGATGCTTTCGTAAGACATGCTTTAAAAAAGTTTATATTATGAAACACATACATACACACATATAAATACACAAATACACATATATATGATTATAACACTATTAAACTACAACAAATTACAATAATTTAAATAAAATACGCGAATTATTAAAAATTAATTCTTGATTATTTTTCTTACATACGCGGTGACTCACGGTCTTACACGTTAGGTTAGTAAAAAAAATACAGAAGTTGTGCTCACTAAGCAGTTTCGTCGCGAACTGATGGTGGGGGATGTGCAATGCTGCAGCTACTCGAAATCGCAACAAAAAACAATAACGGAAAATAAAGTTATACGAATTTTTTAACACCACCGGTCTTACAGACCGGTAGGTCACCATTGGCGGGTTAAATTAGTTAATTTAAGAAGACAAAGGATTCCCTTTACATATTCCTTAGCCATAGATGCCTTGTTTCACTTGGGGCATCCCTTTTTGTAGTTCTCTTAAGGAGAACCATTAAATAACTACGAAAAAGATCTGACTTTGTCACAATTTATTACATTACAGGATATCCTGCAGTACATTTTCTTAATTTGTTTACCTTTTTACTAATGAAATTTATTTTATATATCAAACAAATGAGTTTAGTATTATTCAATTTAATTTAAAGACAAAAATGAATAGCAAAAATCTTGTTTAAAGCAGTGTGCTCACAAAGCTAAAGTCCTTCGAAAGTGGGAAAATACTTATGGAAATTTTTTTTACCATATTTAAGGATGATTTTCAATTAAAAGAAGTGCTATTTAACTTTATGTTAGAAAACATTTTCTTATTTTTAGTGAGTGAAGTCGTAATTTTTAGTAAAAAAATTTTTTAATGAAATAAAATTTTTCTTAAAACCAAGGAAACATTTCGTAACGAAAAGTAAAATTTAAGATGATATATGAACTAATTAAAAGGACATTTTTATATGTTTTCTAATAAAAATTTAGTTTTCAATAGTAAAATTTTTTTTAAATATTGAAATTTTGACCAAATTTTAAGTAAAATTTGTTTCTTAATATCAAGAAAAATTTATTAAATATTAGTGAATAGTGTCTTTGGCGCCACTTTTATTTAAATTTTTTCTTCAAATAAGTTAGTTTTTCTAAATTCTAGTTAATTTTTTTTTTGGTATATTATATTGTTTGCATTATTTGACCCTGCCGGTTAATCGGTTAGGTCATTATTCGAAAAATGAAGAAAATTGATTAATCGGTTATTCGGGTCGATTAATCGTTTAATGCAAAATAAATGTTCTTCTTTCATTAAAAAGAACACAAAGATCTGTTTTTTGCTGAAATATCAAGTGAAGTCTATTGCATTGGTTTCTAAAGTGTTTGTTTAGGACAATTTAAAGCATCCTGAGATTTTAAAAAGAATCATGCCTTATAACCTTGGATTTTTTCAGAGGAATCTAACGAGTCTTTAAAAAGAAAATGACATACGTGTTCAATGGAAGTATACCCTTAAGAACGCAGTGTAGATAGTCGAAAAAGTTTTTATTTTCTTTTTATGACACTGTCCAGAATAAAAAAATGGCTACATAAACATAAGTAACGTCATAGTGCTTGTGTGTTTCATTGCTAAGGAGACCAAATAAGAGTCTCTGGCTTTTTTAAAACTTCGTGTTCTGATGAGATATTTTGTCAGCTCAAATTACATGTATACGGAGTTGAAAGCTATATTTAAATTTTTTTTACATGAAAATATAATTTTATATTATTTAAAATTTATTTCTTAAAGAAATTGAAAACAAAAATAAAAATTCATTAAAGCATTTACCCAACTTCCACTTTTCACCAAAAAATTTTTTTTTACATTTTAATTAAAATTTGTGATCGGTTAATTATTCAAGCGTATCAATATTCCTGATAATACTGATTAAAGGTATTTCATCTTCTGATTGTTCATTAAGTTGTACTACTCGCACTTTACAAAATAATCATAGATAGGGAATTTGAATTTAAAGAATGGTTTATATTATTTAAAATACTTTTATTTTGTTTCTGTCGATTTCTTATTATTTATTGACAATTCTTGAACTGCAGTTCATTCTACGTATGACGCATTTAGTGCCTAAAATTAAAATTTATACACATTATAATCTTTTAAAATTATAATGTTTATATTTTTACCTACAAACAAAAGTGTTTAAATAAAATGTAGTAAATTCAAAGCCATTTTTTAGAGTGTAGCTTAAATAAATAATGATACCCCAATATCGATTCTACACTGGGATATGTTTAATTCGAATTAAAGTACACGTATATATAATATTTGCATTTATAGTAGAAATCACTCATACGACCCGCGGGTAAATTACACATTAATGTAAAACTGCATTTACATTAGATTCGAAATCTAGTTTAAACTAGATTTCGAATATACACTCACAAAATTATTTCGGTTAAAACAATCTCAAATACATATTAAATTAATCAAAAATACAATTAAAAAGAGAATTACTGACATTATTCAAAAATTTACCTAAATTGATTAATCGGTTGGTTGGTCGATTAATCGAAAAAATTGGCGATTAATCAATTAAGCGTTTAATGCAGACTTAATGTAGTTCATTTCTAAATAATAACACGATAAGATGCTTTTCATAGTTGCATTGGTTAACAAAGAGGTTGTTTAGGATATTCTAAGCATCCTGAGATATTTTAAGAAATCATGCTTTAGAATCTTGGTGGTTTTTAAAAGGAATATGAGGACTCTTAAAAAAAAATTAAGCCTAACACAGATAAACGCAGTGTCGACAGTGTTTTACCAATGTACGACATTTTGTCAGTGTCGAAAAATTAGAAAATTTTTCAATAAACAATAGCTGCATTAAAAAATTGACCCAAGAAAATTTTCCAAGATTTACAAAATCAATGAAACTTTTGAACGATCAAAAAAAAAAAAAAAAATTACTTGAATTTAGAAATATTAACTTATTTGGAGTAAAAATTGAATTCGAAACGGCGCCAAAGATACTCTTTACCAAAATTTAATACAATTTTCCTTGAAATTAAGAAACAAATTTCACATAAAATTTAGTCAAAATTTCTATATTATAGAAAAATTTTACTATTGAGAACAAAAATTTTATAAGAAAAAATAGCAAAATTTTCTCTTAATTAGTTTATATATCATCTTAAATTTTACTTTTCGTTACGAAATGTTTTATTTTATGTTATTTAAGTTCATTACATAATTTTTTTTATTAAAAACTAGGACTTTACTCTCTAAAAGTAAGAAAATATTTTCTAAAATTAGGTTAAATAACACTTTGTTGAAGTGTAAATTATTCTTAGATTTGATAAAAATTTTCTATGATAAGGGTAATATATTTTGAAGTACTTTACACTTATTTTACACTTATTTTTTTAAGTACTTTACACTTATTAAGTAAGTATTAACCTTTCAGAGGACTTCCGCTTTGTGAGGACACTACTTTTAACATGAATGGCAAAACATTTTAATCTTTTAATAAAATTTAATTTGCATTAGCATTAAGAAAATGTACTGCAGGATATCCTGAAACGTAATAAATTGTGAGAAAGTCATTTGCTTTTCGTAGTTAATAAATGGCTCTCCTCAAGAGAATTACAAAAAAGGCAAGTCCTAAGTGACACACGGCATATATAGCTAACGAACACTGAGGATCCTTTGTCTTCTTAATTTAAGGAAATTGTTGCAAAAATACAAAATATCACAGTTATATTTCTTGTTATTATTAAAATATGAAAAAAAATGTTATAAGTTTATTTTATGACATTTTTAGCTTAAACTTTAATTGACATATACAAATGTTACCTTTTTTGTCTTTATAATCAAAAATAGTTTTATTGCCTTTGATAAATATAAAGTTTAAAAGGCGCAATGTCAATTATAGAAAATTCATTAAAATGATCTTGAGATACTTTTAATTGTAGTCGAAAAACATAATTATTTCATAAAAGCGCGAATTCGAAAATTTTTACCTTTTGCTAATAAAATTTTAAAATATATTTTAAGCTACTTTAGGTTCAATATGTAAGGCTGTTAAGATTACAGATTGGCACGTGACCGATTTTTGACACAAGCTCAAGCACGAAAAATCACAATCATGCACAATAATTTTATTTAATGGATACTTTGATTTGTTTCCTGAAATAAATTTAATAGTTCATTTTTAATTTATAATGTATTTTTTTTTTAAATATTGAAAATATGTTAAACATTTTTCCACAAAAACTAACTTTTTTCTCTGTTTAAAAAAAAAAAATTACTCAATTTTTTTTTAATTTATCTGAAAAAATATTTAGGAAAAAATTTTTTTATATATGTTAATTATTTTCCAAAAATAAGAAAACTTTTACTTAAAAAATAAAAATTAATATTTTATTAAAATTTTTAAAATTTATTTGAACTAAGTTGCATGAAATTTTTTCCTAGAATTGTTCATCAATACCAAATAAATTTTTATCATAACATAGAAAAACATTTGTTACTTTTTATTTTGTTAATTGCCCGAACTAATTTTTGAGAAAACATTAAAAATTATAAAGTGGTAGACTTGTAATGACTTTCTTAAACTTAGTTAATTTTACTACTCGCGTAAAAAATTGAACACACATTAAGTTCAAGTACTTTCTCGTTTTAAGTTAGACACATTTTTTGAACTAAATGGGAGTAAATTATGTTCTATTTTTTTTTTTTTTTTTGAACTAAACTTAGTTTCAATATATTTTATAATGCAAATTTCTTAAAACTAAGATGTTTTTCTTAAAAAATTGATAATATTTTAATTAATATACTTGTTTTGTTATCGTAAAATCAAGAAATATTACTTAGGGGATATGAACTATTTCTAAGTATATAAACTACGATATTTCATTGTTAGTCAAACATAGAAATTTATAATCTTTTTTAAGAAAATGTTTCTATTGTAATTTTTAATAAAATTTAACTTAACACAGTAAAAAAGACCTTGCCAAATAACTGGTTAAAGTTTGCGTGCTAAGCTCAATATTTTAACATAGGGATGTCATTGAAGGTAGCTACTTACCTACAATCTTAGTTAATGGTAAGGTTAAAGTTACTAGTTAAAATAACTGAAGTTAAAATAACTGAAAATATCATTTAAAAGAAATGATATTTCATTTAAAAACCGGTCTACTTAATTTTCATTTAAATTAAATGCCATTTGTTATTTATTTTTAAATGTTGATTAATCAACTGACACATCCGTAAGAAACAAATGATAAAATCAGTTAAAATAAATGTCAAAATTTTACCTACCAATCCTTAAAAAATAAATGTTTTTTTCATTTATTTGATATTATTTCCGTTTTTGTATTTTTTGTTTTTTTTTTAATATACTCGTACAATACAAAATGTATGTATGCTATAAACACTTTTTGTGTGAATGTATTTGTATATGTATGTGTGTTTATGAAGTTCTTGTAATTTGTATTGAAAAATTTTGTATATATACAACCAATTTAAATAAAAAAAACAAATTGAAATTTTTTGAATATTTTTTTTTGAAACAGACAGCAAACAAAATTTAAATTTGTAATAACTTTTACGGACACAAAAAAAACACAAGTTTCTGTTTTGTGGGTAAATTTTTATTAAATTTCAAACAAATGAAAAAAATAAATGAAACTGAAAAAAAATGGTAAATGATAGTAAATTATTTCGAATAAATGTATAAAAAAGTTAATATAGATATTTCTTTGAAAAATAAATGTATGTTTCTTTATTTTTAAATGAAACGGAAACTTTTTTATTAAACTACAAACAGTTAACTACATAATATTTTGAGTGTATGTATGCATATGAAGCTATAAACACTTTTTGTATGAATGTGTTTGTATATGAATGTGTGTTTATGAAGTTCTTGTAATTTGTATTGAAAATTTTTGTATTTATACAACCAATTTAAATAAAAAAACAAATTGAATTTTTTTTTGAAACAGACAGCAAACATAATTTAAATTTGAAACAACTGTAACGGACACAAATAAACCACAAGTTTCCGTTTTGTTGGTAAATTTTTATTAAATTTCAAACAAATGAAAAAAATAAATGAAACTGAAAAAAATTGGTAAATGATAGTAAATTATTTCGAATAAATGTATAAACAAGTTAATATAGATATTTCTTTGAAAAATAAATGTATGTTCCTTTATTTTTAAATGGAACGGAAAACTTATTTGTTAAACTACAAACAGTTAACTACATAATATTCCGAGTGTAGGTAACACAAAAATTACTGGTTGCTATTCATATAAATAAAAACTGGTGGCTTGAATCATAACTGGTTGCTTATAAAGGGCTAATACGTTACATAAGGGGCGCAAATAACACATTATCAATATAATAATATAAGTTTATATGTCGTTACAGAAGTGATAACAAGGAAGGAGCTGAATAACTACACCATTTCCAATTTCCAGAAAGTACCAACTATTTTCAATAATAACTGAAATTATATTAATAAAGGGTGGTTAAATTTTAAGGGCCGATGTTGATTTTGAATAAAACACAAATTATTTAGGAAATTATTGTCATTTCTTTTTATTATGATAATATGGTATGGTTCAATTATGTATGGAACAAAATATCGGCCAAATGGCCTCCGCGACTTCGGCGGATAACCTCCATCCGATGGTCCAAATTTTCGATGATGCTGAGGCATAATTGAGGTTCTATGCGGTTAATGTGCCGAATTATCTCATCCTTTAGCTCTTGAATTGTTACTGGCTTATCGACGTACACCTTTTCTTTCAAATAACCCCAAAGAAAGAAGTTCAACGGTGTCAAATTACATGATCTTGGCGGCAAATTGACATCGCCACCACGTGAGATAACACGGCCATTGAATTTGTCGGCAAGTGGCACCGTCCTGTTGAAACCACATATCCTCCAGGGTCATATTCTCAATTCCTGGCCACAATAAGTTCGTTATCATCTCGCGATAGCGAACACCATTCACGGTAAATACTTGGCCGACCTCATGACACACTATTGCGAACAACAGCAATATTTTCCGCAGAACGAACTGGGCGAGCATGCACAGGTGTTTTCACATACACGGTTTGCTGAAATTTGCCCACAATTATCCCGATTGTGGACACATTTTGTTGATTATGCTGATCAAAAAAAAATCACGAAGTGCACGAAATGCATTTTGATTTGAACGCCCATTTTCATAATAAGCCTGAATAATTTTAACGCATTACTCGATTGTGTATCTTTCCATGGTTCAAATTGAGTTAGTCTGAAATTGAGAAATGTCAAATGAAATGCAGAAAAAACTTGAAGTTTAGGTGTGGTTCACATTCAACATCGGCCCTTAAAGTTTAACCACCCTTTATATGTGACATTAAATTTATAGCATCAGAAATGAAATAAATAATTTCTTAAATTAAATAAAAAATTTCTTAAATTGTTATTTTCTAAAACTAAATTGATAATTTCTGCAAATTATTAATAATTTCTGATATTAAAGTGGAAATGGTGTATAAAAAAATAATATATTATATATTTATTTTATATATATAATGGTGAAAATAACTAAAATACAACATATGCACATATATTTTATTAAATTCATAAAAATAACAGATTAATTCATTCAAAATTCCAATTCAAAGGGTATTGGGAAAATCCCATTTTCAAATCAAAATTTAAAATCAAAAAACTATTTTTTATTATGTTTCAATTTTTTTTTTTTTGTTATTAATTGTTTATTTGCTTTTAATTTGAATTGATTTTTGATAACAATTTAAAAAAAAAATAAATAAATAAATAAAACCAAAAATAGATTTTAACTGCCAAAAATAAGTAGTTAAGACACATTTTTAGTAACTCATTATGTTCATATTGAATGTAATGTAGTATGCAAGGAGCTGACATGGAATATCAATGGCTGTATAACACATTATTTGTAACTCATTATTTTCACTTTAGAAGTAATCCAGTGGGCAGGGGTAGGCCATTACTGGTAATGCAAAAAGCAGTGAGCTGCTATTACTAAATTTTTCTTGGGAAATTGAGGAAAATTTTTAAACTATTTTAAAGGAAAATTTCGATTAATTAGTTTATGTCTTTTTTTTTTGAGCGTATACTATATACGAATTATACTAATTATAATATTTTGAAGAATAGTATATGTGAATCTCTAAACACTTGCGTTATGTTTTACATTATAAGCGACCTATATTACAAATAAAATAAAAAACTAAAATTAATTTAACAAAATTGCAAGCTATGATTTTTTAACTTGTTTGTTTATATGTAGTATATGGATCTAAAAAATTTGTCCAAATTACAATATTTGACCAAAAACGAAAAAAAAACTATGCTAATTCAAATAATGTTTCTTAAATAATATTATTACTTTCACTTGGACGCAGGAAAAAATTAAAACGAGATGTTAAATAATATTTTAAGTTATACAGAACAAATTTCCCTGACGCCTCTGCAGCGATGAGAAAAAATAAAATCAAATTGAAGAAAATTTGAATTGCAAACATGTGGCACAAAGTACAACAAACACAACCAACAAACGGAAAAAGTGTGTCAGACATTTTATATTAACATTCAATAGTATTTTACGCTTGTATTCTTATTTTGTTGGCTAAAAAAAATACGTACGAAATATTGCATATATTCACAAATACACACATACACACACGAAAAAACACAGAATCCCACATAAAGGACGTTACACACACAAAGCTATATAAAACTAATTTGACATTTGCTTTAACAAACGTCAGACGAACTATTTTCAATCAATGTTCTATGTGGAAAAGAAAAAACAAGTGTATGTGATGATGATAACAATCATCATTCCATTCCTGTTGGGAGTTCTAACTGTAGATAATATGGAAAAACAAAACAAAATTGTTAATAATATTAAGAGGAAAGCACAAAAGAGATGACTATAGGTTATCCTAAAAGAGAGAAAAAGATGATGGCACATTATAGCTATTTCATTTATAAATTTTATTCTTATTTTTAAAAAAAAATTGTCCACCCCTCTTCATCTTCGTCATGGATAGTGGTGATTTTTATTTATTTCACGAAAAGCTAACCATGTGCAAATCCGGTTGTTACCGCCATTACGCGATAAAGGCGTTAACAGCGATGCTAGCGTCACTGTTGACGTTTCTTCAAAGCTTATGATCCTTAATTTCATTATATTTTTTTTTCTATTCTAACTGCCTGCATTCATTCATCATCATTTTAAATTTGATCGGCCGCGTATACGTACCACATTTTGTAATAGCTCACGTTTCAAAAAGTGCAATACCACACACATACGTGTATATAAATTGTAAGAAACGAACAAATAACGACTGGTATTAACCGAAACCGGGTTCATTTTTTTATAACAAATTAATTGTGTTACAATCCGCCTAGTTTTTGTTTTTTTTTTGCTCAAACATTTACGCCAACGTTAACGTGTACGTGCCTTTATTGCCAACATTACTCTTCTGCTGCATCGTTTAATATTTTTTGTATGTCACAAAAGTCCACAACGAAGTTTTGGGCCACGTCCGAAGTTGGCATATGTCGAAGTTATGTATGTGTGTGTATGTTTCTTTTTGTTGTGTATTCCTTTGCCGCAGTCTATCATCATTAGTTGATGCTGGATCGAGTTAAATGAAAAACGCAAATTTCATTATTCGCCAAACAGTCGGTGTCATCGTATTTATATTGTTGTTGGCATTTTTTTATATTAAAATTAACTCTCGTTCCCTCATCATCGGTATCATCTGTACTGTTATAAACCTTGATGAAAGTTTTCAAACATTTAATAAACAAATACACACAACCAATGCAAAAACTTTGTCTCGCCTTTTAAACGGAAATCAAATTTTCATTATTTGTAAACATTAGAAAGTATTGCCAACCAAGACTATTTTACCATTAGACATTAAAACATATTGCTAGTTAAACGTTCGTTTACTGTGGTACTAATACACAAGACGCTAAGGCAATTTTACGTAGTCATGTGTATAAATGGTTAAAATTTGTTACAATCAAATTAATGAAAAAAAAATAAACAAAGTTTTGAAATACTTAATAAGAAAAAGAGTGATTGCATAAATTTAAGGAAAAAAAGTTTAAATTTATATAAAATCTCAAGTGGAATAATCTATGAAAATAGTAACTACATTAAACAAATTTTACAAAATAAAATTCATTGTATTTTAGTGTTAAAATAAAAGCAATATAATAAATAAAATTAAAGTTTAACCTAAACAACTTCATATTAATATTGAGTATAAAAATATATAAGTGAAAATATAAAAACAATGTTTAAAAGAAAAAAGTAAAAAAAGAAAGTTTGAAAAAATTTATTGATTTATTTAAAAGTTCACGATTGTCATATGATTCAAAAAAAAAAAATAGTAATAATAATATTGATATTTTACTAACTTTCAGCATCCTTTAAATTGAAATTAAAATATCTTCAAATAATGCTTAAATAAGTCTATACTTCTTATAAAGTTTAGTTAGTAGAGAAACTTAAATTTCTTAGGATAAAATAAGCTGTTTTTCAGTGATTCGTCGGCTAACAAAAAATTATTTAATATCTAAATGTTTTTTTTTTAAATATTTCTTTAATCAACTTTTATTACGAAATTGTAGTAAAAAGTGAAATATAATAAAAATTACCGTCGGATTTCAATAAAACTATTTCAAATCGTTGTGTATGTTGAAATTATTGTAAACCGAAACTTTCCGTCGGTTTTAGACTATAAAAATTAATAAGTGAAGTTTAATTAATCTCATCATTAAAATTCTAAAAACTAATACAGCAAAATTCATTTTAAAAATTCGACTTTTTAATTAAATTTTACAAGTGAAATAAAGATACATTTTAACAAAGTTGAACCATTAGTTAATATAAATTTATGAAAAAATATATATTTTTGTGTAAATTCTAAAATCTGAAAAAATTAAACAGATCTTAAACTAAAACAAAAAAAAAAACTGTATTGCATAAAGAAAAAAGGTTTGAAATAAAATTTAAATCAGCTTTTTTCGTTGGATTGTACAATTGATTTTTTCAAAACGTATATCGATTCGAGATTTTACGCCGGCCACAAATTGGATTTCAAACAACAAAACTGTGCCGGCGGCCCTGGTTCAGGTGGTGGAGTCGTCGGCAATACCAATAGCCATCAAACGCATTTAACCGGACCACTACATGGCCTAGCAGCCCATTCGTCGGCACATCAGACGACGACACATCATTCGCATTTAACAAATTCCCATCATACAAATTCTTCCGCTACACTACAACAACAAATAGCGACGGCTCACCAACAACATCAGCAACAACAACAACAGCAGCAGCAAGGTACACCCGGTCCAGCCGTAGCATCTCAAAACCAATTACATTCCGGTAGTGCCCTTAACAACTCTACGCCCAATGGTGGTAGTGCTGTTAATAATTCTAGTGGTTCTATAGGCAATTCTTCTCCTTCGGCGGGTCATCATAATAACGATACACATTCTTCATCATCAGTAGCCGTTCCTACCTCCATTAGTGCTCCATCATTGCCTCATATACAACCACCCAATTTGGGTTTAAGTCCGCAATCATCAGCAGATTCTCAACAATTTAATATATTTCCTGCCATCTTTAGTCGACAATTGAATTTTTCCACTGCCGGTGCCTGTGGACAAAGTAAACTTACAATGGATGAGTTGAGACCGAATCTTGTGGGTGGCCTACTGGGGCTGCAACAAGGTTTGCTGGAAGACCATGCTGCCAATATGCAACATGGTGGTGTACCACAAGATACGAAATTCATGTCATTTCAAGACAACCGCCTAATGGGCATAAGTTCCTCTCATGAAAATCGCCTTTTGGGACTAGCGTCCTCCGTGCAAGATAGTCGTTCTCCTGCCATACATTCCTCCATCGATAAAAATTCCCTTAATCATCAGCGTAAATGTAGTAGCACGCCGGAGGATTTTAGTTCGCTCTATTCAGGATTACCAACACCTGGCATTGATTCATCGTCGCATCATCATACACCCGCTCATACGCCACCAACCAGGCTATCTGACCATACGATATCTGGTAATTATACAGCTTAAACTCTTTTGAAAACATAATTCCTGTTTATAGGGTTTTAGTCTTTGACACGTTCTTCGTTTTACTACTTTTCCCCATTGTTTTTAAATGACCATCTCTTTGTTAAAATTGTAGGTGTTTTGTTTTTGGAATTTAGTTTTTTTTTTTGGGAAGTTAATCCTCCCAATAGAATAATTATACTCTTTTGATGAGTGCTCATTTGTAGCTATTGTGTGTGTGTGTGTCTGCTCAACAATAAGTGCACACACGCGTCAGGAATTATCGACTGTTGTAATGTTTGTTTGACTCTTTGCCATTTATGGTCTTTAAATTGAATGAAAATTATTCATATTCATTGATGAAATTTGAAACTGTGTATTGTTTACCCAAAAAAAATGTGTGAAATGTTTGTAATAATTACTTTTTATTTGAAAATTGCTGGTACAATTTGAAAAATGTTTTACAAAAGCATCTGTCAGGGAAGCATATGCATTATTTAAGGAATTAAACTCTTTTAAGAATGAAAATTTCATGGTTGGCAAACACTAACCTTAAAATAACGTTAACAATTCATAACCCTTTTAAATACTATCGATATTTTTAAAATATTTTACCGAAATTACTTAAAATACCGTTAACCTTTACATACCTTAACGAAATAACTGTAAAATTTATATATATTTCTCTCAATTATTGCTGTTTACATGAGGGCTAACATAGTAACGGTCCGTGAATTTGGCAAAAATATCAAAATATCTTTCGGTAGCCTTAAAATACTACTAACAAAATATAATATTTTAACCGTAGTTTTTATTAAAAAATATTATCTGATTTCAAGAAGAGATATGGACGATATCAAGTTTATAAAATTGTCTTTTCAATAATCGGTATGTTTTTTCCATCAACTCTATGTATTTAAAATTGTGTTACCTGTCACATCATAAAATTAAAATTCCATTGAGTCATTGATAATTTAATACACTCAAAATATTTTTACAGTAACTAACTGTAGTTTATTGAAAGATTCAAATAGTTAAAATACATTTATTTAAAGAATAAATTACACATAAATAGTTACTGATTTAACGTTATCGTTATATATTTCCACTTTAAGTGATTTCTTTTTATTTTTTATACACTCACAATATGTTTTCCGTTACCGACTGTTTTTTAACTATTTTAATCAGCCATTTCTTAACTATATGAATCATTCATTCAAAAACAAACTATAAAAATTTGCAGGCATTCAGTAAGAGTTGATATTTTCTGTTAAATGTAAAATTGTTTGTTTTCTTTTTCTAAAAATAGAAATTCAAATGATTCCATTTTATTTTTTTATAAAAAATACAACATTTTTTCAATAAAAATTACAAGAAATTATTCAAATATACATACACACATAAAAAATCAAAATATACACATCTGTGAGTGTTGTGTTTTGTAAAATTACATATAAATAAATAAAAAAAAAATTTAAATTAAAAACAAACAACAAAAATCGTTTTTTTTTTCTACTTTTTATCAATTCAAAATTGATGGTTACTTTCGATTGCTTTTACTACTTTTGTCGATTATTAAACAATGATTGAAATGGGCTAAATATAATGAAAAATCAATAGTCCTCTTCTTGATTGTATTTTTGATTAATTTAATATGTATTTGAGACTACTTTTTATGAAATAATATTGTGAGTGTAGTTAATTGTTTGATAGTTAAAATAAATGAAAAGTCGTTTATTTTTATAGACTTTGTAGTTAATTTTTATGACATTTATAAAAGCGAAATAAAGGAAATATTATTTATTTTAAGGTATTTTGTAGTTAATTTGTTGACAGTTAGAAGAAATAAAGAAGCATACTTGGGATTTTTTCATGTTAATGCCTAAAAAATGTCATTAGCATTTGTCCTACTAATGCTAATGAAATCGTACTAATGCCCCAAAAACTGTTAACAATTAATCAAAAGAATCATATGTTTAAATTGCTTTACATACACAGAAAAAACTTATATTGAGATTCAATACCAATATTTGTAAATACAATTAAAAATTAAACTAAATTTGGATCAGCAAAATAATTTGTTATATCAATTAGTTTTTTCTTTTTGTTAAAATTAATTGAAATTTTTTCAATTATTTTTTTAATTTTCAATAAAAGTTTAAATTATATCAATTAAATCTTTAATCAAAGGTCTAACCAAAAATCAATTAAAATTTTAATCAAATATTTAATTGGAATTCCATATTCAAATCAATTAAAATTTAAACACATTTTCAATATTTTTTTATCAAATATACATATGATTGTGTGTAATTCATCAACGCATGAAAATTGTTAAATACTTTGTACCAAATAGTTCATAGGAGTACCATAGTAATTTTCAGGTTCCAGTAAGCACCACAAAAAATACTATGGTACCAACTTTATCATAACTGGTGCATGCGTATCCGCGTGTTGCCAAAAATAGTTTGTTCCATGTTGAAATACATAAGTTCAAATATCCAAACATCCTTAAAAAAATTGTTAAATAATCAAATTTTCCCTATTTCTAAAATCATTTTTCGAAGATTTTGTTTGTTAAAAATTAAAAATAAATATTCTAGAAAAAATGATGGCCTCATAAAAGATATCAAATTTTAACAAATTCAAATTTCAAAACTTTTCTTAAATTTTAAAATAGACCTTTAAAAACATGATGCCTTGATTTAATTTTTTAAATCTGATTTAATTTTAAACGAATCAATTTGCAAAATTCTGTTCATTGTTTGAATAATTTTCTGCTTTATTCAATTATTATCAAATTCAGAGAATCAATTTGATTTTTGTTGATCAAATAACTAAAAATCATTCCCGAACAGAATCACAAAACAAATTATTCAATCGAGTCCAAATTGAATAATTTTCATATCATAATATATTCATAAATTCATAAAATTAATAATATGAAATAAAATGAATTATCAAGCTCTGCATTAAAACCAATACGCCACGCCATTAATTTAGCAGAAATAGCTTTCGATTATCGATCTGAAAGATCTATCCAAATTTTCTTTTTATCAATAAATTTTTAAATCTGAAGCTAAGTACCCTTATCTGGCAACACTGATGTGTGTAGATTCGGATGCATACAAACACTACCCTGCCGAAAAAAAGGGGTCTGTTGGGAATTGTGATCTGTCCCGTGATAGGTAAAAACTGGACCGGTTCCGAAAATACATATCACGAGATAGGTTAAAATAGGACCGGTTTAAAAGTCATAACATATTATTTTTGACCAGTCCTGTGACATGTCACAGAGGACAAGCCCATGTTAAAGTGACCGTTCCCGTGACCGGTCCCTGTCACAATGAACCGGTCACGTGACGTGTCCTGGGATAGGTCCTTTTCCCGCAGGGTACATAGACTATTTTGTTTTTGAAATTTAAAGAATGAGCGTGGTTCTCTTTCTTTCATTAACACGCGTAATATTAAAAATATTTTTAATAAACATTTTTTTTACGGATTTGAGAAGCAATTTTGCAATTTGAATAACTGTAATAAATGTTTAGACATAAAAAAAATCAAAATAATATGACTTTTATATATTGTCAATAGTGTTTATTGTAAATTATAATATTTTTTACACCAAGTTCATTATCAATTAAAGATTTAATTGATATGATTAAACTTTTTATTGAAAATGAACAAAAAATCGAAAAAAAAAATTAATTGAATTTTTTTTTCTGTGTAGGCTGCTTTTTTTAAATGGATTACTCGGGATCTATCCCGGAGCTGGTCTATTTTTATTATCGCAGTATATTAACATTCTAGTAGAGAAATTTTTTTAGCTAAAATGGCCGGTAGCTCGAACACTAAGCGAGAGAGGGCAAAGAGTATCAATATAAAATTATACTTTTTCAATTATTTGTTTTTGATTGAATAATTATTAATTGCAATGGAATTTAAAAAAAAAAACTACAATTAATCAATGAAATTAAACAATTCAATTTATTATTATTCAATTAATTAGTTCCATGTATGTAAAAAATAAAATATAATTTGTTTTTAAGGATTTGTGGTTATTTTGATAACAGTTGAAATAAGTGAAAAATCATTTATTCCGCGGCGGGCCAAAAAAAAGTTTTTCAAAATAATCTGCATTTACATATATTTATGTACCGGTTTCCCGGGAATATAGCAAGAACCGCAATACCGTAATATTCGGGGATAGCGAAGAATCGGGAAACTAAATGGTGTACTTTTAAATGTAAAAACGCATTTTATCCATTTTTTTGTCAAAAAAGCTTATTACAGACGAAATATAGTACTTATTTATATTTTCTGAGTAACTACTACGACTATTAAATGCGTATGTAATATTTATACCCTTCACCATAGGTGGAAGGGTATATATAAGTTTGTCATTCCGTTTGTAATTTCTACAATATTGATCTTAGACCCTATAAAGTATATATATTCTGGGTCCATATGAAGAGCGAAGTTGATTTAACGATGTCCGTCTGTCCGTCTGTCCGTCTGTCCGTCTGTCCGTCTGTCCGTCTGTGTGTTGAAATGGGTTTTCCGAAGAACCCAGACATGATGAGGACTTGATTCTTTTTTATTTCTGTTACATGTGATCCATTTCTGTTTGCTATTAAAAATCAGACAGATCGGTTAATAAATGGCTGAGATATTAGCAAAAAACCAGGACTACCTCTAATTTTTCCAGTAAAATCCCTTTGTTTAATAAGAGTGTGAAGATAAATACGTATACGTTTCACAACTATTGTGAATGATATAAATAAAAAAAAATAGTAGTGTCGCCAACTTTTTTTTGCCTAGAAAATGCCAAATTTGACAAGAAAAGCGCTGAAACATATGGAAAAATATAAATTTGAGATTTTACATGACATATTATTTTGGATTAAAATTTTTGGACATTTAAGAAAAAATAAATGGGGATACCGCTTGTTTGTGGAGAGCTATGAGGTAGTAGATTCCAACGATGTATTCATCTCCTTCAGAATACCATGGTGAAGGGTATATAAGATTCGGCATAGCCGAATTTAGCCGCTCTTACTTGTTTTCACTAAATTTCATCGAACATGCATTTTTTTCTCTTTTCGGTACTCGTGATTTTAGGAATGCTAACGAACTTTTAAAACATCTTGGCAAGCCTTTAAAAAAACATAGGCAATAAACTTTCTCTTATGACGAGTACATAATTTTTATGTTGCTTTTTTGAAAATCGAAAATTTTTATCTAAAAAAATATGAAATGAACCTTTGATTTAGATTCTCTATTATATATTCGAGTTTCATACAAATCGGCATGAAGCGGTAGAAGGATACCCTTGTGAGTTCACAGCTGGGATTTTATAATGACAAGCTGTTGCATCGCGGCTTTAAATCAAAGATACCCAATAGCAAAAAATACTAAACCAGACAACTGGTACCAGTTATACCGCCACTTAATGCACACAACTGTAGAATTTAATATTAAGGGCAATTGTCCCCTAACTCCAACTTTGGAACTATTTGTATAATTACAGGGTGGGCAATTGAATCGGCTATAAAAAAAGTACTGATTATTTCTTAAAATTTCTGGTTTTATTGGAAAGGTTTAGTTTTGTCATTTAAGAATGGAACACAATATCATTTATATGATACCACAACTTGCTCATCGGTACCCCATCCGATCAACTCAATTTTTCAAAAATGTGAGAAATGTTCAGTTCCTGAAAACAATGACGAGTTAATGTTGATGGATCTTCTTGTACATTCTCAGACACATCAGCAATGTGTTCGATTGATCGGAATTGGACAAGAACTTACACGGGTTGGTTTGTCCAATAACGATCCATTTTCATGAACTCGCTTCACAAATTGACGCGCAAACTGAACTGAAGGCCGATCTCTTCTAGAAAATTTTCCACATAAATTTCTTACAGTTTGCCTTAAAGACACTACTTTTGAAATTTTTAATGTTTCCCAATTTTGTTCGAGCATATAGCGTCCGATTTTGCAAATGTCAAACATAAACCTGAAAATAAAAATGAATGTTATTCTACCTTTCAAAGTCAAAGTAATCGGTAGTTCAAATTTAAAATGTTAAATGGCCCACCCTATAGCTTGCAAAATACAATTCAAGGACGAAAATGAGGGAGAAACGCGAACTCGGTTTTAAAGGGACCAGTTGGTTAAAACCTGAATCATATCAGAAACAAATGTTTGTCTTTACTGAAAAATATGTTAGACCGACATTTCCTCTTATTGGAATAAATAGGTCCATTTAAAAATAATAATTAAAATATTCTGTGATTTGCAAACCCTGTCTTAATAACAAGTGTTTAAATTTGCATTTTCTATGATTAAAAAATTATTGTATTAAAAAAATAAATGGGAAGCCAACTGGTGCTAATGAGACATTTATGAAACTAGTTATGAAGCAACTCTTTGGGTACCAGTTGATATGCAAAAAAAAAAAAAATAGTGTGTAACACTGTGTTTTTGATATATTCTTGCTATATGTACATATTTTTACATTTTTTATTTAATTTAATAAACGTATTTTGAATATTATTTCCTCTTTTTTTTACAAAATAGCTCTCTTATCTAGAAAAAAAATTATAAACAAACAAAACATTTCTATTTAATTATATTTTAATTTTAAATTAGGCATAAAAACACAATTGCATAAATTTACACACAAAAAAATATTCGGATTTTCTTTATTTTTTTTGGATACACATTCACACTTGCCAAAAAAATAATATTTTTTTTTACTGATTTGACAACTGTTTACTTTTGAAAATAGTACACTCAAAAAAAAATGAACTAGAATTTAGAAAAATAACTTTTTTGGAGAAAATAATTAAATGAAAACGGCGCCAAAGTAACTTTTTACCAATACTTAATAAAATTTTCCTTAAAATTAATAAACAAATTTTACTTTAAATTTGGTACGAATTTCTAAATTATAGAAATTTTTACTACTGAGAACTAAATTTTTATTAGAAAACAGTAAAATTTCATCCTAATTAGTTTATTCATCATCTAAAATATTACTGTTAGTTAGGAAATGTTTCCTTAGTTTTAAAAAAAATTTTATTTTATTTAAGTTCATTGGATTATTTTTTTACTAAAAACTAGTACTTAACTCCCTAAAAATAAGAATATATTTTTCTGACATCAAGTTAAATAGCACTTCTTAAAGTTGAAAATTAACCTTAAATTTAATAAGAATTTTCTAATAAATATGAAACTGTTTCTATGGTAATATACATATTTAACCACAAGTATACTTCCATTTTCGAAGGAATTCCTCTTTGTGAGGACACTGCTCTTAACAAGCATTTTGATATACATTTTTGTCTTTAAATTAATTCAATTATACAAAACTCATGTATTTCAAATATAAATTAAAGTTCATTAGCAGAAAGGTAAACAAATTAAAAAATGTACTGCAGGATATCCTGAAACGAAATAAATTGTGACAAAGTCAGATCCTTTTCGTAGTAAATTAACGGTTCTGCTTGAGAGAACTATAAAAAGGGACGCCCTCAGTGACACACAACATGTATGGCTAAGGAACACTTGGGGTCCTTTGACTTCTTAAATTACAATAACTACTTTAAGGAATTTGTTGCGAAAATACAAAATATCACAGTTATATTTCTTGTTATTATTGGAAAATGAACAGATGTCATAAGTTTATTTTATGCCATTTTTAGCTTAAACTTTAATTGAGATATACAAATTTTAACGTCAATTATAGAAAAGTCATTAAAATGGTCTTGTGACATTTTGTAATGTAGTCAGCAAACAAAATTATTATATTATATATAAAAGCGCAAATTCGAAATTTTTTAGCTTTTGCTCACAAAATTTTAAAATATATTTTAATCTATTTTAAGTTCAATATTTAAGCCTGTTAAGATTAGAGATGAGCACGTGAGCCATTTTCGACTCACGAACCAAAAATTACAATCATGCACGATAATTTTGTTAAATGGTTACTTTAGTTTGTTTCCTTGAATAATATTTTTTCTTGAAAATTAGGAAACTTAATAGTTTGTTTTTAATTTATTGTTTTTGTTTTGGAAAAGAATATTCAAAATAATTTAAACGTTTTTTAACAAAAAAATCCATACCTAAGCTTATTATTTTTCAAAAATTAAAAAAACTTTTAATTGAAAAAAAAAATTTTTTTTAAAATTTATCTGAACAAACTTGACAAAAATTTTCCTTAGAAATAGTTCATCAGTTTCTAAAACCAAATAAATTTTTATTATTACATAGGAAAAAATTGATTACTTTTTGTTTTAAATTGCTTAAACTAATTTTTAGAAAATAATTCTTAAAAATTAGAAAGTGTTAGGGGGGGAGAGAGTACATCACGCTTCTCATTGAAAAAAATTTAAAAAAAGTTCTCAAAATGGAATTTTTACAATTTTTGCTATCTTACCCTTGAAAATAGAATTCGAGGGTGTCTGGGGAGAGAATCAATAGGAACTAGATTTTCAGAAAAATATAAATACTAGGTATATATTTTTTCTTTTCCCATATCGGAATAGAATCCAAATCAGACTACAATTGTGGACACAAGTGCCAAATGACGGGTCTAACATATGCACCCACGACTTTATATGTATATTTATATTGTTTTCTCAAAACTAGCTTAAAAACGGCAAATTGCAGCCTTGGCTGCATTAAAAACGGCGTATGATATTGTTTGAAAAATACAATTCTTTTTTGAATTATTTTGAAAAAAAAAAATGTATTTTATATATCAGTGAATATTTGTTAATAAGTTTAATTCAATGATTTGATATTAAATAAAGTGCCATTACTTTTTAATCTAAATTATATTGATTTAATTCCCTTATACTTTGCGAATAAAATCAAATGAATAATTTTTGGTTAAAATAATTTACTCAAATTGCATTAATTCGTTTGATTCTATTAAGAATCAGCAAATTCAAATTAATTTTTTAAATTTAATATTGATTAAATAAATTAGAAACTTATTCAATTAATAAAAAGAATTTTACAAATCGATTCGTTAAAAATTGAATAAATAAACTATTCTTCAAAGGTCTGGGTTAGAGGTGGGTACGTGACACGAAATTTCGTGATTTACCTGAGCGTGATCAAAAATTTAAATTAGTCACGTGATGGAGCGTGAGCGAGAAAAAATTTCGTGCGTGAGTCGATTTTTTGTCTTAATTTTTGTGATTATTCCTTTTATTAGTTTTTTTTTTATTTTAAGATTTTTTTTACATGTAGCAAGTATGTTAACACTTCATTAAAGTGGTTCAAGTGAAAAATAAATGTTTTTCATGTTTAATTTTTCGAAATATTTGAACTTTTTCGTGAGCGTAAGCAAAAATTTAAATTACTCACGTGATGTTGAGTCAAAAATCGTTCATGTGCCCATCTCTAGTCTGAGTATATTTCCACTCTTTTTCTTTAGGATATATGTCACCCTTTGTTATGGAAGTCTCTTAATGGACACCCGGTGATAAAAAATGATTTTTTTTTTTTGAAAATTTGGAAACTTTTAATTAAAAAATAATGAAAATTAAATTTTTTGAACAAATTCACATTTATAAACCCAGCAAAAAAAGTAGCAAAAGAAGAGAAAAAGAAGCAGTGATTTTGATTCCGCTGTTGTGAAAATTTGGATCGGAACCAATAACTTTTACATAAGGGTGTCATATGGTGGAAGTTTTCTTTTATGATTCTTTTTCATTGAATCTAATGCTCTTCTTATGGTTATGCGAAAAATTAAATCTCTTAATGTTCCCAAATTAATTTTGATTTTGTAATTTAGATTTCAACAGAACATCAGTAATCGGGCCTTAGCCTCATTTTTACAAACTCCCGTTAACTTCTTGGGAGTTTAAAACATTTGTTGTTGTTTCCCTTATAAAGTTTGAGTTTAACTGTTGGTTAAATAATAATGGGACATTCAGTAAACGGGCCTTACTTTATTAAATTACTTTATTCGAAATTCTTGCAATTTTTACTAAAATAATTTTTTTACTTTTTGTACCAACAATAACTAACATACGAAGAATTTAAAATCTGGTAAATTGTGAGAAAAATATGAAAGAAATCACTTTAACTTAAAGCATAGTTATAACTGTCAAATTTATATAGAAATATCTAAGATTAATATTTAACTTTGGTTGTTTTTAAAATAAGTTACCCGTCATAGATTTCAAAAGTGTTAAATTTCAGTAAAAATCAGATTTTTAGAAGTTGCGAAAAAGAACTGCCTTAGAAGCGGAAAATCAGGACTAAACGATACTTTGGAATCAATGAAAAATTAATTCCTTAAGAATCACTTCCATTTATTTTTGCTGGGAAGTAATTCAAAAGCACCTTAACACAAGAAAAATTTTGCTTTATTGGAACTATTGAGAAAAATATACGAATTTAAAATACCAATCGACTGAATTTTTGAGTCGTTTTACCTGGTTTTACCTGGTTGTAAGAACCTAAATTTAAAGGAAATTGGATCACATTTTGACCTAGTCCACGGTATTTGCTCAAATGAATAGCAACATTGATTTTTTTTAAGAGAAGCAACTTTCAGGAAATTCTTATTACTAATTAATGTGGTGCTTTCTCTGGAAAGGTAAAGAGCAGAGATGTGGTGAGAGATGAAGGGATTAATTTATGACCATACTGTACTTGCGCGAGATGATACTATAAATCTTCTAACAGATTTTGCCCGGTATCTGATAGAGAGTAGGCGAAATTGAAGCGGAGCCGCGAATAACGTTTTAAGCGACAATTTTTACAAACCCTGTTTTTTTCACATTACCGTTAGAATAACTGTCTTTTATGACTTAAAAATGAAATTAGGCAAAATTATGCAGGATTTCGTTATCAAAATGCAAACTAAAGAAATGTCAGTGGGATACACCTACAAGATCTAAAACGTTTTTTTCGATTTCTAAACAATTTCAATTTTGTCGCTTACAACGTTTTCGCGGCTCTGCTTCAATTGTTGAAGATTTTTAGTTCATATCCCTGTTATATTATTATACCTCGGTTGGGTTAACATAAGTGCTATGGGACTATAATTTTTTCTACTTGTTTAAGCGTAAATTTGTTTACAATTGTTTTTATTTTAAAAAAATATGTAATACCAAATTAAATGTTGACACCGACTGTTTTTTCGACTCACATGAAGAAAATACATATTACGAGAACATGATTACTGAACACCAATATACGTATTTTTGTTTTTCCAAGTTTTCAACTTTCAAATTCCATACAAATTTTAAGCCGAAAACTTTAAAAGAATGTAGTTTGGGGTTTAGTATGAATAAGTTATTTTCCCATAATTCGTTTATAAAATTCGGGATATTCGAATCAAATTTTTTCCATCCTAATATTTATATATGTAAATATAGTTGGGCAATTCACAACGGGTATTGTATCGTTGTATCTGTTGTATTACTTTACAATAGTGTAAAATTGTTGTGGTAATTTACACTTAAATATATGATACAAATTTACAACTTCATTTGTTGCGTTTTTTAAATGTTGTATTGTGTATCATAACATATCAGTCTCAATTGAATGCCATTTTTTTCACTTTCAGGCCGGCAATACCGCTAAAATACCGTTATCGATTCAATTTCCTTTCAACTGACTATCGTTACCCCTAAAATACCGTTACCGAAATAACGTTACCCTTAAAATACCATTACCATAAATAATTAAAAAACCGTCACGCGTAAAATTCCGATACCGTTATTTACAAAATTACCGTCATTTTTAGGTTATTGAAGAAAATCAAAATTTTGACCTTTAAATTCCCAGAATTCGACCAAATGATGTTTGGCAACTTTGTACAAAATATTTTGTCGAGTATTTTTGCTGAACATATGAACTCATAATATTTGCAAATACAGGGTGTTTTGATGCATTTTTCAATAAAAATGAATTTTGCGCCATCCAGCGGCAATAATTTGTACTTACTATATTCAGCAATTAGAAAGGTAATTTGAATACCTTTCCAACAAAATACAACAAAATTGTTGAAAATCGGTTGAAAAATAACCGAATGGGAAAAAAAGAGTTGTAAGTTAATGAAATAATTTCAAATTTATATTAAAATATGTACTGGTATGTAACTTAAGTTCATCATTAAAGTTTTGTACGTACTTAAATTTTTAATTTGGCGAACAAAATTTTAGTTATTTTAATACAGGACCTGTCGATTGACCCCTATAACTCCTGACTGGGTTTACAAATGACCTCACTTTTCATAGGTAGGGCCTTTGATCTTGACAAATCTCGGAAATCGATTTATGGGTCCCCTATGGAAGGTACGTCCTTGGGTTATATGTACGGAATAATCGTCGTAATTAGTTATTTTATTTGCCCCAACTCTCGCCCTAATCGGGTTATAAATAGGGTACATTACCACCCCCGATTGACCCCTATAACTCCCGGCTAGGTCCACCATCCTAATCTCGGAAATCAATTTCCGTGTCCCCTATGGGAGGTGCGTCCTTGGGAATTAAAAATCATTCGGCATTCATAGCTTAAAAATTAAAAAGAAAAACTTTTTTGGTATATTCCCAGCAAAAAAAATGGTAGTCATTCTGTGACTATAACTTCTTTCATTGCTTCCTAAACTTCAGTTGACATTCTTTTATAATTTTTTGGTGTTATTATAAGGCACTTCCAAAGAATTGATGAGTTCATATTTCAAATGCAGTGATCTGGATATAAACCCGATGCATATCTTAAACAATCACTTTTCATTACTTCTAAAGCAAAAGTTATAGTATATCGTATATTTATTTTGAATCTAAAGCATTTATTCAAATTGAAAAAATAGTTCTGATGAAATTTTTTTATTAAAATATTTTTTATATTTTAGTTTAAAATTTCATGAGGGTTAGAATTTATGCAGTTTTGCAATTTTTATAAAAGTTTTGAAATATCGAGAAAAACAGATTTTTTTAACCTTTACTTGAAACTAGCTGGCCTGTCATTTGCAGTTTTTCAGCCTTAAATATTTATGAGGACGCAATCTGTGCATTTTTGCATTATGTTTATTATTTAACACTACAGTTAAATTTAGAATTTATCAAAATAATTTAAAAATTGTGTAAAAATTAATTCAAATTGCCCAAAAATGTTTTAAAATTGTGCAAAAATTATTTAAAATTGTTCAAAAATATTTTAAAATTGTCTAAAAATGTTTCCAAATTATACAACCAGTTTTTAAATTATCCAAAAATATTTTAGAATTTGTCTAAGAATTAAAATTTTTGAAAAATGTTTCAAAAATGCTTTTTCACTAATGCAGAATTATTTATTTGTTTTGATAAAGAGTATATGTATATCAATGCATACATTTCGCTTCTTTAAACTTATTTTTCTGCATTCTTATGAATTAAATTTTCATCAAATCTTAAATACTACAAAGTATATGAACATTTTCCACTCATGCATCAGAATACCTTATCATTGTATTGTCATTGCTTCCTTAGAGTAAAGTATGAGTAATGCTCGTAGCTACATTTGAATACTTCCATCCTATGACACGCTAATATTAAATTCATCGATGAAACCATTAGAAAAAAGTAATGCCTTTGCCATAGTAGTGATGCTTTTATTGCTTCTTTGGCAGCTTCATTTTTGCTGGGTTGCTACTTATAATACCGTTTCGAAATAATAGGAAATATCATTACACTTAGGTAGGTTTTTTTATTTAATTATTCGAATAAAATGTCCAATAAACTTCCTTAATTGACTCTTATCACCAAAAAGTATCCCCATAGGAATACTTATAAAAATATTTAAAAAAAATTATTTTAAATGCATGTAAAAATATTTTTTATATTTTTTTTATATTCGTGCGACAAATAAATTAAAAAAAGTATATTATCTTATGTAGAGTTTCAAATTGAAAAAAAAATATTTTAAAAAAATTTTAACAAGTTTGTGTGAAACTATGATCTGATTAGAGTTTTAAAGTCTCGTAAAACTTGAAAATAAAATACGTATTGTGCACTTTAGTATAAACTTAATATCCTACTTAACTCCATAATACGTATTTTCGTTTTTTCAAGGTTCTGATTTTCAAATTCCATGCAAAATCGAAAATACGTATTTTGAGGTTAAGTATGAACGTATCACTAGTTTGGAGTTGTAAAAGTTCGATACTTTTGAACACCCGATACTCCTCATTACTTTTTAAGTGTTGATCCTACTCAATACTTTTTCCATCCATACAAAAACATGGTTATTATTTCAGATTGAAAAGCAGGGTTGTATTTTTATAATATTTTTGGGGGAAAATAACGTTTACTATAGGAAAATACAACTCTGATAGTATTGAGTTTTCGAAAAAACAGTCGGTATTAAATTTCCAAATACTTAATATTTATACAACTTTACCATATTCTTACTTTTAAATAAAACTATTTAAAACAAGTAAAAAATGCTACATTCGGCTGTGCCGAAATGTGAAAAATTTTTTTAAATGTGAAAAGAACATTTTGGTGGAAAAAGTTTTGGAGGTGAACAAATTTTTTGTGGTGAAAAAAATTTTAGTGGTGAAAAAATGTTTGAGGTGATTACAAAATATTTACTGCTAAGCGACTGGTGAAAAAAAAATATGTTATGTACCAGTCGCTACTATGAAATTGTACTAAATTTGTATGGGCAATTTAGAGGCACCTTTACATTTTCACTAGTTTTTTTAACCATGGAGTGCACAAAAAACACATTTTAAAACATAGTTTTTGGCAAATACTCAATTTTTTTACTGGCTAATGGGGACAAGCTCTGCAGCAGAATATGCCTAATGGAGAGAATGCACTTTCTGATGCGCCACGTATTAATAAATAGTTGCAACGAATGTTCCTTCTTTAAGAAATAAGAGTGTGTTTGTCTAATGGAGAGATTATACCAAAGAAATTAATTTGTTAATGAAAGAACATGAGTGGTGACTATTTGTCAATGTATGGCCATCAAAAGTGCATTCTCTCCATTGGACATATTTTGCAGCAGAGCTAGTCTCCATTAGCCATATTGTGCTACAATATGTAGTAGAGTATCATTGATTTTCTATTTTCTTCGTAACATAAATGTATATTTGCCAAAAGCTATGAAAACTATATGTTTTATGTGCATATTATACCTTAATTTTTTAAATCAATATTCATTTAGATTTGAAAGAAAAAATTTACATAAATATACATTTGCCAATCCCTCAATTCTCAATAATACAAATACAAATGGAATAAAAAAAATACTATTTTCCTCTATGAAAATTTCTTTTTTGACATAAAAGTGTGAAACAAATGCTTTTATTACGTCAAACATTTAAAAATTGACTTTAAAATTGTGTAATAAGTCTACTAGTAACATCTGAATGCATAATAATTTAAAGTATGTATTTAATTTAATATTTTTTGTAAATAAATTAATTGAAAGCCTAATCCAAGGCAATATCGAACTACACTCAGAAAAAAAAGTTAGTAGAAAAATTTGTAAACGGTTTTCAATCCCATTCTACTATTTTTGTACTGATTCTTAGTAAAAAATTATTATTTAGCAAATCTTTTTGCTATTTACATTTTACAAATTACAGAATTTTTACAGAATATTTACAAATTTTTGTTGCTAATTTCAGAAATCATTTTACAAATTTTTGAAAACCGATTTGCTAAAATTAGCAAAAAATTTTACTAATTTTAAAAACGTGGATATTGAAGGAAATGTTATTTCTAATTAAAACTTACACCTACAAACTTAAATTTCCTTAAAATATTACATATATTTAAAAAGGTATCGGTAGTGAAGATACCGACTCATGTCTAAAAAGAGGACATCCACTTAAAATAGCACAAAATAGGTTTTTTAGTTCTAAAAATCCGCCCTAAAAACAATTAACATTAAACCTTAAAAGTAAAAAAAACTGACCAAAATATTTTTCAAAACAGAAATTACCAAATTAAAACAAAATGATTAATTCGTTATTTAAAAAATATAATCAAAATTTTTGATGTTCGATAAAAAAAAATAAATTCAAAGCTTTTTACTAATATTAATAATATTTAGTAATTTTTTTGCTGATTTTAGCAAACAGATTTTAAATTCCACTTTACAAAAAGTCTACTAAAATTTAGTAGCGGCTACTAATTTTTCTACTAATTTCATTGTACTACACGTCAGCAGACATGTGTTGCTAAGATTAGCAAAAAATACCGCTGGGCTCAAATTAGCAGAATTTCCCGTAATAACAGCAACATTTTCAGTTGACATTACAGACTTTTTTTGGTGAGTGTAGCCATGGGGCAGGGTATTGTTATAATATGATTCTTCGCCCCCCCATTCAAAACTAGCGGCACTAACGCAATTATGCATTTTGCTCTTTCTTTATATATAAATTTCTTTGATTATTTTAATGTGATTCTGCGCTACCTATTGAAAAGTAGCGGCACTAAAGCAATTATGCACTTTGCTCTTTCATTATATATAAATTTCTTTGGACCTAGCCAAGTGATGGGGTATTGTTTATGTTAGTTCAGAGCCACCTATTCAAAAGTAGCGGCACTAAAACAATTATGTATTTTGCTCTTTCTTTATATATAAATGTCTTTAGTTACATAAACAAAAAATACATTGAATGGAATGAAACGAAAAACCAACAAAACTAAACAGAAAAAAATAGATACAGAAAAATTGCACCAATTTGTATGGAAAATTTAGAGGTACCTTCACATTTTCACTCATAACTTTTGAACCTCTGGACCGATTTTGCTCATTTTCAATACCAAACTGCTCGGGAGGATGTTCAATAATCTGGGTAAAAATAGGCACCATCGCTTGCGTCTTCGCGTCGTGATCGCCATTTCAGCAGACAGACGGACGGACAGACAGACAGAAGGACGAACATCGCTAAATCGACTTAAAATTGCATAAGGATCACGAATATACAGTTTGTCAACTAATTCTTTTCAAAATAAAAAAGGTCATAGTTTTCATTTTTGAATTAAAAATTTATTAACAAAAACAAGTTTTCTTTCACTTTTTCTTTCATAATTTAATAAGGGTAAATACATATTAACTGTTAATATTAATACCAAAAATGGTAAATTTCAATATAAAACAAAACAACAAAAACAAAAAAACAGCATTTATTCACATGTCAAATAATTCTTTTTAAAATTCAAACACATAGTGTATTTAAAACGTAATACTTGGTATCGTGGCCACTAGCATCCAAGACTGCTAGTGACATAATTATCTGGAATTTTCTGGCATTTTAATTTGATTGCTTTTATTAAAGCGTTTTTATTGGTGAAACCCCGTTTAACTACTTTCTTCTTCAATAAAGCCCACAAATGTTCGATGGGATGTAGGTCAGGACTTTGAGCAGGTGTGTCAATAACTTTGCTGCAATTATATAGCAGCCAACGATTTGTGTTTGGGGTCATTGTCATGATACAGCTTGTACTTCAATTTATATGAGATTTCAGGATCAACACACCCGAAACTAATCGCGCTCCTTTTCAATTCATTTTGTAGGATATCCAAATAATACTCCTTCGTCATAACTTCATTAAAAATACGCAGCTCACCAACGCCATTTGATGAGATACAACCTTGCCACACTTAACAATTGGTATTATATTCTTTTGCTAGAAGGCACTGTTTGACTTTCTTTAAACTTTGAAGGGTCCATCTTGATAGTACAATATTATTTTTGTTTCATCACAAAAAATAACGTCATTCCAGTACTCTGCAGTGTTGTTAACGTTAGCAATAGAAAAGTTGAGCCGCCTCTTAATGTTAATAGCAGAAAGCAATGGCTTTTTTCTGGCTACATGTGATGAGTAATTGTGCATTTTCAGAACTTTTTTTTACAGTCTCGTGGCTCACTTCCTTATGGCAATCGTTTTTTATGTCCAATGGAAACTGCCTCAAGGTTGTTTGCGGATTATCTCCAATTTTTTTTTAAGTTTTGGAATGATCGCGTCTAGTGAGCTTTGGTGGTCTCCCTACAGAATTGTTTAGGTGCAGACGATTTTCTTTTTCCGCACGTCTAATAATGTTATAAATGGTCCTCAATTTTATATTAAACATTTCAGCCAATTCCTTTGCCGTTTTCCCCTTATAATTATTGTAATAAACTTATTGAATTAAGTTTTCGTCAATTCGTTTTCCAGGCATGGTTAAAAACGCCGATTTTAGTTAAATGTGCGCGTGTCCAAATAATAAATCTTATTAAAAGCAATATATTAAAGCATACCAAAGAAGGATATTTGATATTTTTTCGAATTTGATGTACCGTTAATTAATTTTGTGTCTCTTTTTGGCCTGTGTATGAATTTTGAAAATAATTATTTGACAAGTGAATATATGCTGTTTTTTTGTTTTTGTTGATTTTTGTTTTGTTTTATATTGAAATTTACCATTTTTGGTATTAATATTAACAGTTAATATTTACCCTTATTAAATTATGAAAGAAAAAGTGAAAAAAACTTGTTTTTGTTAATAAATTTTTAATTCTAAAATGAAAACTATGACCTTTTTTATTTTGAAAAGAATTAGTTGACAAACTGTATATACCTTATGGGGTCTTAACCTATATTTCTATATATATGTTATAAACGGAATGACAAACTGATATATACCCTCACCATATATGGTGAAGGGTATACAAATCGTAGGACTATTTTGAGAGTTCCCCATTTCTTTAAACTTCCATATCTCGTTACTATTAAAAAAATCGTAGTACGCATTTAGAAGATATAACAATTTAAAGTTAGTATGATTAAAAGTGGATTCTGCGCTTTTAAAAAGATTAAAATATTGTTTTTAACTCCAAAATTTAAAATGATTTTCAAAATGGACTTTCACAAAAAGAAATTTCTTTAAAATATTCAGTTCAAAATCAACGATTTATCGAATATAAATAGTGGTGACATCCATACAATTCATAAAAAAGGAAGATCACGTGTAACAGCTGCAACATGGAAAAATAAGATTTTTTTTGCGAAATATCCCAAAGCAATTTCCAGAAAAGCTAAAACCGAAATATCTCAGTGCCGTAGAATAAGGGCTCAGACGTTAAATTGTTAATGTACAAAAAAAAAAACTCTGTGTCAGAAAAGCTTGGCTTTACTTTGCCCAGGCCTACTTAATTGGACATAACAACATTGCACAAATATTTTATAGTCAGATGAATCAAAATTAAACCTACGGTCGAAGAGCTTAAGTACGACGACCTCAATCCGAAGATTTTAATCCCTGGTAAACCAACATCACAGTAAAGGCCCAAATATAATTTGTATGAAACGAAATAAAAAATACAAATTTTTAACTTTAAAAAATTTGTAATTTTCGTTTCATACCGATACCTAGCTTAAGTTACTTAAGTCAATTATAGTTAAGCCTTTAGAGACACACTAAAGTTATTAAATGGGTATGCCACAGAATACTGCACTTATAGCCTGTTCCTCGATCTCGAACGAAAAACTTGTCGAACGAAAGCAAGTCACTCGAATTCGAATCAATTTGGGTTTCTCTATTTCGAAAGCCTTCGATCGACTTGACTTACGTGTGTCAATTTTTGTTTCTTACGCATTTACAAATCACAGAGATGCCAGATCATATATTTTGAGCATTTGTTACAATTTTCTTTAAAAGTAGCAAAAATACTACTAAACTGCTTACAGACAAAAACAACCCTGTTTAACAGTGATCAGCTGTATATGACAAATGAAATAAAAAAATAACAATAAACAAATCAATTTTTATTTGGAAAGTGTGTTTATTTGTGAAAATTTTTGTTATCGATTGGTTGTGGGTGAAATTGTTGTTTGGAGAGCTTTTCTGTTGCCTGTTGTCTGTTCGGTGCGGTCACTGCTAAAGTCCTTGTAAAATAAAAGATGTAAAATAAAAAATGTAAATATGAGCTTCTTGGGCAAAAGTAAGCCACAAACAACACACACATACCTTTTACCACTCAGAAACAGCGTAATAGGGGGTGAAACGGAGTTAAGTTTTCTGGTCAAATTTTCCTCCTCTGCGGGAAATTTGTTTACTCAGAACACCAGAGTCCTTCTGGCAAAATCAGGCCTTTCTTCCATATAAAATACAAGCGTCTTCGGATGGTCCATTGTTGATTTTTTTAACTAAATTTTAAAATTCTTAACACTCAGAAAAATGTGTACACTAAAAATAAGTTCATACCAAACTAAAATTAAGTCTACCATATTTTCTTAAATTGAGTTTAATTTTAGTTAATATAAATAAATTTTCCTTAAATTTAGTAAAAGTGTATTTGATTTTAGTTTACTCAAAATGTCCATTAACTTAAAAATAGTAAGACATTTTCCTTAATTTTTGTTTCTTGAATTAAGTTAATATTCTTTTCAAGTATTATAAAATTCTTTTCTTTTATGTAAAATATTCTTAGCTTTAAATAATTTATTTACTTACAATATTTTATATATAATATTGTATGAAAAATCAAAATTTAAGTGCCTAACTGCCTTAAATATAGTTCAACAATTTTAATTTCCCTAAATGAAGTATAAGAACTTCTTTAATTCATGTACATATTTTCTTAAATAAAAGAAAAAGTTTCTTATTTTGTAATAAATTTGTCGAACTTGTATGTAGTTTATATATACCTTTTTTAAGTATGTTGCAGTAACACAACTTAAGAAAATAGTATTTAAGAATAAAAAAATCAGGAAGTAGATAGTATGAAAAAAAAAACGTGAAATATACTTGTATATAGTTAAAATTTTTATCATTTACTTAAATGCAATATATTGAGAACTACGCCTAAAGAAAAACATACTTAAAAACTGCAAATTTAAAATTATAGAAAACATATTCAATGAAAAACTGTTTTGAATTTGGTTAACTTTATTCTTAAATTAAGTATATTATTATTCTCAAATTAATAAATATATACCCAAAATTTCCAGATTTAAATATATCGTTAGCTGAAATGCGAAAGGGCGTAACTAACATTTTTATTTTTTTACGGAAGAAGCAAAAACGCCAATAGGCAATTTAACATATTCAAAAATGATTTTGACAGTTTTGATTATAGAACGATAAAATTTTGTAAAGAGGTGTAGGTCAATGCTGTACTTCATAACCACTCAATCCAATTTTAAATTTTTACAGGGCATCCAAAAAACTTGGAAAATTAAAAACATCTCAAATTCCAATTTTGTTCATAATCGTAGAAGTCGGAAATTTTGTGTGTGTATCTATTTTAGCCAAATGAACCATAATAATCAATAAAACCCGATTTTGAAATTTTGTTTGTTACGCCTTTTTGCATTTCAGCTAACGATATGTATGTATGAAGTAAATTGTAGTAATAGATTTTAAGCAAAATATAGTAAATTTTGTTTTTGTGAAATTTTTAAAGACATCATGGACTTCTTTTTACATGTTGACTGTACAATATTTTTTAATAATTTTGTTTTTTATTGATAAACTATATATATTTGTATTATTTTGTACTTACTTTTTGTTATCCATTGCTTTTTTTACTTCATTTTGCTTTTTAAAATATCAAATATATATTTACTCGACAAAAAATAGCAAGTGACTGATTTTGACATTTGCGTTCGAGCTGTTCGAAATAGAGAAACCAAATTTTGTATGAAAACAGTTACGTTTTCATTCGACTTGTCGTTCGAGTCATTGTTTGCATAGAAATAGAGTTAGTGAAACCCAAATCAGTTTTCTTTCGACTAGAAAGCGAACGAACGTGTTCTTTCGAAATAGAGGAACAGGCTATTATTAAAGTTTTTTGTACTTTTTCAATTTCTTTGAGCGATGCAAATGTTTTAAACACCTGATTTCGACAAACTTTGTAAATATTTATTTCTTTTCATTTTTAAAGTTAAGTAATATTATTTGTTTTTATAAGATAATAGCAATGAATTTAATAATAAAAAAACAATAAAAACTTATGTTGAAAGCCTTTTGGTAATAAATACTAATTTGTAGTTAATATGAGGTTTAAGTTGCAAATGTTTTGACCATCCTTAATATGTCGTTACCGAAATAACAGAAAAACCATTATCGCTAAAATACGGTAACCGAAATAATTAAAAACCCGTTACCCGTAAAATACCGATACCGAAATAGATAAAATATCGTTATCGATAAAATACCGTTATGAAAAAACCGTTACCCGTAAAATACCGTAGCCGAAATAACTGAAATATCGTTACCCTTAAAATAACGTTACCGAAATAATAGAAAATAGCGTTACCCTTTACCGATAACCGCATTCGTTTTGGTAGCCATCCATGCTTTCACCTTTATTTTTCATTTATTTTTTTTTTCCTTTTTGTTTCTATAAATTTATAAATATTTATATTCTTCTTTACTATTTGATGTTTTCAAGATGAAAATATGTAAACTAACGGATTGTTTACATTTGTCTAACTCTCTGTAAGTTTGTTACTGACTTGACTGAGAAAAGTAAACGAATGGATCTTTTAATAGGTAAGTACCGGTTTACACACACCAATTTTTCTTAAAGCAATTTTCTTAAATTCTCTTTTGAACTTGCAATTTTATTATCTTTCACATATAAAGTACGAATTAGAAAAAAAAGTAAATTGCGAGTACAAGTAAGTCTGTACCCCTTTCCATTCTTCTTTTCTCCCTCTACCAGAATTAAAATTGCTATGTGTAAACCGGGACTAAGTAAAATAAATGAACGGACCTTCTAATAGGTCCATTCGTTTACTTTTCTCAGTCAAGTTCAGTAAGAATTACTCTGTAACAAATTTACAGAGATTAAGACAAATTTACTCTCAAAATAAAAATTTTCTAAAAAAGTACGCGAACAGTTTGTGAAGTTTGTTAAACAGCTGATTCAATATGAAAAAGAAGTATTATTGTTAAGCAGAAACATTTTAGAAGGTTTTCTTATCTTTTCTATAATTTATTTAACAATATTTGTTGCTTCGCATTTGCATAAAACAACATAGTTGTAAAACATTTTTTTTTTGTACTTACAAAAATTTAAACACATTTGTTTTAATCATATGTTTTTTCTGCTTGTAAATTCTTGCTGGCAATAATTTGTCCAGTAAAATTTGCAGAAAGAAGAAGAACTCTCACATCAAACTGTCACTTTATTCTCTCTTTTTTCTTTATTGTTACTAAGTAATTGTGTAAACGAACGACATCCAGTAAAAATTTGTACAAATTTGAACAAATTATTGGGTAAACGAACATACTTTATTTCAATACATCATACAAAATACAATATTGGTTGTGAATTGCCGAAGTATATATTCCAACTGTTCTTTAATAGTTTTAAAGAGGTCAACTATTTTCATTAAATTTTAGGTTTTGAAATGATTGAGATGCGAAAGCAAGTGTTATCAAAATACAACATTTATTTAATTTTGTTGCAATGTGCTACAATTTTCTGCTATTTAGCCAACTACATTTATGTAAATATTTACATAAAATTAAGGTTTTGTAACCTGTAAAAAATATTATAAACATTTTACTAAATACCTGAATTTGATTACATAATAAATTGTTATCTTTATTAATGAATAAACATTTACATAAATTATCCCAAATCGCAATGAATATTCATGTAAAAACATCCATTCGAACCATCAACATCTATTGTCCGTCCGCCAGTTGTCTTTGTAACATAAAAAAGTCAACAAATCTTTTGCGCAGGACTAAGGATGTCGACCATTTTTCAGTGTATACAGCCACATTTTCTTATTGCAAGTAGACACACAAAAAACAGAAGTTAATTTTAACAAAATGGCTGCGTGTTAAATGTTAAATAGTAAAATATTAAAAGACCAACAGTGGCCACCAAAATTCATCTTGTGGCCGCAATGTGGTTAAGCGAAAAGCTGTTTTTTTTTGGGTTATCCTAATTATAAATTCATCCTATTTAATTTTTAGGGTCACCTAGTTGATAAAGAACGTTATGAACGCGAGCGTTAAAATGCCAAATGAATAATAATAAGAGCAGATTAAGGTGAGACGATGCGTCTAGAGTTAAACTTCAGGTTGATGACGCCGTCGTATCATACACATATTAGTCGTAGTTATTTTAAAATATATGTAAATTCATTTTGTGCAAAATAAAGAAAACAATTTTTCTCTTTTAAGTATGAATATTTATTTACATATACACTCGAAAAAGTTTGACAGTTACTATTGTCCATGATAGTTGATAATTGTATTGAAGAAAAAAGATAAATAACGAAAATTATAGCACTTCCATCGCTAGGAATGAAATCCGTAACCTTTTGTGTAACAGTCTAACGCGATAACCATTACACCACAACTAACCACAAAAATTTTAAAAATGAATGACTTCTTTGGCTTTTTGTTAACACTTGTTTTAGGTATATTTTACTGGTATGTATTCTTCATAAAAAATCTTAATTCAATTTTCAAATACAAATTAGTTAAAAAACATTTTAAGCCTAAAAAAGGTTTATTCAAATTTTTTATTCATAATCAGTATTTTAAGTAATAAACGATTTAATGCTTTTTTAAATTTGAGGATGGCAACACTATATTTTTTTGTTCGTCACATGAATCGTAATGATGCAAATTAATGATTACTAAACCATACGGTACTCGTTTCTATATATATATTTTTGCAATTTTTCAGTAAAATATAGTTTTTATAAAATAAAAAAATTATGAAAACTTGTTTATTAATTAAAAAACGGAAAAAGAGCCAAAACAAAATGCCCAGTAAAAGTGTTACATAGATAATGTTTTTATTGTAGATAAAAAATTATTCAAATAACCGGTTTAATTTTCTTTGTTTTGATTAAACAACGCACCACTAGTTTACTCTCAATAAATCATATCAAAAAATGTAATAGTCTGTAATAGTTTCTATTATAAACAAAATACAATTAAAAATATCAAATTTTTCAAATAAATATGGTTCTTACCAATTATTTAGCTCAAATATAGTGTCCACCATATATTAAAAAATAAATAACTTCTTTTGGTTTAATAAAAATTTTTAAAATTAAAATATACACAAAGCAAAAATGTAATTTTAAAATAGGTTTAAAATAGGGTCGAACCAATTTTAAAATTCGTTTATTTACACAAGGTTTAAAAATGGTATTTTAAGCTAAAATTCGTTTATGAAAACAATTTTAGCAAATTTTGCTCAAAATTGATTTGAAATGTTGTTTAAAATTTTTATGAATACTGCTGTTAGTATTCAAATAAAAATAACAACAGTTATTTTATACAGTTTTTGACATTTGATTTTAGATTTTTGTAGTAAAAATTATTGTTACTATATTTGTTAGTTATTTCTAACTCTTAAAGTAGCTACATTTTTAGATATTTTAACTGCATATATGTTACCTTTGTTTTAAGTATATTATACCGACAAACTTTTTTTGAGTGTGTTGGTAAATTTATTGTCGACGACAACGATTATATTTAATCACATTTAAACTAATTTTGTTTTTGTTTATTTTGTATTTCTTCCTTTTCATATTGTTAAATTACTCTCACAGCGGAAGGAGCCTTTAAGAAACTGAAACCTGAACCTAATACGGGCCTTTCAACTGTTTCTGCCGGTGTTACATCACCAGGAAGTGGTTTGTCATCATTAAGTCAGCATGCCGGCCATACCCCAACCACAGCATCATGTCCAACACCAGCGAGACGAAGACATCGAACGACATTTACACAGGTCAGTAACATACATACATATATAAATACTACTACATAGTTATACGTACTTGCAGACATAACTAAACATGAACGTGCCTGTACATAATTAGTCATACATTTTTATAGAAAACTTTGCACACAAACCAAAATACGTGTTAGAGCTTAAAATAATAATTTCTTTCGGAATGGATTTAAGTAAAAACTTATATAAAAATTAAAGTCATCAGGCATGACGATTGTATGATCAATTATAATTAAGTCAAATTTCTGGAAGTGGCCTAAATTCCGGGAAGGCTCCTGATCCTTCTTATATAAAGGTTAAAATGTTGTTACGGAAATTCTATTCATTAATTTCATTTTACTTGCATATGCCAGACCTGAAATGTAAAACAATTTACATCTGTCAACTTCAAAAAACATACTTGACGTTTCCGGTGTACAATTTCCGGACAATGCTACCACATTCTAGTTATAAATACGTGCTCAATATGGCATGGCAGTTAGTTGGTAATAAAACGCTGAAAGAGTAACGTTGATGATTAATTGAATAAATTTGTTGCCAATCGAATTCCGTCTTAATATTAAATTATATTTTTAGTTGTGAAAGAAAGTTGTGACTATTTTTAAAATTTTTTTTTTTTAATTTTACCGGTATCTGTTTCATAGTTCACACAACTAATTTTTATTTTCTTTGATATATTTGCTATTTAAACATTTAAATATTTTATTTTGATTAAATTTTTTTAAATTTTTGCCTTTTCCGGGATTTGAACTCGGAGTACTAAGCTACCTCTCTAGCCACTACACCAGAAACGCTTATAAATTTTGATGGCTTATTTTGAATTTTAATAATTTGTTAGGAAAACAATTATAGAATACAATTTTTTTGCCAATACCAATCATTTGTGGCGTCTAGAAAAGACATAATCCACAATTCAATTGAAACCCTAATTTAATGACATATTAAATAAGGATGGCCGTATTTGTAATTACCACTTTTGAATATCAACAATATTTTAATAAATTTGATAGATTGTACTAATTTTCTAGTACATTCACTAAATAAAAGGTTAATTCTACTGCACACAATTACTAATCGAATTTAATTTTTAAAGTTGATTGGAAATACCAATAATGTATATTTAGTTCCCTTTCCTACTTTTTAATTCCCAATACAACATTTTTCCTTTATTAATGGATTATAGGTTACTCCAAATAAAATTACGTTCTTACAAATACATGTTACTGGTTTTGATCGATTTGCAACCAATTATTTCCCTCGGGTATAGAGATTTCATCGTAGGCAGTATGAATTTCCCTGATTTCAAAGTAAAAGTTTCCCCATTCTGCACAAATTTGAGCAAAGACCCAATTGGACTTGCAAAAAAATCAATTAGTACTACAAAAAAAAAAAATCAATAAGAATTGCAGGCTTTCAGGTTTTACTGCAATTACAATTGGTTTACATTGCAAAACCAATAAATTTTTTGCAAGTCGAATTGATTTTTAGCAGATTTCCCAATTGCTCAGGGAAATTTGCTCAAATTTGTGCAGAACGGGAAATAATTTCTTTGAAAACAGGCAAATTTTCTCCTGTTTTCTTTCAATGTGGAACTACCTTTGTAATCTGCAGAAAATTTTGTTGGATCACTGAGTCTGATGGTATCTTTATAACTAATTCTTCCTCTATGATAACATAAGTATTCAAACCGTATGACCCTTGTTGAGTTGCTTTTCAATGAATGAATTATTTTGTAGTTGTATTTAGAGTACAACATGTTTTACGAAAATTTCTACAGAAGTTTCTTTAAAACAAAATTGAAAAGTATTTTTGTTTCATAAAGAGGGTGTAATACACTCGGTGTATGCAAATATTATTCAGCATATGGAGTGAAATTCCCTTTCATTGCAAATTTTTCATTCTCTTCAACACGGACAGTGATGGCATTTTAAATGATTTCTTGACGAGGTGGAGCTGAAACCTGCTTATTTTGAATTTAGTGAAAAGAAGCTTTAGTACTCTACATGTGTTACTTACTCTATGGTGTATACTATATGATATTTACTCTATGGTGTATAGAATGTATGTTCTTCACAAATTTTGAGAGTTATGCCAAATTTAATTTTTATGTAGAATATTATTTTATAGAAAAAAAAAGTTATATTTATGGGCAAATTTTTATAATATGTACATTAGAGTGGTCAAAAAAAACATCAGAGTTTGAATTCGCAATTTCCACAATGCTGCCCCTATTCCTTAATGCCTAAAAACTCTCTGTACCAAGTTTCAAGAAGTTAACTTTTAAGAATTAGTAATTTGTCGTCAGAGTAATTTATACAAAAAAAATAGGTTTGACTTTAAATTGAATTGTTTAAAAAAAAAAATTCCAATATAGTCTTACTTAATGTGCATAAAAGAAATATGAGATCAAACTTTAAAAAAAAATTTAGTAACTTTAAAGTAGTTCACGATTTTTTTAAAATTTATACATAAAAACACATATTTTAGTAAAAACATCCAAATTTACTAAAAAGATGTAAGTAAAAATTCAACTTGCTAATGCCTTAAAAAATATAAGAACATTTCTAAAATATGATCTTAATTTGTAAGGCAATTAAGAATATACAATCAAAATTAAAAACAAATTTGTGGTTTTTAGTTGAATCGCGTTTTATGAAAACTCAACAAAACTCGATTTTTTCTGCCAACTAGTTGTTTGTGGGTTGAGTGGTTTTTAAGGAGGCTGATGATAACCTGTTCGCTCAGGTCGAAAGTGTGCAAGCGCTGATCCTTACATATTTTTTCCATTTAATATAAAAAAATTGTGTTTTCTATTCGTTAGTTACATTAAATTATGATCTCGAGCCTGATAAAATTTGGAAATTCAAATTTTTAAAAAACGCTCAAAACACCAAAAAACACTTTTTATCCCTCTCTTTTACCCCCCACACATGAGATTATACCACTATAAATAGGTGCCCATTATTTTTCCTACTTTAACTCATATCTGAATTTCAGCGAAATCAGTGAGTAACACCGAAAATTTTAACTCCTTCACTGCCGATTTTTCGTTTATGGATTTCCATTCAGAAAAGCCTGTAATTACTGCATGACAGTTATTTGTGTAGTGAGGCGGTTATAGTTTTTTGAACTGCAATTGCAGTTGTTTTTTAAAGAAAATTACTCCAATTTCGTAGCATTTGAAATCATTATATACACCCAGAAAACAGTATCAGTTGCGACCACCGAATTTGTTGTCAATCGAATTCCGGCGGTTACGACAACTATCTTAATATCAAATTATATTTTTAGTTGTGAAAGCCAATATTCAGTCGACTAATTAATATTTATATTCCACATAAATATTATTACGTTCCACAAAATTTTATTTAAAAAAAAAATTATTTTTATATTTTTCCGGTATCGAATCTGGGCATTCAGATTCATAATTAACGCCCTTGCTTACTGCAACACAATTTAATTTAATTTTCTTTGATTGTTTTGTTATTTAAACATTTGAATATTATGTTTTAATTAAAAAAAAAAATTAAAGGTTTGCCTTTACCGGGATTTGAACTTGGAAATTAGGAGTACTAGGCTAGCTCTCTACCGACTAGCAAACAAACACTTATAAATTTTGATGGATAATTTTGAATTTAAACAATTTGTTAGGAAAAGAAATATTAGTGTAAAATTTGTTTAACATTACCAATTATACGGTTGCTTCTACTGAAAACCTAATTAAATTATAAATTTAATCAAAATAACCGTACTTGTAGTTACCACTTTTGAATATCGACAATTTTTTAATAAATTTGATAGATTGTACCAAATTTCTAATATATTCACTAAATAAATGGTTGTTTCTACCGCACACGAATTATAAATGAATTTTATTTTTAAAGATGATTGGAAATACCATTAATTGAATAATAGGATTGATTTTTGGTTTCTTTTCCCTTTTTGTAATTCCCAATACAACATTTTTGATTTATTAATGCATTTTAGACTATTTCAAATAAAATTAAATTCTCACAAATAAATGTTAATGCACTCAGAATATTATGTAGTTAACTGTTTGTAGTTTGATAAAAAAGTTTTCCGTTCCATTTAAAAATAAAGGAACATACATTTATTTTTCAAAGAAATATCTATATTAACTTTTTTATACATTTATTCGAAAAAATTTTCTATCATTTACCATTTTTTTTCAGTTTCATTTATTTTTTTCATTTGTTTGTAATTTAATAAAAATTTACCCACAAAACGGAAACATGTGGTTTATTTGTGTCCGTAACAGTTATTATAAATTTAAATTTTGTTTGCTGTCTGTTTCAAAAAAAATATTCAAAAAATTTCAATTTGCTTTTTATTTAAATTGGTTGTATATATGTATACAAAATTTTTCAATACAAATTACAAAAATTCATAAACACACATACATATACAAACACATTCATACAAAAAGTGTTTAAAGCTGCATTATGCATACATACATTTTATATTGTACGAGTATATTAAAAAAAAAATACAAAAAAATACAAAAACGGAAATAATTTCATTTAAATGAAAAAACATTTATATTTTAAGGATTGGTAGGTAAAATTTTGACATTTATTTTAACTGATTATATCATTTGTTTCTTACGGATGTGTCAGTTGATTAATCAACATTTAAAAATAAATAACAAAAGGCATTTAATTTAAATGAGAATTAAGTAGACCGGTTTTTAAATGAAATATAATTTCTTTTAAATGATATTTTCAGTTATTTTAACTTACAAACTTTTTTAAGTGCGGTTTTGATCAAATTGCAACCAATCTTTTCTCTAGGTGTACACTCAGGGAAAATTTTTCATCCTATGGATCAATTCTTTATCATATTTATGGAATTTTCATAAACAAATTTTATGAAACATGTTTCATAAATTCTTCAGCATTTCATAAAAAATAAATAAATAAGTTTGACTTCACCAAAGGAAACATTTTACAATCGGTTGCCAATCATACTAATTCTACAACTGATTCAACGTTCAGTCCTGGAACCCGTTCCTTTTGGCACATTTTCAAACAAAAGTCATCGCTGTTTGAATTGATCCTATGGATCAATTCTTTATCATATTTATGGAATTTTCATAAACAAATTTTATGATACATGTTTCATAAATTCTTCAGCATTTCATAAAAAATAAATAAATAAATAAGATTGACTTCACCAAGGGAAACATTTTACAATCGGTTGCCAATCATACTAATTCTACAACTGATTCAACTAGAAGGGAATCCATGCAACAGTTCTGGAACCCGTTCCTTTTGGCACATTTTCAAACAAAAGTCATCGCTGTTGGAACTGACAGTAGAATGAAATAGATTTTGTTTTAAGAAATTTAAATGATACATTTGTTAATTCGCCACAATGTATTCTACACTCTAAAAAAATGCTTGTAAAATTACTACTACAAAATGGGCAAAGTTTAATTCAATATTACGAAAATTCGGTAAATATAAACACCAAATGCGTAAAACTTTTTTGTTTCAATTAAACACATTATGCCTAAAATTAGTATTATTTTGTTAAATAAAAATTTTACGCACAAAGATTGTAAATATACAACTTATAGTAGTAAAAAAAATATGACTTTTAAAATTGAAAAAAATCGATAAAATTTTCAAACTAAAAAAATAGATTCATTAGTTTTTTAAATTTATCAATTATTTGAAATTTCTAAACAATAAATTTATTGTTTTTTATTCTTGCTGTGAGTGAACAAACAATAAAATTATGGTTTTTATTGTGAATTACTAAATAATAAATGTATTGTTTTTTATTACAAAACAAAAATTTTTTGCTTTATAATTTTCAATATCAGGTAGAAAATGTGAGCATTTTTGTAGGATTTTTCCGCATTTTATGTTACAGGAAAATCGTGTTTCTTTACGCACAAATTTGGTTAATTTACTCTTTAATTTTAAAATTTCATTGAATTTTTACGCACTTTTAATTTAATTTTACCTATTTTGTGTTTTTTTTTTTTCATTTATGCACACAGAGTAAATTTACCCAACTTATAGTAGGAGTACAGTTTCCTACTATAAATTGGGTAAATTTCAACAGAAATTAGTTAGAGTGTATATCAGTCTTTATTCCAGTTAAAAACCTGGTCCCGTATTTTCATTCTGCGATAAAATCTTAAATAATGAAGTCGTTAGACTTTAATTATTAAAGTGATATTTCATTCAACTTCACAGCTTTAAAAAATTGTACGAAATAATGGACAAGTCCCAGAACTCATAAATTCTGTGACTTAATATAAAGTTTAGGGGATTCATGAAACTCTTCATATGTACAACAGATATTTGCGTATGTTGAGGTACCTAAAAAATTGTTAGCTCATTTTAAATATTATTTATCTTCTTTAATACCACGATTATTGTTTAAGATAAATTTTCAATTTGTAAAGTAGAACATTTAAGATGAACCACTAAATTCATAGTTTATGATGTGTGAAATATAAAAATAAAAATAGAAAACAAATTGACACAAGTTTGATAAAAATACGATATTTACACTATATACGATATTACATTAATATGTTTCTTATATTTTGCTTATTTGAATTTATTTAAATACAATTAACTTTTGTTTTATTTTTTTCAACTTTCAGGAACAATTAGCCGAATTAGAAGCAGCATTTGCCAAATCCCATTATCCTGATATATACTGCAGAGAAGAATTAGCGCGAACGACAAAGTTGAATGAAGCGAGAATACAAGTAAGTCAAAATTATATTAAATTAAACAAAACACAAATAACTCTTATCGAGAAATGCACACAATTAGTATTTAATAAAAAGTCGTTGATGAATAATATTTTAAACAAATAAAAAGAGCACTTCAACATTAGGGTGTCCCGAAACTTTTGCACTTGCGAGTTTCTTAAATCGTTGGACAAAATAGTACTCAAAAGTTTGGAAGTCTTGAGAATATTATGGGAACCGCAGCATTTTTTGCATAACTGCAAAAAAGTGCATCTGATTTTATTTTCTTTAATTTTCTTATAATCAGCTTATCAATAACATCGTTTAAGCATTATTAGACATTTACAATTTTTTTAAAAGAGAAGCGAACTTTAGGAAATTTTTCCTGTTAATTAACGTGCTGCTTTTTTTGGAAATAAGATGAACTATAGCTGAAAATGGTAAAAAATTAAGGGCTCCATAAATATTATTTTTCAAAATTGATGTTGCCTTCATTGGGGTCGAGCCCGGAAACTTTTGTAAAACAGTCCAAAGTGCTAACCATTATACCACCACGTGCACTTTTACTTGATTTAAGAAAATATATTGGCGATTAAAAAATCTCTTGTTTTAACTTAAATTCAGTTGTGTACCAATCGTTTTTATTTTATTTTTATAAATATTTTTCCCATTATATGCTTATAGTCCAATTTTGTTAAGAATTCGATTTTTAAGCTGGTATAGAGTATTCAAAAAACCGACCTTTTGAAAAAACCGGTTTCGGTTTTCTTCGAAAAATCGAATTTTAAAAAACCGGTTTCGGTTTTTGCAGAAAAAACCGGTCAACCGCTTTTTTCGGTTTTTTCTTAATTTGTATAAAAAGCTTATATAATTTGTTAATTGTTTTTATTACAAACAAAAAAAAAGAAATTTAATATATAAAGTAATAAAAATCAAAAATATATTCTTTGAAAGAAAAAAAAAATATATATTATTTAAATTCATTTAAATTTAAAAAAATCTATTTTTCAATTCTAAAATAATATTTTAGAAATAATATGCAATTTAAATGGTTCGTTTTAAGACGATTTTTTTGTTTGCTTTTTATAAAGCGAGAAGTGGAAAATACTCTTTCACTCTGGACAAATAGTCAAAATACAATTATATAAATTTTCCAACTTTTCAGTTATTTTGTCGCATTTATCAAGATATATGAAATCATCATACAATGATTTTGTACAGTCTCTTTTTTAGGATTTTGAATACTGTTTATTGTGTTATTTAGATCAGAAATTAAACTATTTGAATTTAGAATATCCAAAGTTAAGTCTTCATCGGAATCTATCAGACTTACATCTAAATCTTCATAACCAAACAAACGATTATAAAAGTGTTCGGAAAAAATAAAAGAGACCAAGTAACCCAGTTGGTGATGTAATAAAAAAACCGGTTAACCGAACAAAAAAGACCGGTTTTCGGTTTTCTTCGAATATACGAAATATTCGAAACCGATCGGTTTAAAAAAAAAAAAGAAACCGGTTGACCGGTTTTCGGTTTTTGAATACTCTACGCTGGTAGCTATCCTGCGGGAAAATTACGTATCCTAGGACACGTCACGCGGCCGGTTCATTGTGATAGGGATGGGTCACGGGACCGTTTTTTATATGAAAAGGACCGGTCCCAATTCCCAACTGACCCTTTTTTTCCCGTCAATATTTTGAGATAGCGGCCAAAACTCCTTTTGGTTTTTGTTCTCCGATTTTAAAGTTACTAGACTCATATGAAAGTAGACAGTAGTAAACCTCGGGAGCCAAAAAATTAGAACTCTATTTCAACTATTTCACTGAGAACAGGGTGGTCCAAAATGGGCTTTTCAGAATTTAGTAAATTTATGATATTTTTAGTTAATTTTTAAAGTTTAAATGATCATAACTTTTTTGTTTTTCAAGATTTTTGGACGAAATAAATTTTGTGTTGTAACTTAACTTATTTCCTATTACTGGTAAAAAATTGTTTTCAGAACAATTTAAATATTTTTTTTAAAAAAGGTAAAATTTCTCGGAAATTTCCTACTTCATAGAGCATAGAGTCAAGCTGAGTCAAAACACAAATTTACTATTTTGTAGTCCTAACTCTCCCCTACATTCCTATATATACATGTCCATGCATCGGGACTGCATTTTTGAGCTACAGCAATTTTTGTGACCCAAGGTAAGATATTCGGTACAAATGCACGTCATATTTTTTGAGAAGTTATTTGTATGTGAAAGTGGTTATTATGCATATATTTTGATGAAATTTTGTACAAGAGTTCTTATTGACCTAAAATTATCAAAATTTTGACAAAAATGACAATAGAACTCTCAAATTATGTGGTATCTGGCAATTCATTTGGAAAAGGTAAAAAAGATTTTGTTGCCATCTAATATTACACAACTTAAATACCTGAAAATTGTAAATAAATTTAAAACCAATGTAAATAACTGGTAAAACCAAGAACCTGTTATATTATTACCAGTACATGTTAACTCTCAAATTATGTGGTATCTAGCAATTCATTTGGAAAAGGTAAAAAAGATTTTATTGCCATCTAATATTACACAACTTAAATACCTGAAAATTGTAAATAAATTTAAAACCAATGTAAATAACTGGTAAAACCAAGTACCTGTTATATTACACAGTGCAGCATTTTTAAGGTCATCGTGTGGTTCCTCCTTCATACCGGTTTTTTTTTGAAGTATATATCGAAACTAAAAAAAAACCTGCAAAGGACTTGGCCAGATTACATCGAATTTTTTTTTTATGGACACCCTAAGTTTTTGTACCCAAACACGATTTTTTTAAAAAAGAAAAATTTTTATGGAATCCATATATCATAAACCGTTCGGAATTTTGTTTTTATGTTTTTGGCAAAGTTGTAGATCCAAACCAAAGCAAAAAAATTCTCATATGGACCGACCCAAAAAAATTGCATCCAATGCATCAAAATTGCAAAAAATTGGGAAAAAATGCTATTTTTTATGATTTTTTCATGATTTTGTCCTGAAATGGCAACACATAAATTGGTTCCTCTTTCGTACCCGGTTTTTTTTTGAAGTGTATATCGAAACTAAAAAAAATCCGCAACGGACTTGGCCAGATTACATCGAAATTTTTTTTTATGGGCACCCTAAGTTTTTGCACCCAAACATGATTTTTTTAAAAAGGAAAATTTTTATGGAATCCATATATCATAAACCGTTCGGAATTTTGTTTTTATGTCTTTGGCAAAGTTGTAGATCCAAACCAAAGCAAAAAAATTTTTACATGGACCGACCCAAAAAAATTGCATCTACTGCATCAAAATTGCAAAAAATTGGGAAAAAATGCAATTTTTTTATGATTTTTTCATGATTTTGTCCTGAAATGGCTTAAATACTGGGAATTTAAGAAATCTTTCTTCAGCTAAATTATATCTAACAACAATATAAACAACTCTCTAGTACATGCCATCTTAATACGAACATTCCTTAACCCTAGAAAGCACATCTTTTTGCTCACACTTATTTTGCATAGCCAATGTTTGTCGTTTCGACAAAGACAATTTTTTGCAATTTTGATGCAGTGGATGCAATTTTTTTGGGTCGGTCCATGTGAGAATTTTTTTGCTTTGGTTTGGATCTACAACTTTGCCAAAGACATAAAAACAAAATTCCGAACGGTTTATGATATATGGATTCCATAAAAATTTTCCTTTTTTAAAAAAATCATGTTTGGGTGCAAAAACTTAGGGTGTCCATAAAAAAAAATTTCGATGTAATCTGGCCAAGTCCGTTGCGGATTTTTTTTAGTTTCGATATACACTTCAAAAAAAACCGGGTACGAAAGAGGAACCAATTTATGTGTTGCCATTTCAGGACAAAATCATGAAAAATAAAAAAAAAGCATTTTTTCCCAATTTTTTGCAATTTTGATGCAGTGGATGCAATTTTTTTGGGTCAGTCCATGTGAGAATTTTTTTGCTTTGGTTTGGATCTACAACTTTGCCAAAGACATAAAAACAAAATTCCGAACGGTTTATGATATATGGATTCCATAAAAATGTTCCTTTTTTAAAAAAACCATGTTTGGGTGCAAAAACTTAGGGTGTCCATAAAAAAAATTTCGATGTAATCTGGCCAAGTCCGTTGCGGATTTTTTTTAGTTTCAATATACACTTCAAAAAAAACCGGGTACGAAAGAGGAACCAATTTATGTGTTGCACTGTGTTATGTTTCAAAGAGGTAAAAAAGATCATGTTGAAACTTCGAGCAATAGTATATTAATCCATGCATTCATTTTTTTTCTTCATTATTGTTTAAACAATGGCTAAATTCAGTTATAGTGTTCTATCTGATATATATTTTGAAAGGAAAGATGAAAACGACATTATTTTACATATAATGAATAATCCATTCTTCAAAATATGCGACAAACAAGAAATTAAAATTCATAACTTAAAAATAAAAAACTTTTTAAATACTTTAAGAAAACGGTACAATCAATGTTCCAGAATGGTTAAGAAATAAACTTATTTTTAAAAAGCCATCAGTAACTACCACGGAAACTGGAAAAGGTGGTCGACCAGCAAAGCCAATTGATAATTATAGTGAAAGATCACGAAGACGCAAGCTTAAACATATCAATGAAGAAGTTTCTTGTAGCATCATAAAGGATTCATTTCTGCACCAAATTCAACCATCGAAAACTAAAAAGAGTAAAATGGCTATCATTGAAAAAATAGTGGAAGCAAGCCCCAGACGCACAAAAAGGATTTTAGAAAGTATGCCGACACCAACTGAAGAAAATAAATTTACTCCAGAAGAAGCATTTGCACTATTTTTGGATTTGAAAATGACTAAAAACCAATATACAGAATTGCGGAAGCGAACCAATAAAAAAAAAATTGTGGAATTTTTCCATCATATCGAGATATAGTTTCTGCCAAAAAAGATTGCTTACCTTCACTAACTGCTATTAGTGTAACTTCAAGTTCAGCAGAAATAAAATTGCAGGATCTTCTTGAACACACTGCAGAACGATTATTAAAAACATTTGATGCTGACTATTTAAAGAAGTTTAAAAATTGCAGCATGACTTTAATTTCTAAATGGGGATGTGATGGGTCCTCTGGCCAGAAACAATACAAACAATGTAATGCGGAAAATTCATCAGATGCCAATTTATTCATGATTTCTTTCGTTCCATTACGTTTAACAAAAACTTATATTGGTTCAGAGCCGTCAACTAGTAGAGCTGCAGAGATAGATGTATGGAAAAATGAAATTCCTCGTCAACAAAATTTTGTAGACCTATAAAGTTTGCTTACAAAAAAGAAACTAAAGATGTCATAACTGAAGAAGTTGGCAAAATAAGAGATGAAATTAAAGAACTTCAACCAGTGATATTTGAATTTAATGACCAATGCATCGAAGTTAACTTTAAAATGTCACTTACAATGATCGATGGAAAAGTTGCACAAGCTTTAACCGAAACAAAGTCTTCGTCAAGCTGCACCATATGCCAAAAAAACATCAAGTCAATTGAGCCAACCACCAACACAAGACGATAGTTTTAATGAAGCATATGAATTTGGAATGTCACCTCTTCATGCTAGAATTCGTTTTATGGAGCATATTCTTAAATTGGGATACGATTTGGAATTTGGCCCGTTAGGCGAAACAGTGTTCCTTTGGAAAAAAGAAAGCAAAAAAAAAAAGATATTCAAGAAAAATACCGTGAGATAGGCCATATAATTGACCAGCCAAAGCAAGGAGAAGGAAATTCTAATGATGGAAATACAGCAAGGAGATTTTTTTCCGATCCAGAAACTGCAGCTTCTATAACTGGAGTAGATTATGATTTAATACGACGATTCCAAATCATATTAGAAGTTACAGCATGTAGCAAAAAGATAGATGCAAAAAAATTTGGTCAGTATGCTAATGAGACAGCAACCCTTTATAACCAAAAATATTCTTGGAGACATATGCCAACCACAGTTCAAAAAATTTTGTTCCATGGGGAACAAATAATTCAGCACAATATGCTTCCAATTGGAGATCTCTCAGAAGAAGCGCAAGAAAAAAGGAACAAAGACTACAGATTCTTTCGCGAGCACAATACAAGAAAAATTTCCAGATATTGTACTAATGAAGATCTTATTAATATTTTGTTGTGCACATCAGACCCATATATGTCCAGTATTCGACAGAAATGGAAATCAACCTCATTAGAGTTAGATGAAGAAGCTAAACAACTACTGCAAAATGAAAATCAAAGCTATTTGGAAGAAATTTTTACTAATATTGTTTAATTAATACTAGTTTAAAGATTATAATTTGTTTCTAATTTTAGTATAAATTTTTATTAATACATTTAAATAAAATATATGTGCACTTTAAATCAATAGTAAAAGTTTACTTAAAATTTTATCGATGTTGTGTTCTGTATATAATATATCCAAATGGTATTGATATTGTTGGGAATTTCAGTGTTATTTTTCAGTTTAATCCTCACAAGAATTAGCTTTCTTCCAAAAAAAACAACCTTTGGCCCGTGTGAATATTGAGACTAAATAAATGTCAGGGGCCAAATGTTGGCATTTTCTGACCAAAATTAAGTCTAAATATTATGACCAAAATTAATAATAAATAAGTATTGGTTGTAAAATACGATTGAAGAAAATAAGAAATTATAAAAAAAATACCTATTTAAAATATTCAACTTTTACATGGAAACTCAACAAAAAATTAAAATGCATTTTTAACTCCACATTACTTACGTTCCTATCAGTCGATTTTTACGTTTGAACACGCAAATTGAAGCTTAAAGTCCCTCCTATTGAACAAAATAAATACCAATCCGGTCAAAAGTTATAGAGTTTTGACCGCTATCTCGCGAAATTGACCACTGTGCGCAGGGTAGCTATAAGTATTTTTTCAAATTCTTTTCGTTATATTTCCCATAATCGTCATTTGAGTGCTCTTCCTTCACAAGTGCAAAAAGTTCGGGACTACTCAATACGTCGGTTACATTACAGCCACCAACTTGATTGTAACCGATTAACAAACGATTATTACAGTTCAGTGCCTGACAACGACGGGTGGTGTTGGCGCAAAGTGCATGAGTCGACAACAGCAATAACAACAACTATGAAACTGCGCCCTAAATAACACACTATCAAATAAATCGACTTTAATACTTAAGCACTGAATGATGAATATCCTTAAGGGATGATTTTTGTTTTTAACCATTTCATTTTCCTTTGGGCAATTTCTTTTTTTTATAACGAAGATGTGCTTTTTTCGATTAAATTTCTCTCTGTTGGCCAAAAGTAAAAGTCCCGCAGCAGTAATTAATTTATAGTTTTATCGTAAAATTTAAACATACTTTGGTGACAAATAAGCATACTCGAATATTGTGTCAGATTAAAATCTCAAATTCTTTGAGTATTTGAAAACTATAGTTTGTGCTATACGAGTAAGTTATATGCCTTCTGCTTTTAAACATGAGCACGCATGCTGATGACTGACTTGTTTGGCTGGCTGGTTAGCTGGTTGTTAGTTTGGTTGGCTTTTGTGGTGTAGAATTACAATGACATTTGTAAATAGGAGGGGGTATGAATGAATTGTCATTATTCTTATTCAACTTGTTTCATTGATTTTGAGCCTTATTTTGTTTTCAAAACAGATGTACTAATAGACCGTACACGTACGATAGATGTCTTTTAAAAAACAACGATAAAATAGCAATACATTTTAATTTTTCTTAATTTGAAACAGTGGTTTAGTGTCTCAATCGGAAAAGTATCTCCAGAGTAACAAAATATGTAATTATACCAAAAAATTTGGACAGCTGGAGAAATGTGAAGAGATCTTTGAAGTTCGGTAAAGAGATCTTTGTAATTCGGACAATACATCTTGTCTGTATTCTTTAAAATAGAACGGACTTTCTGAGGTAATCCATCGCGCCGTCTAAGATCTTGATGTTGAGACTAATATAAAAAACTTTCGAATTGCCAACGCTTATTTGGGTATCACCTAGATAAGCGTGGCTTCTAGACTGCGAACTTATCCTTTTCGAAAACACTAAAATGCTTTATTATTCTAAAGTATAAAGTTTCTTAAGTTAAATGTGAGCACAGAGTGATGATGCCCCTGTGGAAAGATGATTAATCTGAAATGAGAATTGAGATGGATCACTTTTATGATGGACGGCAACTGGCCTACTATACAATATGCAAATTTGGCTTCTATTGCAGAGATTCAATGGTTTATTGTTTGGTCGATGACTGATCGGTAGACAGACTTGAAATGAGGTGAGACGCATATAGGTACAATGCCGCAGCTCTAACAAACCTGAAACTTCGCAGTGATTGTCTGGTAGTACAGAGCATTTGACATAGGGCCATACCGGATGATATCGGACATAAGATTAGGTGATTTCATCAGTTATCTTATTATTTAAATTTAGATCCAATACTCTGTAATTTAGCTCCTTATGAAATTAATTAAACAAAATTTTAAACGGTTTTCAATCCTAATTTACTATTTTTGTGCTGATGTTTAGTAGAAAGATTATTATTTAGTATTTTTTTTTTTGCTATTTAAGTTTTAGAAATTACAGAATTTTTACGGAATATTTACAAATCTTTGTTACTAATTTCAGAAATAATTTAACAAATTTTTGAAAACCGATTTGCTAAAATTAGCAAAAAAAATTGACTAGATTAACACTTTTTTTTAAATTAGTAAATATTATTAGTATTGGAGGTATATTTTATTTCTAATAATAAAAACATATACCTAAATTGCCTTAAAATACTACATAAGTTAAAAATCGGATCGAAAATGAGAAACTTTTCACAACCGACTCATGTCCAAAAATAGGACATAAAAATTAGCCCTTAAAACAATTAAAATTTAACCTTAACATCCATAAATTTGACTCTAAAACAAAATGATAAATTAGTATTTTTTTGTGAAATATTTAAAAAAAAAGTAAACAAAATAAAAAAAAAAAAAAATAATATTTTTTTTTTAATTAAAATTTTTCTATATTTTACAATTCATTGAGTTTAGTTCACTATAATTTATCAAAAAAAAATTGTTAATTAAAGCTTATTTATTTTAATAAACTTTGTACAGAATTTTAACAATACTAAGTAGTGGTTATTAACTTTGCTGCTATTTGCATTTCACTAATATTTAGTTAAATTTGTTGCTGATTTTAGCAGATCCACTTTAAATTGCAATTTAGAGCAATTTACTAAAATGTAGTAGAGCTTACTTTTATACTAATTTCGTTTCATTAAGAATATTTAGTAATTTTTTTTTTTGCTGAATTAAGCAAACATGATTTTAAATTTCACTTAACAAAAAGTTTACTAAAACTTAGTAGCTGCTACTATTCATAAATTTCGAATGTTTGTGCTATCTTAAGGAGTTACATAAATAATGTGGTTCAAAATTTGTAACTGTAAGTGTACAACATTTTTTTTTAACTGTTCATATAAAAACAAAAGAAAACTGCCAAGAGACTTAAGTTCATAAGAATTTCTCTATCACACATCTTTAATTCCAAATTCAAATAAGGAATACATTTATATACTCCGCTTAGTGAAATAATTTTGTTTTTACAGTCATTGTCTATCACCCTTTAAATTCCACCAAAAAAGTACGTGAAACCACTGTGCTCCAGCACAGTACAAACTACACATGCAGAAGAAACAGAAAAAAATTCCTTGTAAATTAAAATATAATCATAGAGGTTGAGTTGTCAAATTACAGGGGTTGTCACTTGATTATTCCACATATTTGTTTTTATTTGAAATATTTGAACATTTGTTATAAAATATGTTTTATGCTTGTTACTGATGTGTTGAAATTGAAGGGAGTGATTTTTCTGTTGTTTTTTTTTTTTTGAGAATTTATTTGCAACAAAGTGTTGACAAGTAGAAAATCGATTGTTGTTTGAAGATACAGAGCATCACAGAAGCTTTTAAAATTTCATATGAAACTTCACTTATGAATATTTATATCAGATGTTTAATCTGTGATTATGGTGTTGATGATAAGATTTTTTGTTATTACCCTTATTATTAATAGTTAAAAGAAAAATATTTATTTTTATGTTAACAAGTGTTTGTCTGCTAATTATTTAACATACGAGTAGTTTTTTCATGAATGTCAGGTATTAAAATTAATGTCAGTGATATAAAATATGTGATATTAAGTTTTGTTAGCAATAGATGTTTGTTTATTTAAACTGAACATTCTCCACTCTAAGAAATGCCTGTAAATTTACTGCTATAAAATAGGTACATTTTTGTGTAATATAACGTATAGTGCACAGAGAAAACAGATTTATTGTGACAACCGAATTTTTTGCCAACCGAATGGTTTGGTCAATTGATAAATTATGTTCCAACTGAAATTCTGTTGTCTTAATTGAATATCTGTCGCAACAAATAAAAATATCGATGACCACGATGACCAAACCACGCAGTTGGCAAAAAACTTGGTTATCTCAATGAATCTATTTTCTCTGTGAGAGTAAATACAAACACAAAATGCGTGAAATTGTTTTGTACTCATACAATGTAATATTATGCATTATGTGTTTATAATTAAACAATTGGTGTCTAAATAAATACTATGACTAATGGACTCAGTGGTAGCGATGGCAATATAATTTTTGAGTTGGCAATCAAAGAATTCAACCCTTTGACTGTCCAATGTATCACATATGATGCACAGGCGTCATGATTGATACGATTAGGCATCATATGTGATACACAATTTGTTTAAAATAAAACTTAAGATAATTTCATTATACCTTATATAATATAGGTGAAACAATACCGAAAATCAAATAGATAAATAGTAAAGAATAAAAATATCATGAATCGTATGCGATGCATAGAACGCTTCAATAATAAATAGTTGAAATATTGCTCCATGTATCATATGTGATGCAAGCCATTTTTACTAGATTATGTACGTGGGCGTACGGTATAAAACAATTTTTTGTTTGGGGACAGTCAAAGGGTTAATAGTAGCGCTATATGCGTTCAACAAACATTGTGTGATGTCGAGTGATAAAAGATGTGTCGATGGTTAACAATATGTGCAGTTGGCTGTCTCGATAAAAATGTTAAACTACACTATAATTAATTTCTGTTGAAATTAAAACTGTACTCCTACTTTAAATTGGGTACATTTACTTTGTGTGCGTAAATAAAAAAATACACACATTATGCGTAAATTTATGAACACAAAATGAGTAAAATTACATAAAAAGTGCGTTAAAAATAAATAAAATTTTGAAATTAAAAAGTAAAAATGCGAAAATGCGTATATTTAACACCACCATGTAGAAAATTAAACAGCTCAAATTTTTTTTTCTATAAAAACAGTAAATTTGTTGTTTAGTAATCACAATAAAAATAAAAACAATTACTTTCTTTTTTAATAAATGTGAATTTATTTATGTATATAAAAGTACATGTAAATGTCACAAATGATATAATTAAAAAAAAACTGTTTTAATTTGCAAACACATAAAATATTAACATAGATTAGCGGGTTTCTATAAAAAGTGTCAGATTTTTCTTAACAAAAAATATTCCAAATTTTAGAACTAAAAGGGCCGATGATGAATACATAAGAGTAAATTTTTGTTGTTTCTAGTATAAACACAGCTTTTTTTAATTATTATTTTTGAAATGTATTTATTTTTTTAAACATAGACGATTTTACGCGAACATTTAATATAGGGTGGGCCATTTAAAATTTTAAATTTGAATCGGCTATAAAAAAAGTACTGGGCCATTTTTCTTCGAAAATGAGCAAGGAGCCGCCGTTACCGTCAATGGTGAGCGTTACCGTGCCATGCTTAATGAATTTTTGTTTCCAAAAATTTAAGAGAATGACATGGACGACATTTGGTTTCAACAAGACGGGGCCACATGTCACACAGCCAACGCAATTATCGATATTTTACACACTGTTTTTGAAAATCGAATAATCATTGTGATGTCAATTGGCCGCCTCGTTGGATTATTTTCAATAAATAATCAGTACACTCACAATATTATTTCGTTAAAAATAATCTAAAATACACATTAAATTAATCGAAAATCTAATCAAAAAGAGGACTACTGATTTTTCATTATATTCAACCCATTTTGTTGTTTATTTTCAATCATTATTTAATAACCAACAAAAGTAGTAAAATCAATCGAAAATCGTTTAAAATATTCATCAATATATAACTGGCAAAATGTAGAAAAAAAATGAATTTTGTAGTTTGTTTTTCAAATTGATTTTTTTTATTTGTATGTAATTTTACATAACACAACACACACAGATGTATATATTATTATTTTCTATATGTGTATCTATATTTGAATAATTTCTTGTATTTTTTATATTAAAAAAACTGTTATGGTAAAAAAAGGAATTATATGAATTTCTATTTTTAGAAACAGAAAACATACAATTTTACATTTAACAGAAAATATCAAATCCTACTGAATGTCTGTAAATTTGTATAGTTTGTTTTTTGAACGACTGATTAAAATGGTTAAAAAATATATTTCTATGAATTTCAATTGATTCTTTGTTTAAAAACAAACTTTACTACAGTCGGTAACTTAACTGAATTAACTTTTTTTATAGCCGATTTAAATTTTAAATGTTCCACCCTTTATTTAAATTTGTTGTTTAGTAATCACAATAAAAATAAAAACAATTACTTTTTTTTTTAATAAATGTGAATTTATTTATGTATATAAAAGTACATGTAAATGTCACAAATGATATAATTAAAAAAAAACTGTTTTAATTTGCAAACACATAAAATATTAACATAGATTAGCGGGTTTCTATAAAAAGTGTCAGATTTTTCTTAACAAAAAATATTCCAAATTTTAGAACTAAAAGGGCCGATGATGAATACATAAGAGTAAATTTTTGTTGTTTCTAGTATAAACACAGCTTTTTTTAATTATTATTTTTGAAATGTATTTATTTTTTTAAACATAGACGATTTTACGCGAACATTTAATATAGGGTGGGCCATTTAAAATTTTAAATTTGAATCGGCTATAAAAAAAGTACTGGGCCATTTTTCTTCGAAAATGAGCAAGGAGCCGCCGTTACCGTCAATGGTGAGCGTTACCGTGCCATGATTAATGAATTTTTGTTTCCAAAAATTTAAGAGAATGACATGGACGACATTTGGTTTCAACAAGACGGGGCCACATGTCACACAGCCAACGCAATTATCGATATTTTACACACTGTTTTTGAAAATCGAATAATCATTGTGATGTCAATTGGCCGCCTCGTTGGATTATTTTCAATAAATAATCAGTACACTCACAATATTATTTCGTTAAAAATAATCTAAAATACACATTAAATTAATCGAAAATCTAATCAAAAAGAGGACTACTGATTTTTCATTATATTCAACCCATTTTGTTGTTTATTTTCAATCATTATTTAATAACCAACAAAAGTAGTAAAATCAATCGAAAATCGTTTAAAATATTCATCAATTTATAACTGGCAAAATGTAGAAAAAAAATGAATTTTGTAGTTTGTTTTTCAAATTGATTTTTTTTATTTGTATGTAATTTTACATAACACAACACACACAGATGTATATATTATTATTTTCTATATGTGTATCTATATTTGAATAATTTCTTGTATTTTTTATATTAAAAAAACTGTTATGGTAAAAAAAGGAATTATATGAATTTCTATTTTTAGAAACAGAAAACATACAATTTTACATTTAACAGAAAATATCAAATCCTACTGAATGTCTGTAAATTTGTATAGTTTGTTTTTTGAACGACTGATTAAAATGGTTAAAAAATATATTTCTATGAATTTCAATTGATTCTTTGTTTAAAAACAAACTTTACTACAGTCGGTAACTTAACTGAATTAACTTTTTTTATAGCCGATTTAAATTTTAAATGTTCCACCCTTTATTATTTTGTTTTGAGCATTTAATATTATTTTAATTTGATGAGATGAAACAAAAAAAAAAAAAAAAAAACGTGCAAACGGCACGATAATTCATAAATTAAAAAAACTTATACAGTTGTGTTTTTAATTTTAATTTTTTTTTCTCTTTTAAAAATGTGAGATTTTTTACCATTAAAAGTTAATACAGTGCGGAGCATAACTATAAATGCGCCCAAAATATGCTCATATTTTTATTATTGACAATGTAAATTACCGTTATTATTTTTAAAATCTTAGAGTTTAGAGAGAAGAAGTTATAGAAACAAAAAATTAGCAACAACTAATCACCGTAAGTACCGTCATCTTTACTTTGCTCAAATTCTGCCGGAGCATAACTATAAACGCAAGCAAAGAATTTGATAAAATAACGAAATAAAATTAAACAAAGCCAAAGTTTAATAATTAATTACACCACCTTTACTATGTATTACATAAAAAAATCTATTTGGCATACTTTTTATTAAATTTAATATTGTGTTTTTATCGAAATTCTGCCAGGCGTCAATAGCAGCAATTTTTAATTGCTGAATGTTGCCGGTTTTATTTATAAACTTCTCTTGTTAGTAGTTTCCAAATGTTCTCTATAGGATTGAGGACTGGAGAGCAAGCTGGCCACGTCATAACTTGAACGCTATTGTCATTCAACCAGGAATTAGTCGCGCGAATGACATGAATTCTCGCGTTGTCTTGTTGAAAAACCCAATAGTCAGCACTTCGATGTATACCTCTCACATATTGTATACCACCTACTCACATACTGGGAAACGCCAGTTCCAACATTCCGTCAGCCAATACGTATCAAAACCATCTGGGCCATCCAAGTTTCATTTTTTCTCATCAGAAAAAATTACCTTGAAAGAAATAGAACAATTTAAGTAGGTTACAAAAAATAAATTTACCATCTTACTTTGGCGAAGTTGATTTGCATAATTTTTCTGGCAAATTCAAGCCTTGCTGTCTTGTGACGAGCTAAAAGACGTGGTGCCGATTTCAATTTTTGGCGACAAATGTGCGCAGATGATCTAAGCACTCTGTGGACAGTCCATTTCGACACATTTAGTCCACAATCATGGATGATTTGAGCAGCGGTCTTCTTTGAATTGCTTGCACTTTTAATAATGCATCGCTTATTCCGGTTATGTTTTTCCATATTCTTCAGGATTACGTAAAAAATTAATAACAATAGCGCCAGACCGCTTCAACTTTTCAGCAATTGCACGCTTGATGTAGCCTTCATCAAAATAAGCAAGAATTTAGCCTTTTTCAGTTTCAGATAGCACTTTACCACGCGGCATTTTAATACATAATTATAAACAACAGCGATCAATTAATTATTTCGAAAACCATTTTTTATTTATTTTTATTTATTCAAATATTCAAGAACCAAGCCCTCTGGGCCAAATATGGTTCGTATACTACTAAAAAAACAATTTACTATATAAAAAAAATATATCTATATAAAATGCCTAAACTAAAATAATAACTAAAATATAAAATAAAATTTAACATAAAATTTAAAATTTAAGGTCCATAATGTAGCAATTAAGAAAAGATAAAATTAGAGTTATCATAAATTAGAGAGGGTGTTACATACCGAAATACTGCACTAATTTGCATTTAAACGTAGCCTTTGAAAAAACTAATTTTTTAAGGTATCTAGGAAGCGAATTCCAATTTCTAGTTATCCTCACATTAAAGGATCTTTCATAAATGGATGAAGTTATACGATGAAAAACTAAGTAAAACACTATTAGTACCCGTGAACACCTCTAAGGCGTATAATAATTGTAACATAAGAAGACCACTAGCAACACGTTTCCTCACATGTAGAGGCAAACATAAATCTAGAGACCACAATCGCCTTAAGGTAGCATTCACACGAGCACAAACGTAATCAATGTGCTTTGAAAAACGTAATTGATCATCCACAAAAACACCCAAACACTTAATTTCAGTGACGAAATTTATCCTAACACCTCCTAATGATACATTCAAATTACTGGAGTCAAAACCAAAACACATTGCCTTTGTTTTGCCAGGATTAATTTCCAACCCATTAGTATCCATCCACTGAGAAATCCTATTAAGGTAAAACTCAATGTTCGCTTCCAAAACATCAAAAAATTGCCTTTCCCCAGAAAATAAAATCTGTACATCATCTGCATATATATATGTTTCAAAAGAGTTATTATCAATGACATTAATAAAATCATTTAAATACATCATAAATAAAATGGGGCCAATTACAGAACCCTGTGGAACACCACTGGTAACCTCCAATAAACTAGAGTTCCTGTCTCCTACAGAAACGAATTGTGACCTTTTACCAAGATATGAACATATAAGTTGACATGCAGATTTAGAAAAATTAAAAAAATTACATAATTTAGTTATCAGCCTTGAATGTAAAACTTTACACTACATTTTTTCTCATTAAGCTTACGTCTTATTGAATCAGTTAACCCAAGAAGAAAAGTTGTAGTACTATAATTCCGTCTAAAACCAGATTGGTTAGGATGAAGCAATCTTTTAGCATTAATATAAAACATCATCTGATCTTTTATAATGTGCTCAACAACTTTTGAAAGAACGGGTATCACAGAAATTGGACGAAAATTTTGTAAAAGATTTGAATTACCATCCTTTTTAATCGGCACAACACGTGATATCTTCCAATCACCAGGAAATTGGGAAGTCATAAAAATTGTATTTACAATATGAGTAAAAGAAACACAAATATAAGGATAAATAATCCTAAAAAATTTCGGTGGTATACAATCATAACCAGCAGCATTCGAATGTATCCTATTAAGCGCGCAATATACATCATCCGCTATAACAGGTTGAAACTGAAATGAATCTTCCAAGGGAAAAATAAGCTCATCAAAAACAGATGTGGATGGTTCACATGATTGATTAGAAATAAAAAAATTATTAACAATGTCAGGGTCAACATCCCCAACTTTATCGCTCGAATCAATACCACCACACGTCCGCAAAACATTCCACATCTGCTTAGTATTAAGCCCTCCGAAAAGGCGTTCATGTGCCTTTCTTTTCGCATTCCTAATTACAGTTTTGGTCCTATTCCTAATTCTGCAATATATTCTCCAATTACCCGAAGAACTCTCCTGAATATACGCCCTATATGCCAGATCACGTAGAGAGATAATATAAGTAATTTCCCTTGACTTAAACCAGGAATTATCATTAAAATCTTTTAACTTACGTTTAGTTATCGGTACTACTTCATGTAATAAATGTACATTATACATAAAATTAGCAAGCTGAGCATCAACATCATTAGTACAAAATAAAGAATCAAAATTACAAGCAGATGCAACTTGTTCCAGCCTAGCCATGTCAATGGCATCATAATTACGATATTCAACATACTTTAAACATACTTTAAATTAATCCAATTATCAATAGTTGATAACACAAACTGACCATAATGTACTTATTGCGTTTATAGTTATGCTCCGGAAGAATTTTAGAAAAATAATGATAACGGTACTTACCGTGATTAGTTGTTGCTAATATTTGTTGTGCAATTTCTTCTCTCTAATCTCTAAAACTTTTAGAGTAATAATGGTGTTTTACATTGTAAATAATAAAAATATGAGAATTTTTTGACTGCGTTTATAGTTATGCTCAAATTTTTATTTTATGCTTAAAATTTTTATTCAACAAAATGATACTAATTTTAGGCATAATGTGTTTAATTGTAAACACATAGTGTCTAAAAATACTCCGTGTGTGTTAATGTATATGAAAGTGTGTGCAAAAAACTTAACGCGTTTGGTGTTAATATTTACCGCATTTTTGTAATATTACATAAAACTTTACTCATTTTATAGCAGTAAACTTACAAAATTTTTTTAGAGTGTACAAGTGAATAATTGGAAGTGATCAAAGTAGATCCCTTTCGGAACCTAATTCAACCCGCTGTAATTTTTTTAATTTGTGGCACTTTTCCAAGTCCTTTTTTTGAAAGAGGAGCAACACTCAGGAAATTCTTCCTACTAATTAATGTGTTGCTTTCTTTGGAAAGGGGATAGATAAAAGGTGGTGAAAGATGAAGGGCTTCAAATATGGCAACAGCGTCATTGCGAGGGATGATTATTCTCAGAACAGCTGTTACCCGACATCTGATGAATTGGCGGAATTGTTTAAGCTTTGTTGTTCATAACCCTGTTATGTTATTTTACTTCGGTGGGGTTAAGAACTATGGGAACAGCGAAGGAGGACGTTGCAATATGTGTGAGAGATAAAAACTCATACATTTTATTTTTCTAATTGATGTTGTCGTGGCTGGAGATCGAACACGCAACCTTCTGGGTTTAAGGGCTGATTTTTAGAACTTTTTATTGCTATTTGAAAAGTATCTTCATTTCCGATCCCTTTTTAACCTATATAGCATTTTAAGACAATTTAAATTTGTAGGCATAAGTTTTAATTTTTAGAAATTAAATTTCCTTCAATATCCAATTTTTTAAAATTAGTAAAATTACTAGCAAATCGGGTTTAAAAAAATTGTAAAATGATTTCTAAAATTAGCAACAAAAATGTGTAAGTATTCTGCAATTTGTAAAATGTAAATAACAAAAAAAAAAAATACTAAATAATATTTTTTTTTACTAAAACTGGGTTTGAGAACCGTATACAAATTTTTCTAGTAACTTTCTTTTCTGAGTGTACTTGAATAAAATTCATACTTGATTTAAAAATGTTTGTAAAAAGTAAGAATATGATTTAATAATTGATTTAAATATGGCTTTTTTATTTGTGTTCAAATTGTTACATACTACAAAATTATCTCTGGGATTTTGTAACACCAGAGATTTTTGTTTCCTCAAAAATTTGTTTAAGCTTGAATTGGTCCATATATTCTTGAGCAGTCAGAATATTTACTTACTTGGATGGTTAGGAATGCAATGGAAAATTTCCTTTTTATTCTCTCAAAATGAATTCTCTCTGAGAATATAAGTAGCAGTTGTTAAAAACCAGAGGAGAAGCATAGATGCTTCATTTAAAGATGAGAAAAAGTTTGCTTTTATCTTTAATCAAACTTTTCCAAAATAATGTCAATAAAGATTTACCAGTTGTATCGCCTAGATCAATAAGACTCGTCTTAAATTTCGTTTTATTTATGTATGTATATCAACCAGAGATCAGCAATGAATCGTTTTTTGCTGTTCATAGTCACTCATGAAATTTTAAATTTTAGTGAGTAGAGTCATTAAAAATAAACATCTCATATGTACTCATACTCACAATAACGTGGATTTATAATTACAAGTTGCAATAAATATGAATCCAACGTCGACATCATACTCAAACCATCCTAAATTTGTATGATTTATCAACTACTCATTTCTTTTTTTATAATTTTAGGAAAATATTTATCATACTTACTATTGATTGAATCCTTTAGCTAATTCAACTCATTCAACATGCTCCCATACAACAATTATATATAAAAAACATGTGTCCCTTATTTTTTGCTCCTCTATAAGATATCTGAATGCCATGAAGATCCGAGAGTTCGGGTTGGGGAAGTTCCCTTGTTAGTGTAATTAACAATAAAATGTATTTTGCTTTTTTTTCAAAATTTCGTTAAAATTAAACCCAAATTTTCGATTTATCGCTAAATAGCTTATTATATTGTATGAAGAATTTATTAAGTTTTGATTAAAAAATAAATAAATTTAAATCCGTTTTAGTCGTGAGCTATTTTTATTTAAGTAAAATCACTTTTTTTAAAAAAATTAAAAATTTGGCAATATCCCAAAAACTGTTCTACTTTCGCACTTTTGGACTCCATTTTCGGATTCAGAGAAATAAATGCAATATGTCGTGATACGTAAAAAAAATAAATCAAATATGATATAAGCAATATAATTTTTTTCTTCTTTGTTGAACTTTGTTTTAAAAAACGATGCAAAAATGAGAAGTACCATACTAACGCAACAGACCAGATTATTTTAATATTCGTATTCGAGTCATACTTATTTTGCATCGTGCTTACACATTGAGTGAAGAAAAGTCGAAATCAACAACGTCATAATTGTTATAAGTTGTGAGTATGATGAGTACTTCAACCTTTAGAATTAATATGAGGTTCGACAAAATTTCAATAAGTATAAATGCGTATAAGTACAACAAATCATCATTCAACTCTACTCACTTTTTCACTACTCATTGCAGATCTCTGATATCAACCACTTTTATCATACAATCAAATCAAACAGTGGGTACTCCGTGAACCATTTTGTATCCACAGTGGCTCGGTCAGGCGTTGGGCGCCAATTGGTAAAACACATGGATATTAAAAGCTTATTGCTTAATAAAATATTTGGCCAGTTTATAAATGTATCACTGCTTTGGATGTGGTGCGCATCAGCTTGCAACACGGCAATTGCCAGATGTCAAATATGCATCACTAAATCATGTGATGCACAAACAAATGTGAAGCACGCATCACTGAAATGACTAATGCAATAAAAGTATCAGCATCGCAAAATAATCACATATGCGCATCAAATGCAGAGCAGTGATGCATTTCCGCACTGGTCTTTTTTTTGATGGCAATTTGTTCTATATTTAATCTTATTTCAAATGCAGCTAACACATTTATAAAAAAAATATAAAACGGTGTTTAATTCAACTTTAGTATTGGGCGCCAGTTTATCAGATACATATTTAAATCATTCTTTCAAATTTATTTAAATTCCCATATCTTAAATTGCTAAAATTTAGCATTTGAAATGACTTTAGTATGATGTTGGATGAACTGAATTTTCTATCTTATATTTCCAATAAATAAACTGTTTATATGTATGCTGTATTTTAGTACAAACATCCATAAATATAATATTTGTGTGCAGCATCAAATGGATCCTTAATTGAGTTACTCCGCCCACACACACACACTTACAATGATGTATTAGTTAGTATGGCACATAACGAATTCAAAAACAAAATGAAACAAATATTAATGTAAAATAAACATGTTGTTTTATTCATCCACCCTCAACATCACATAACTACTACTAGAAAAAAAACAAAATACACTCCATCCTCACAACTACTTAATATGAACCACCATCATGAACGGCATCGCTATCATCATTGAATGATAAACTAGATATGTATGTATATAAAAATTCCACGGCTAGTATAAAGTGAATGGAATGAAGGTCTCTACGTTCAATATAGAGTGTAGAACCCTTAAGAAATTGTTTATATTTTTTTTCTAAAGACATTCTTACAATTTAGATGTTGAGTAGAGTCTGCTAAACATCCACCATAAACAAAAAAAAAGGAAAGACTGAGTGGATTCTTAAAAAATAATAATAATAAATAAGAAACATGTAAGAACAAAAATAACCGTCATTAACTACCGCTCATGTCAGAGTATAAAATGTTTTGTCTTACTTACACTATGCTCGTAAAGTATTTGTAATATCGAATTTCATTTTTATTTTCTCGACCATAAGTCCAAACTAACTAAGGATATATTTGAAGGTAATATTTGACTACACTCAAGGAAAAAGTTCATCATATATAAAAAATAAAAATTTCATAAATATAAAAAACTTCATAAATTTTCGTCCAATGTAACACTTCATAAATATGGTGAAGCTGTTTCATATATCCCAGAAAAAATTTAGTAATAGCAGCTCATTGCTTTTTGCATTACCAAAAATGACTTCCCCCTGCCCACTGCATTACTTCTATGGTGAAAATAATGAGTTACTAATAATGTTAGCTTCTTGCATTACATTACTTTCAATGTACAAATAATGAGTTCCTCATAATGTGCTTTAACATCTTATTTTTTTCTGTTATTAATTTTTATTTTCTAAGTTGTTACCAAAAATCAATTCAAATTAAAAGCAAATAAAAAAATGAATAAAAAATAGTTTTTTGATATTAAATATTTCTGTTTTTTAATGATTTTGATTTGAAAATGGGATTTCCCAATACAATTTTAAATTGGAATTTTTAATGAATTAATCTGAATTTAATAAAATATATGTACATATGTTATATTTAAGTTTTTTTTATCATTATAAATATAAAATAAATATTATAAATAAAAATATATAATATATTTTTTCTTTATACACAACTTCCAATTTAATATCAGAACTTATTAATTATTTGCAGTAATTATCAATTTTGTTTTAGAAAATAACAATTAAAGAAATTTTCAATTTAATTTCAGATTCATCAGTTAATTTCAGAAGTTATTAATTTCATTTCAGATGCTATTAATTTAATTGCGCATATATTAATTTATATTCTGTGATTATTATATTAATTTCTGAAATATAATTCTTAATATCTGTAATGAAATAGTTTCCGAAAATAGTTGGTACTTTCTGAAATTAAATTGGATATAGTATAGCTATTTATCTCCTTCCTGTTTCAGTACCTATTGATAATGCGTTATTTGCGCCCCTTATGTAACGTATTATTATTATGCCCTTTATAAGCAACCATCATTTTTTATTATATGAATAACAACAAGTAATTTTTGCGTTACCTATAATTAGTTACTTTAACCTTACTATTAACTAGTTGTTTTACTCCCTACTCGTAAGGTTGTAGGTAACTAGCTACCTTCAATGACATCCCTATGTTAAAATAATGAGCTTAGCATTCAACCAGTTTCTGCTTGTTCTAAAACTCATTATTTGGCAGAGGTCTTTTTTGCTTGTTTCTTCATATTTATAAAAAAATTTTAAGTAAAATTTATGAAATATTTCAACAAATTTATGAAGAAGTTACTTTAATCGTATTTATAAAGATTCCTCATTTTTATCAAGAAGTTTTATCAATATATAGTATTTGTTTTTTTTTTTAATTATTTAAGTAAATAGAAATGCAAAGTTAATGAGAACTACAAAAAGCAGTATTTTCCAACAGAAATGAATAACTTATTATTATTTTTTGGCTATTAAATGATGAACAATTGAATAAAATCTGCATAAATATGAAAAATTGATGACGAACGATTTATGAAACAGTTCCAAACAATCTGTTGACATTGATGACGTAACATAATTCAATGTGAAGTTCACATAGAAACAAAATTTGTATTTTTGATTAAAATATGTTTCTTCTTACATATTTTATAATTGCGAACATAAAGTATAAAATGTTGACATATTATATGTATATCCTCGTAAAAATTTCCCATACTCTTAAAAAATTTCTTGGTAGTAGTTAGACACAGGTATATCAAGTTTCAGGTTTCTAGCTAAAGGGGTTTGTGTCAGAGCCCTTTTTGCTACTAACCGTATGGATGTCCAAAAATTTTGCCATACCGGTTAAATCATGGACTAACTCTTTAGTTGTTTGGGCAGGCCATCAAGAGGGAGACTGAAATTTGAAAATTTGAGCCCACATTTAGTGTGGAGTTTAAGAACATTTATAGAAAATACGGTGCAAAATTTTACATGAGCCGAGAAAAAGCAGTTAAAAATTTTGGGTTGCATATGATATACCATATCCTTTTTTTTATTCTGTACCGTATTTGACCTTTTAAGCAGTTGTTATCAGATGATGTTCAAAATTTTAATCGTACAAAGTTTTTTCAACAGGTTTTTTCTTGGCAGTGCTTAGTATTGTTGTTAAAAGACGACGTGCTTGCCTCTGCTCAAACAGGTTTAGAAAGAGCCGCGATAAGGCAATTGCAAATATTGGGTTGTATGGGAGGTACCCGCCCTCTAGTCCCGATTCCTCCACATTTGGCGCAATTCTTAGTGCCAAATTTAACTCAAATATGTTTAACATGAGGTGAGGAAAACCGATATAAAATATTGTGTTGTATGAAAGGTGCCGCGCCCTTCGTATTATCCTGCCCATAATAGCCTTTGAGCTTAAAAATGTTAATATATGCACGCCAACTTTTGCTTAAATATGTTCATTACAAGCCGAGGTCAACCATCTCAAAATCTGTTTTTGTATGGGAGGTTCCACGCCTATTCTTACATTTCCGTCCATATTTGGCACAGTGTTTAATTCCTTACAAAAAAAAGTCGTACATAATTTTGTTCGAAAAAGTTCACAATGAGCAGAGGAATATCACGTTTAAAATTTAAGGTGAAAACAAAGAGATTTAAAATTTAGGGTTGTCTGAGAAGTGCCACGCTCACAAGTTCTATGACGCCCACATTTAGTGCAAGGTGGAGCACATTACATGTGTTACAGGAGCCAATAAATTAAAATTTTGAGTTGAATAGGAGTTGACAAGCCCCTTTGACCTAACTGCTCCGATTTTGGTGCAGTGAGTAAGAAACATTTTGTAAGGTTTCTCACAAAATTTTATTCGAAAACGTTAAATAAAAGTCGCAGAATTTCAATTTAAAAACTTGGGTTATATGGGAGGTGCCAAACCAATTTCTCCAATCGCGATTTAAATGGCATATAGTAATTTCAAGAAAATCGGTTAAGCCGTTTGGGCCTGATGATGGAATAAAATATAGACAGGAAAACAAACGAATATATTAATAGAATTAAAAAACAAAATATGGAATTTTTAGGTAGTAAATCTAAAAAAAGATCCAGTGGTTAAAAAATCGGCCTAATATTTAAATTTCAAATGTACATTCCAATATTTTACATTAAAATTTTTTCAGTATATAACGTATTCCCAGCACATTTTTTAGGTGTACGTCCACTGACAGCAAATCTCAAAGAGTAGGATAATTGAACAATTTATTCTTTATACTTTTAAAGCATAGTTTTTGTGTATATTTTCTTCAAGTTTATGAAAAAAAAGTCATCTTTTAATATACAGTATAACCAACCAAGAAAATTGAAACCGTCCCTACCTCCCACGTACTGATGTCTTTATTTATATTTTATAGATTTGTTTTTAAATTTCTTATACGATACGTTTTTTTTTCTAACGTATACAGACTACATAGTTATAGACAAAAATAATGACGCTAAAATGAAATTGTGAAACCCTCATAGATACAAATGAATCTATCAAGGACCTTTAAAAAATGCCTTTAGAATTGTGTATAAATTTCGAAATTGTTTTATGTTTTTATCTGCAAAGTTTTATCCTTAATGATGTTTGTGTTAAGCATATATTTTTAATTTACATTGTTGCCAAATAAAGTTTTTGTATCTTATATCCATGGTGGATACCAAAAATTTCCAAATGGAATTTTAAGCAATTTTTTATTTTTACTTTAAAAGAAAAGACTTTCCAAAAGAGCAGCGCAAATCGTTGATAACTCAACTTAGAGATAAGATGGCATACGACTCGACTGCTGTTCGATGACTCGAACTTTGTTATTCGGAGGGATGATCACTCGTTTTTAGACGTTAAAGACGGTTCGAGGACATGGTTTTGGATTTGAAATCTGTTCAAGAGAATGGGACATTCGAGATCATATTTCATCGCGTTTTTTCTTAGACTACTAACATTTTTTAGAAAACGAAAAAACACTTTTTAATTATGGATTTTAAAACAAATTATTTTGTTTACAAAACATGACTGAAAGGTGTAAAAACATTTTATTGAAAAAATTTGTCACTTACAAGTAACTGTAGCCAAATTTGTCGCTTTCGTTTTTTTTTGGCGCAAACATCCATTTTCAAATTTTGTCGCTTACGAGGTTTTTTTTTTGTAAAATAAAAAAAAACAAAGTTCTGTGTGTAAATTAACATTTAACTTATTCTTATATTTTTCGATAAAAATGTTTATTTTCGTAAAAAAAGTAACGAAAGCTGTTATATATAAAATTATTTCACTCTTAAGCTCACTTAAAAAATTCAAAATATTCCGACGCAGAAAAATTGTAACAAATAAACAAATTTAGTAATTTAATTAACAAAACGGCTTTCTCTCTTTAAATGCTTTCTTTACCTATAGTATACCTATAATTAAATTTTTAATTTATTTTTAATTTGATTTTTTTGCTAAGAAATTAAATCAGGTAACCCAATTTCTCTGGCGCCAATTATCAAAATATATCCCTAATATTATAACTCGTAACTTCTTAAAAATTATGTTTTATGCACCGCACCGTGAAAATGTTCATTTGCGAAAATTTTGAAAATTTCTAAGATTTCTAGTCGTAATTAAAACCAGTGCATGAATTGTGACCGGAAGTGTGCCAAAAGTTTCTTTATTGAATGCACTATTACAAAATTTCGAGTTTTTTTAAAGATATTTTTAGTTATTAAAAAAAAAACTATAACTTAATTTCGACAAAATTCATGTTTTTTCCATATATTTTAGAGTTTGTATGGGATCTACTATAAGGAGCAGATATAGAACTTTGAAAAGAAATGTTGGTAATGTAAAAATAATTGGGGTCAATCTTAGAAAACGAATTTTATTAAAAAATTTTGTGCTCGAGGAATATTTGTGCTGTACTCGAAGAAAAGTGTCGTTTTTACCAAAGTTAATGACTTTGAGAGCCTGCCGCACCAAAAACTATTGGCCTAAAACTTTCCAGATTTATTTTTATTTCAAAAACAATATATTTGGTGGGTGAAACTTTAATATTTCCAACTTTAAATATAAAAACCATTATATTTTTCATGCAAATGTCATTTCACATGGAGCTTACGAGGTTATCAAAATGTCTTAATTTTTTTTTTTTTTTCATAAAAAGTTGTCAAGATAAGAATGCAATCGGGTGGCAAATGAAAACCATGAAAACCAAAAAAAGTAAATTTCAAAAAATGGCGTTTACGTCGACGACTGTCAAACAAGGGTAAAGTTTTTCAGGCAGAGGTTTGTGAAATATATAGAGCCGCGCGGATAACAAAAGAATAAGATACGGATCCAACATCCATTATAATCTTTTTCGACAGTCTTGCAGCTATGAAGGAAGCCAAAACGATAAAATCCACTCTCTAGGCGGACATAACCGTCAGCACGTGGTCAGACTGACATATATTGGGACTCTGGATATATTGGGATCACTGGAACACTCCGACTTTGATGAAATTTGAACATGTGATAGAAAAACAGAAATCCAAGAACAACTTCTTCGGCCACCTCGGAGATAAATATGAATTTGGTAACCATAACAGTATACTACTTCATATTAAGTATACAAATTTTTGAAAGGCAAAAAAGTATCAAAAAAGTATCAAAAAAGTTGCCAGTTCAAAACCGTCAAAAATTTCTATGATGCCAAACCTGCATATAGTTATTTTAGTTTAAATGCCTTAAAAAGATAAAAAAAAAAGTAAAAATGCCTATTTTTGAACTCCTTTTTGATGCCTTAAAATTTCACATATCTAAAAGTTATCAAAATCGGTAGGGTACATTCAGTTGAAAGGAAGTTTAATTAAAGTGGAAATTCAGGTGCAGTTATTCAGTGTACATTGCGGATAGGAAGACGATGAGGACGGCCTTGGTTTCTTGTGAGACAAGCAGACGATCAGCAAGCTTATAGGGATTATCACAGGGTAATGCGCGACTACAGGGAGGAGACAGGATATTATCTACTCTGGGAGCCAACAAGATATATATGAAGCAGATTATTGGATGATCTGGACGGTCTTAATAAGGATGGTTTTAGGTAGCAGGTTTGATGTTGCGGAGACAAGTGGTAATCGCAATGAACCTCATGACCTTCAAATTTTCTTACCCTATCTTTTGCCGGACTTGCATTCAACTTATCCTAGAAATAAGAATGTAAATGAAAATTAATATGATGTACAAATTATTCTCCTCACTTTATAAAAACGGAGGTTTAAAGTCTACTACCGCCAACAAATTCGAAATGAACTGATTTTTAATTGACTTTCGAACACTTACTATTAAAATGGTTTTTTTGACTAAATGTACCATGCTTTGGCACATTTTGGAAGTCCTTTGATAAAATTCATCCATTTTTAAAATAGATGTTGTAGCGAAGGAGTCATCGTAAATTGCGAATATGTACTTACACACCAAAAAATATTTCTCTTAAATTTTTCAAATTTAAAATTTTTATAAAAAAAAAATATATATCAAAAATGACTACTACGTTTGAAGGTTGTAATATTGATGATTTTTTAATTAAATGAATTAGAAAATTAATTGATTATAGCCTGGTTTTCAACAGTATTTTTAATAGAAGGAATTTACTATATTTTTTGACGTATTATTAAATATTATCATGTAATTTGGTCACAATGTCTGTTACATACAATTTATTTTAGCATAAATCTTTGAACTTGTTATTTTGAAAATATTTTTTAAAAATATCTTTTACCCTAACAACATCTCTTTAGACACATAAAGATACATTTAAGTATAAAGAAAAAAATCTATAATCTATATTTTAAGCACGCTGCAAAAAAGAATAAAAAAAAAACTTTTCAATTGCAGAATTTTCTATATCCAACCATTTTTAGACTAAAATTACCGACTATAAAAATTGTAAAAGGTTTTTTCAACTTTAAAATTAAATTTAAACTAATTTTTGTTTGCCTTTTTTTGTATGATTTTAGGTTTGGTTTCAAAATCGTCGCGCCAAATATCGTAAACAAGAAAAACAATTACAAAAAGCACTGGCACCATCTGTGATACCTTCATGTAATGGTATGATGAGAAATATTCAAGGTTATAGCGTATCACGCGGTTATCAACCCTACCCACATCATAATTCAATAAATCGTTATCCTCAGGTTTGTGAAATTTCTGTTGCTTTTTTTGTTTTTTTTTTTTGTAGAATATTACTTTAAGCTGTTTTTAAAATGTTCAAAGAAATTAATTAATCTTTTTGTTTTTTTTTAGGATCTCTTTCAAATGGGCGCCTCATCATATCCTGGTATGTCTCAACCATTTTCAATGTCGCATAGTGCTAATATGGGTTCAGTTGGAGTCAGGCAAGATTCAATGGGTATGTATTGTATTGAAATTTAAAACTAAAATTAAAAAAATGATGTAAAAACTCCTTAGAGAAAATAGATTGAACTATGCATATTTTTGGGTTAGTTCCCGCGTAGGACGCCATTTTTGTAAAGACATAATTATTAAAAACTTGAATAAACAAGTGTTTTAAATTTCAGGTAATTTTTTTTTTAAATTCATATCTTAGAAGTATCTTTTAAATTCTAAATTTCAATTCGAAAATTTTATTGAAAAAAGTGCCCTTTTCGGACTAAATTGAAATTAAATGTTAGTAAAAGTACAGTGCTAACTTTAAAATGCGACCTTAGAACCAGTTTTATAGTCAGTACTAAGGCCATGTTTATACGAAAAATTTACTAAATAAGAGATTTTGTTTAAAAATGTCTTACTTAAGTAAAAAAAATTTTATGTACTTAGTGCTGCCAATAATTATAGTGAACTCAGGAAAATTTACCCTTTAAGTGAAATTTGTATCATACGTCATTTAAAGGTTTTAAAGTGTTTTACAAGATAACCTTCCTTAGACCATTCAGCTTAAATTTTGTATAAAAATTTCACTTAGGACTAAAAAACAAATCTCAGTGTTCAGTATGCATACATGCCTGTCATAAAAAAATTACAGAAATTGGCTGCTTAAGAAGCGGAAATTACATAGAAAATGTAGTAAAAGTTCTAACTTGTAAATTTCCTTACGTTTAGAGACATTTTGGTATAAGAAAAACTAAAGAAATCTTTAAGAAAACTTCATTTAATAGTTAAGGAAAAAAAAAAAAACAGATATGTAGACTCCTAATATGTGTATAATGAAAATTTATACATATAATATGTTAACTAGAATATTTCCTATTAAATTTAGAATAAATTAGAAATTATAGCTGCATGTTATAATCATCATGCTTCGTTATGTTAGCATAAATATGAAAAAGGAAATTTGTAATTTTACACTTTAACAGTTTATAAATGAAAAAATTATTTATTTTATGTACCTATAATCCTCTTTTTTCATTTTAGGCATGTCACCCGAAGATGAATGGTATAATAAAAGTTTATCAGCGCTGCGTATGAATAGTTCACATCACCCAAATTTATCAGCGCCGATGCTACAATATCAAACATAATCAAAAACCTTTGACGATTTCTTTTAAAGTGTAAAATATGAATGGTTTGTATTATTGTGAATTTATAATACATAATGTAAAATATTTTAAATTTACAATAATATTTAAGGAAGGAAATTTAAAATATTTTAAACTTTAAAAGAAATTTGTCAATTTTATAACAAAAAAAAAGAAGTAAAAAAAAGAAATAAAAGCAAAATATTCCAAAGATTTTTTTATATAAATCAATCAATCAAATATCTAAAGAATTTAAATGTAGTGTCCGATCGAACAGTTCAACCAGATAATGTATTTGGGCAGTAGTCGGTATTTTGAATCACTGTGGGCAAATTTTGCTAATTGGATGCGTTTGGAGTATTCAAATCTGAATCCAAAAACCGGTTAATTGATCCTTTCATTTTTAAAATCCGACCGTTTTCCGGGGCGTTATACAATGTAAGAAATATACACATTTCTTATCGAAATATTGATTTTAAAGGTTACTGTTTTATAAAAAATAATACCAATTTGTGAATTTTGTAACATATATCAACATACAAATAGCTACTAAATATTTAAATATAATCACAAATTTGTTCCACTAGATGCAAATTAAAACCGCAAGATTTTACTAGAATGTTATAAAAACTTTTATATATAATTCAATATGGGACCTATATGGCGCCATATATAATTTTATATTGCCCCATATAAATTTTTTAGTTGGGTATTTAAATTTTCAAACCTGCTCAAACATTTTTTCAATGCCATTTCAATATATTGACTACCTCTAACAAAAAACGGAAAAAACCGAAACCGGTTTGAAAAAAACCAAAAATAGCTTTTGCGATTTTGAATGTTAAATTTAATAAAAAGTTCGAGTTCACCGTTCGGCTTAAGTTGTTCTTAAATTTAACACTCAAAATCTCTTTGAATCGGCTGCGTTAATATTTTTCCATAATGCTTCCAAATACCAAAAAGCCGGAAATTTGTATTTGTTTGACCAAACTGTTCAATCGCACACTATTTAATTGTTAATAATTAAATATTACACACAAAAGAGTAACATGAAGATTTTAAAATAAAAAATTTAATAAATTGTTTCCTATAAAAAATGTATAGAAAAGAAACATTTTTAAGGAGCCTATGCAAAAATGTATAGTTTTAAGTTTTGTAAATATTATAATAAGATACAGTGGTAAAAAAAACAAAAAATTTAACAACTGGAATAATTTTATATAATACTACATCTAGACGCTAGAGAAAACTGGTTGCAGATAGGGCAACCAAAATCATTCACAACAGAGACGTTTTTTGCCCTACATTTAGCAGTTATCTCTAGCGTCTTGAAAGCAAACATTTTTAGGCTTAAATTTTCTCTTTCAAACCACTGTGTAAAAATTTGTATACAAAATATATGAAATTATTTGACCAGTTCTAGATTATTAAAAAGAAATCTTAACTAAAAAATTGTTTTATAATTTTATGCTGTACGTAATTGATGTGACATACTTTTAGGTGCAAAGAATAAATTTTGGTGAACAATAATACAATAATTACTTTTGTACCCAAAATTGTTTATTACCAATATGAAAAAAAGTATCCAAATCAGTTTTTTTAATAAGTAATATTTCTAAAAATTTAACTAAGAAGCGATTACCGACACTGACACATTTGTTGTTGTTTCTCATATGAAATTTAAATTTAACTGTTGATTGGTTTTTACGGGACATTAAGCTAACTGGGACTTTAACTGAGACATTTGTTATTGTCTCCCTCATAAAACTATACTTTAACTCTTTTTTAAATTTTAATGGACCTTCAGTAATCGGGCCTAAAAGTAATAATATGGATTTTGGGGGTAGAACATGTGATTTTGTCACGGTCCCATTTTAGCTTAAAACTTGACATCACACATATTAACTAACAATCAGTCCATGTGACAACTCTACTAGGAATGTATTTTAGAGTCCGATTGTTTATTGATTGGAAAAGTATACATACTTTGAAAAGTTAATTACTTACTCCTAGCAAAACGCGAAGAATATTTAGCTGTAGTAGTAAGTCATGGCAGCATTGCCACGACAAGCTAAAAGCTTAAAAGAAATATATCTGAGTTCAAAATAGCAACTGATGGTCAATCTATCGACAGCACCAGGCACACATTCAGAATGAGTAAAATTCTTTACAAGTTGGACTCAAATTCTGTTTATTCAAAGGGGGATGGCGGCTCCAAGTCAGAATCGTATGAAGAATCTCAGAAGATTCTTCTCAGCACTCATTTTCCGAAATGTTCACTATTCTCTTCCACTCAGATAATAGGAGGGGAACAATTACCTCGAAAAAGCTTGCCTGGCCAGTTATAATCTTAAATCGAGTATATGTATGTACATCAAAGAACTGCAAAATCAACTTTTTTCTTGATTTAATCATACACAAAAATTCTTGTTCACTTTTAATAATTCAACAAAATTCACTGTAGAATAAAATCAGCATCATGTTACTGAACGCGTAATTGGAATCAGTGTGAATCATCTGTCGTTTATGTTTTATGCAAATGTAATCACTTAACAGTGTTCAGTAACATGATGCTGATTTTATTCTACAGTGAATTTTGTTGAATTATTAAAAGTGAACAAGAATTTTTGTGTATGATTAAATCAAGAAAAAAGTTGATTTTGCAGTTCTCTGATGTACATACATATATTTTTCTTAAAATAAGTTCCATTTACTTAAATTAAGGGCCAGTATTATAGTCAGCACTTAGTAAGAAGTCAACAATCCTTCTAAGTACAGACTATAATACTAGGCCTAAGAAACTTTCGTCTTAAATTCTTTGGAAATCTGCAAACAAAAATTTATATTTTGTTTTAAATTTAGTAAAATTTGTTTTTAATTTAGTAATTCCAAACAGAGTTTTTTCAAATAACAATTAAATGTTAAGTGCCAAAATTTATGATTACTCTTCTCTTAGATAAGGCAGTGAATATTTTTAAACATTTTACATTTTGATACGTGTATTGGGAAAATATACAGTTTTTGATGAAAAAGGCCAATTTATGACGACTTAATTGTATAAACTCCTAAAAGTATGTTATATTTTAATCACATGTTCTCTACAAATAATGTTAACTCAAGAGCAGTTTAGACGGAAGAGGAGAAGAGAAATATATGGTGATTTGTCAAGAAGAATATTGACTTTGAGGCAAAGCCAGGCAAAACCACTACGCGGCTTTTCCCTCTCACACCTACAAGCACAAATCAATAAGTCCCGCCCGGCAACACAATGATTAATAAAGAGTTCGAATTAGACTTCTTGTTTGGCGAAAATTGTTTTCAATGTTTTATAACAAGAGATTATTATGTATTTTATTATAATTTAATTTTTTATATTTGTCAAATCACAAAAACTTTTCTCAATAAACTTTCGAGCAAATAAATATATAATATTATGTCCAAATTTTGTAAATCCCCTGCGTTCAACACCTCACCTCAACCTCACTTTCTAACGCCAACGCGAGTGAAAAAAAATTTAATTTTATAAATCACTACGTCATTTTTTGGACTTTAATTGTCAAATTAAAATAATAGTAAAACATTTTCTTGATTTATTCCAGAGGGGGTCATTTATTTGAACAAAAGATAAAAATAATTTATAAAATGATTTTGCTCAATATTTAATAATTTACCTGCATACATGAAATTTGTGTTTGCTTTGTTACATTTTTTCCTAGTTTTTTGCTATTGGCAACACAGCTGATTTAAAATCATGTTTTTCCTATGTAAATGTTTAGGCAGCCTAAAACCTAAACCCGCAAAAAAAATTATGGAGCAATTTTTGAATTTTTTTTTCATTTTTAAGATTTTTTCAGAGGCATTTTTACTATTTGCACGACACATCGGCCAAGAACAAAAAAAAATCAACAACTGCTTAATAAAAATAAAATTAATTGCAAATATATTACAAATTATGTGTTTTTAAATAGTTTGAAAAAAATTCAAATTAACGCTCAAACAATTCAAGTGATGATTTTGACATCTCAAGTGATTCATTTTTCAGGGCAGTGATTTATGAAATTCTATTTGTACGTATAAAATTTCAAATAACGTAACTAAAAGCTGTTTAAACGCGAGCAATCACCTACTTTATTCAAGTGATTTACAAAATCTTTTTTTTTTTTTTTTAATTATGTGAAGTGAGGCGTTGCGTTCTTCAAAAAGAGGGCATTAGTTTACTTCTGTTATATGAAACGTATTTACAATTCCTGTAGTTTTTCTAAACTTTTATCCTTGGAATACGTTATTAATATTTCAATTATTCCAATAAATTTCAAAACCTCTTTTATTTCAAATACAATATAATATTTTCAATATTTATTCTTATTTTTAGTACAAGTTTGGCTAAGTGCATTGAATAAGAGAGAACTCATACAAAGACAAACTATGATTGTGTGTGTTTGCCTGGCTCTGATATACACATCGATTACCACTATTTACTATTATCGATACTAATTTAAAATTTTTCTCTTTCGTATACTCAATATTGGGAAATGCACAGAAAAATGGTAAGCGTTAGAATCGACCTTTATTATATGAAAATTCTAACAAATTTATTTACAAATTCGATCAATTTTACGTACCGTTAATTTAACTTAAAAGGCGATTAAGATTTTACAAGATCTAAATTTAATACCCTTTTCAAATAATTTTTTCAAAAATGATTCGCTCGCCAAAATAACGTAAGTTTTATTCGCGAACAATCGTATAAACCGCTGTCGAACAAAACGAATTCTTAAATAAATAATTGGTCTGTACGAGGTAATTTCGGGTAAAGTCTGGTAAAATGAGAGTAAGCAAAAAATTCTCTCACAAAATCATAAAAATGCCCAAAATACTGCGAACGCACAAAACCACATTTCATACCCAAAAATAAACGTCAAATTTATTCATATTAAAAAACAGCTTAATTAATAAATATATTTGAAATGGCAAATATCTATTTACATTTTTAAATGTATTTTTCATTATTAAGAAGGAAAAGTTGTTTATAGTAAACTTTTAGTTAACTTTAATTTTTTTCAAAAATGCAAAACCGTTAATTTATTAGCAGCAGCTGATGATTTGACAATTTTACCATTTTACCCAAACAAAAAATACGGGTAAGTTCTGGTAAAAAGAGAAACACATTTACTCTCTCATGAACGCTCTCATTTACCCAATTTATGTTACAAAAAACGCTTTCTGGTAAGATTGGGTTCCCGCGGGCACCCGCGGTAACGTACGTCGAACACACCTAATATTTAACTAAACGAACTATCATGATCTATTTTTTTATTTTTAAAAAAGTCATAAAATATTTTTATAGAAATATGTAAACTTTGTGACAATAAAGTAAATTTATACCAAAAAAAAAAAAAAATTAAGAGACAGCCCGATTTAGAGCCCTCAAAATATCGAGAAAAATAAATTCTTAGCGAAAATCAATAGTTCTTGTTTAAAAAATAAGATACTAAAATTTTAGAACGAAATTCCAAATAGTTTCAAAATGATACTCATTTGAAATTAAAGACTTCAGTCAGATTGTATGTGTTTTTTCATTTCCATAGCATTTCTTTAATAATTTTTTGGAAAAGTAGATACACGTAGTAGAAGTACAAGTAATTTTTAAACTAATTCAAAAAAAAAAAAGTAGGAAAATCTGTTGTAAGGAAAAAAAATTCTACAAGTCTCCTTTTTTATTTTTTTTTAAGAGATTAATATGGAAAAATAAAAATTTTTTGTGAAAACATCGTTTTTTAAAAAATAAATATATTTGTCAAGTCCATCTAAAGAAAAGAGCATTTTATAGAGAATAACTTCTTTTTTTTTTAATTTAAATCAAAATTGTGGAGCAAAGCGACAAAAAGGTTTGAGAAAAATACTACTGAAATCTAAATAAGTTAAAGCATTAAATTCAGCTTTACGGAATTTCTATACCTTCCACAGTGCCCTTGTTACAAATAAAATAAAACAACTAAATCAGAAAACAATATCGAGGTAAAAGAAATTTTTATTTAGAAAAAACTGTAGGCTCGAAAAACAATTTTTGGAGCAAAAACAATTTTGAAAAAAAAATAAATAAATTAAGTGAGTTAACCTTTATAGGCTTTTTTCACTGACCTATATCTTACATCTTTCATCAATTTTCAAAGCTGTTAACATCTTCCTATAAGAATTATACAGGCTAAAAATTCTACATCTTTCCACATCTGCAAAAGATGATCCTTTCTCATTTTGTTCCATCTTACATCTTTCGTTATTTTAAGTATCATCACTAAAAAATTAAAAAAAAATCGATTTTCTTTATGCCATCACTAGCAAACTGACATTGCAGAAAATAAACAAACAAAAATTTATTCGGTGAATTCCACGTGTGACTTACACGACACGAGGCAAAACTTTTGTCATTTTTGATAAAATTTCTGGTACAATCATAATTTTTTTAATTTTTTCGTTTTAAGAAATAACATCTTCACGAACATACGTATTAATTCATGCACTTTGATTTTTGATTTGCGATTACATATTTTTAATTTTAATATAATTAATTAGTTGTGACTTACACGACATCAAATCCATTGATTTCAGGGTAATCAAAGATAGTTTAAAAATTCTGTTAATTGTGTAGTCCGATTCCTTTTAAACTGCACCAAAAGTATTTGAGAAATACAAACAACGACAAATGGCTTCAACTTAGTGAAATTTATTTTGTTTTTCACAAAAAATTGTTTTTTTCGCGTGACTTACACGACATACAAATTGTGACTAACACGACACTAAATAATATGAAGAGTTAAAGTTAAAGTTATGAAGTTAAGATTATACAGTTTTTGATTAATTTAATTTTTGGAATTACAAATAAATTTATTTTAGCGCTTCAAAGAGTTGAGTTTTAAGATGTGCAGTTACATTAAAATGAGTTATCCTCGTCATCTTCAATATTCTTTCCAGTTATAAAAAAATAATAATATGAAAATTTGACTTTGTTGTGTACTTTTGTATGGAATTCACCATTCAACAAAGGAAAATGAGCGGTACATGTAATGATTTAATTTTTATGTCTACCAAAAATTCTTCTTTATCATCATCCTTTTCCAGAATGGTCTTTCATATTTCAATGTACTGCATTAAAATTCTTGCAAAGCAACAACTACTCCAATAATTAAGGCTTTCTCCAAATCCATTTTATATTTTTAACAAAAATTATGTGTCTTTTTCTTTTATTTTTTTGACAGCTGAATAAATAACAGATGAAAGATGTTGCCAATGTAAATTCATGTTTCACGTTTTCAACATCTTCCATGCGTTTCAAAAATATGGTTTTCTGTGTAGAAAGCCGCTGAAAGAATATGACAAAATATTTTGTTATCCAGGCGCTTCTATAAAATAGTACTAAAATACTTGAAACAAAAGGCATACTTGGAATCGTGAGAAAATTTCCTTTAATTCGTTGTCACACTTACCATTTTTAATGTGTTTCGGTTTTATGGGCCTAGCGTGTCCCAGAGGCCCCGGTCCCCTAACACCATATAGAAAAACAATTTTTTTTTAATTCCCGAGGGGTTGATATATTTTTTTGTTTGATGGGTGCCTGAAAAAGTGAATTTAATCCAAAAATTCAACTCAAAACAACTCAAAAACATTAACGACATAATCATAGTCAATTCAAAGCAACGTCTTCGTCAAATTTTCTTACAGAATACAAAAACTATGTTGACAGTCATCGATAGATGTCAATATCGACAATGGGAATACCGATTAACATCAGACGATAAAAAACGACGTTGTCTTGTGTTGACGACTCTAAATAGAATAAGGGCGTATAGTAGAAACAACATTTAATTAAATAAAAATATTTTTGAAATCAAAATCAGGCTGTCTCCTTCAAAATTTGTTCATAAATTTATTTTTATTTAATACTAGTCAATTGGGAAATATTTCTAAATGTTAAACAAATTTTGTACTCAATTACAGTGTTCCCATATTTGAAGCCCTTTATCTTTCGTCACCATTCACCTCTTTTTCTTATCACCTTTCCATAGAAAGCAACACATTAAGTAGTAGGAATAATTTGCTGAGTGTTGCTTCTCATAAAACAAAAATAGACTACTATTTTTTAAATTCTACAAATTAGTTACGTTGAAGAAAACAAATCTATAAAAAATACTTATCTGTCACATCATATCAATTTTTTCTTGATAATAAAAATTAATTATAAATAACTCAATCCATCACATTTCAATACATATTACCTAATATCCAATAAATAGAAATTATAAAACACAATTCTAGTCACTAATAAATATACTTATTTGTGCCATTTTGTAATACATTTTTATTTATTCCACTTCCTACTTGTTATAGTTTATTTATTTTTATAGCTAAGCAATGTTTAATGTCAAGTTATAAATAATTAATAATAAAATTAACATATGAATATATTAAAATTAAGGTAATAAAAAACCCATAAAGAAGAGTTCCAACCAATTTCTTCTTAATTATGTGTTGTAATATAGTTTAATGATAACAATTGATTATAATAATAACAATAATGGTAAAAAATAAACACAATTTAAATAATAAAAAGATGAAAATCACATTACAAAGTATTGTTGTTTTATTTATCTACTTTAAACCGAATGAGCCCAGATTTTTTTCTGAATTAAAATTTTAGCTATTATTTTTTGATCCTGCATCAAAGACAATATAAAGCAGAAAAACATTAAATTAAGTAGAAATAGATTTGAGATCAAACTATGTTTGTTTTCTTTTTAATTTAAATATGTAATAACATACATGGGACTAATGCATTGATTGGACTAATTAATTGACGATTTCATTACCATTACATTGACAACAATTGTAATGAAATAAATTTTATTACAATTGTTTTAATTAATGCTAATGATTTAAGGATCTGATTTCATTGATTAATGACAATATTTTTTTGTATTTCATTACCATTACTAATGTACCAATTAAAAGAAGACATTACCATTATTAACCATCATTTTATGTGTTAATATTTATTAATAGGTGTAAATATTTGTATATTTAATATTTTTTCATTCGCATTAGTGTCAACTAATGGTAATGAAATTTCAATGGTAATGAAAAATTCCAAAGTATGTGTTTTAACATATTTTTTAAAATAATGTAAAAAATTTTTATGAAAACGATATTGAAATATGTTGGTATACAGTCCGTCACACAGCTTATTTGATTCAGTTAAGTATTTCTCAAAAACCTTTATATATTTTACAGAGTATTATTTAAATTTAAAATATGTGCTTTGAGTTCTCAAGACACTAAAAAATACAAAATAAGGTACAAAATTCAGATCACAGCTTAAATGATGCAGTTAAAAAAAAAACATTAAACAATTTAAAATTTTTTTATTTGTTGTCTATAACCGCTTAAAGCCTTTTTGGCATACATAGATTCTACTAGCTTTTTTGTATAATCTGGGTCTATTTTATCCCACTTTCAACGACTTTTTTAAATTAGATTTGTTATGAATATCGTGTTTTCGACTATATGTCTTCATTACTGACCACAAATTTTCAATTACATTTAAGTCAGATGATTGTGCCGGAATTCGAACTATATCCCAATACGTTCCGTTTAAGTACCGGTTTCGGTCCGTCATAAACGGAATCCAACTCCGTTTTCGGGGTTTTTTCAACAAAAAAAAAACGGATTTGTGTAAATGCCTATTATTTTATTTTTAATGGCAAATTTTATTTTCGTTTTCTTTAAATTTATTTACGAAGATATTTAAAATAAAATAACAAAACTTTTACAAACTAAATACAACAAATACCCAGAAAAATTACAAACATATAAATGGCTCATTAAAAATCATGAAAAAATAAAACAAAAATTTAATTTTGGTTTAAATTGTGGTATTAACGATATGATGTAGCACACAATGCAAATTTGCAATTTTTTTACAAAATCTATCATAAACTGTCAGGCAATTTTTTATTTGCAAATCTACAAAAATTTGCACACATCATCGTAAAATTTGTTTTAAATTTCATAAATATTTACCTATTTAAGATATTAAAGTATTAGTTTTTGATAACTAAACAAATCAAAAAGCTATGGAAAAACAAGTTAAAAACGCTTAAATTCGGCTTTGCCGAATCATTGAATACCCTCCACCAATATACGAAAAAAATGTTCTCTACTGGGTTTGATACAAATAATGTAAAAAACTTTTTAAGTACAATTATGGAGGTGTAAAAACTTTTTGAGGTTAAGCATCTTTTTGGATGTGAAAACACATTTTATGTTGGAAAAAAAATTTTGAGGTGAAAAAAATTTTTTGAGGTAAAAAAAAACTTTTGTGGGAAAAAAAATTTTTGGAGGAAAAAAATTTTTTTGGCGAAAAAAATTTAGTGGTGAAAAAAATTTTGAAGGTGAAAAATATTTGAGGTGAATGCAAAATATGAGAAAATATATTATGTATTAGCAAGGACCCTTTAAACCAGGATGAACAAACTACCAAATTTTTAGCCACGCATGATGCCACGATGATAAATGATTCGACTACAAAAAATTCTTAGTCGAGACCACAACATTCTTAGCCGATTTTCAGAAAAACTTAGCCTCTAGCAAGGGTTGTAGCGCAAGTACAGTGATTGTGATGTGAATATATACATGTTTGAATTTATACAACCCTTGCTAGAGGCTAAGTTTTTCTGAAAATCGGCTAAGAATTTCGTGGTCTGGACTAAGAATTTTTTGTAGTCGCACCATTTGGCATCATGGGTGGCTAAAAATTTAGTTGTTTGTTCATCCTTGTTTAAAGGTTCCTTGGTGTTAGTCACTACTATGAAATTGTACTAAAATACACCAATTTGTATGGAAAACTTAGAGGTACCTTCACATTTTCACTCATAACTTTTTAATCGCCGGACCGATTTTGTCCAATAATCTGGGTAAAAATTAAGACCCCCGCGTGCGTCTTCGCACCGTGATCGCCATTTCAACAGACAGACAGACGGACATCGCTAAATCGACTTGAAATCGCAAAAGGATCACGAATATATATCCTTTATGGGGTCTTAGACCTATATTTCTACATGTTGCAATCGGAATTACAACTGATATATGGTGGCGGGTACAGTACTTATTGTTTTATATGTTACGAATAAAACATGGAACAATTTGTACAGTTTTTATAATACAAGTAATGTATAGTATTTATTGTAATTTAAATAGAATTAAAAAGATAATTGTTTGTGTTGTGATAGAAATTTAAAGAAAAAAATTTAACTTAAAAAAAACAAGTGTAAAAGGCTTAAATTCGGCTGTGCCGAATCTTTGAATACCCTCCACCAATGTTCTCTATTGCTTTTGATACAAACAATGTAATACACTTTTAAAGTAAAATTATGGAGATGAAAAAAATTTTTTGAGACGAAAAACTTTTTTAGTTGCGGAATCGAATTTTTTACGTAAAAAAAATTTAGAGGTGAAAAAATTTTTTAGGTGAAAAAATTTTTTTTGGTGAAAAAAATTTTTTGAGGTGAAAAATATTTGAGGTGTACAAAATATTATTAATTTCTAAGCGATTGGTGAAAAAATATGAGAAAATATATTATATACCAGTCGCTACTATGAAATTGTACTAAAATACACCAATTTATATGGAAAATTTAGAGGTATCTTCACATTTTCACCCATAACTTTTTAACCGCTAGACCGATTTTGCTTATTTTCAATACCAAACTGCTCGGAACGATGTACAATAATCTGGGTAAAAACAGGCACCCCAGCTTGCGTATTCGAATCGTGTTCGCCATTTCAACAGACAGACGGACGTCGCTAAATCGACTTAAAATTACATAAGGATCACTAATATATATATAGGGTCTGCCAAATAACTTTTTTTTTGAAAATGCTGTAAAAAAACTACTGAATATTTTCTCAAATTTCTTTTTTTATTTGAAAGTACAATCCTTCCGGTTAATAATGGAAAAATTTCATTCAAATGGCTGCCTCGGCTGGCCATGCAGTAGCCTACACGATCGGTCCAATTTTTAAGCACATTATCGATTGTGTGCAGCTGTATTTCACCAATGACTTCTTGAATATTGTCCTTTAAAGCGTCAATTGTCTCTGGCTTGTCGGCGTAACACTTATCTTTAACGGCACCCCACAAATAATAGTCCAACGGTGTCAAATCGCGGCTCCGAGGTGGCCAAACGACATCAGCTCTGCGGCTCTGTTGAAACCAAATTGTTGCCAATATCCTCCTCTTCAATTTTTGTTCAATTCGTTCAAAGTGGCCCGATAACGATCGCCATTGACTGTAACGGCCAGCCGAGGCAGAAATTTGAATGAAATTATTTTCCATTATTAACCGGAAGGATTGTACTTTCAAATAAAAAAAGAAATTTGAGAAAATATTTAGTAGTTTTTTTATAGCATTTTGAAAAAAAAAAGTTATTTGGCGGACCCTATATAAGACAGTAGAAAAATTATTAAATTTACAGTATAAAAAATATAAAAATTTTCACCACATTTTTTCAAAAATTGGTCCATACCAGAGAATGGTTTTCCCAATTCGGTTAACTTATTAATTGATTCGGTTAATGTCGAAACAAATTATTTTAAACTCAAATAATTATTCGACCCGAATAATCGGTTATACTTTTCATATGGTTTTTTGTGTTATATTTTATAAAATCTTCCTAATTTCTTTAAATATGGCGAGAAAAGCTTAGAAAAAATAGATAACTAAAATACAATTAAATTCTTTTAAAATCAAGTGAAAGATATTCTTAAGGATTGGATAACTTTTTAACCAATTCAAAGCAAGTGATGTGTAATATGCAATTTTTTTGTTCTAATTCCCGAAAAACTTCTAATTTTGCTAAAGCAAAAATAGGAAAAAAATATAAGATTTTTGAATTTTCAAAGAGTAGAATAACTTAAGTGGAACCCAAAAAAGATATCGTTACAATATACTATTGTAGGTAATCACCTGACAGGAATAGACTACAAAATCTTGTGAAATTTTCTTAAAACGACTTAAGTGCATTTGTCAAAAGTCTGCAGATATTTAACATTTGATTTTTTTATTTGAAATAACAATCACTGGCAAATTAATATAGCTTTATTTTTTTATAGAAAACCTCTTTAACTCTAAGTCCCAAGCCAAATAGTGAAAGTAGGTGTGACAGTTCTGTCAAATTTGTAAGTTTAGCAAAAACAACACAATATTTTAAAGAATTTTCTATTGAACATTGTTTGAAAGCAGCTCTTGTTTATTTAGAATTTTTTTTTGTGTTTAAGCACCGCATTTTATTAATTTTCTGTGCAGTTATTTATGTATGTAATATAATTATAATAAGCTCTCTGCACCAATTATAAAATATTAAAAAAAAAATAATAAAAACAAGTAAGAGCGGCTAAATTCGGCTATGCCGAATCTTATATACCCTTCACCATGGTATTCTGAAGGAGATGAATACATCGTTGGAATCTACTACCTCATAGCTCTCCACAAACAAGCGGTATCCCCATTTATTTTTTCTTAAATGTCCAAAAATTTTAATCCAAAATAATATGTCATGTAAAATCTCAAATTTATATTTTTCCATATGTTTCAGCGCTTTTCTTGTCAAATTTGGCATTTTCTAGGCAAAAAAAAGTTGGCGACACTACTATTTATTTTTTATTTATATCATTCACAATAGTTGTGAAACGTATTTAACCTACGTATTTATCTTCACACTCTTATTAAACAAAGGGATTTTACTGGAAAAATTAGAGGTAGTCCTGGTTTTTTGCTAATATCTCAGCCATTTATTAACCGATCTGTCTGATTTTTAATAGCAAACAGAAATGGATCACATGTAACAGAAATAAAAAAGAATCAAGTCCTCATCATGTCTGGGTTCTTCGGAAAACCCATTTCAACACACAGACGGACAGACGGACAGACGGACATCGTTAAATCAACTTCGCTCTTCATATGGACCCAGAATATATATACTTTATAGGGTCTAAGATCAATATTGTAGAAATTACAAACGGAATGACAAACTTATATATACCCTTCCACCTATGGTGAAGGGTATAATTAAAAGAGAAGAAATTATTGTTAATATTTTATCCCAAAAATTCCCTTAAATTGCGTTATCATCCCCAACAAATCTCTGGATCCCCAAGCGGAAATGTTTGTCCTCATTCAAGAAATAAAATCCCCAATTTGGGGATAAATTCCGTAAACTGACAGCACTGTTCCAGAGAGCTCAATGCGGATTTTTGTTGTTTTTTTTTTATTAAATATGAATAAAAAAAACTATTATTAATTAACCTAGAAACTTTCTCTTTTTGTTTTTAGAACAAAAATTTTTAATATACAAAGGTTTTTGAAAAATACTTAACTCCATCAAATAAGCTGTGAGCGACTGTACATATGCTGGAAGTTAAATACAATGAATTAATTAATTTATAATGAATGAATTATTTTCTCTTTTACATAAATAATTTTAATAAAATATTGAAAAAGTATCAAAAATAAAAAGCACTTATCTTATTATTCCAAAAGCACTTTATTGATTGTTTCGCCAATGCTCTGAAAAGGTTTTGAAAAAAACAGCCAAGCCTAGCCCGATGTAATCATTTTGGGTTTGGCAAAGCACTTATTTCATCATTGGAAAAGTACTTTTAAAATAAAAATTTTAGAGCTGGTAAAGTACTCATGTTATTATTCCAAAAGTACTTTATTGATTGTGTCGCTACACTCAGAAAAAAAAGTTAGTAGAAAAATTTGTAAACGGTCTTCAATCGCACTCTACTATTTTTGTACTGATTTTTAGTAAAAAACTATTATTTAGCAAATCTTTTTGCTATTTACATTTTACAAATTACAGAATTTTTACAAAATATTTACAAATTTTTGTTGCTAATTTCAGAAATCATTTTACAAATTTTTGAAAACCGATTTGCTAAAAGTAGCAAAAAATATTACTAATTTTAAAAAAGTTGATATTGAAGGAAATGTTATTTCTAATTAAAACTTACACCTACAAACTTAAATTTCCTTAAAATGTTACATATATTAAAAAAGGGATCGGAAGTGAAGATACCGACTCATGTCTAAAAAGAGAACATCCACTTAAAATAGCACTAAAAAGGTTTTTTAAATCTAAAAATCCGCCCTAAAAACAATTCAAATTTAACCTTAAACAGAAATTACCAAATTAAAACAAAATGATTAATTCGTTTTTTTAAAAATATAATCAAAATTTTTGATGCTCGATAAGAAAAATAAATTCATAGCTTTTTACTAATATTAATAACATTTAGTAATTTTTTTTGCTGATTTTAGCAAACAGATTTTAAATTCCACTTTACAAAAAGTCTACTAAAATTTAGTAGCGGCTACTAATTTTTCTACTAATTTCATTGTACTACACGTCAGCAGACATGTGTTGCTAAAATTCCGCTGGGCTCAAATTAGCAGAATTTCCCGTAATAACAGCAAAATTTTCAGTTGCCATTACAGACTTTTTTGGTGAGTGTAGTACTTCGCCAATGTTTTAAAAAAGAAACGGCCATGCCCGGCCCGATCTTATCATTTTGGGATTGGCAAAGCACTGTAATGTTGTAAATGGTTCGTTCTGACAACGCTGGCACCTCCGTTAAAAGCACTGTGCCAACGCTTTGCCATTTGTATTTTTCTGGCTTGGTAGTGTCATAAGTGCTCGTATATCTCTTTAAGAATAAATAAAACATTAGTTTTTTGTTTTGGAGAAAAGGCAGCATTAATGTCATTTATTAAACAGAAAAATGTATATTCATTTAATTATATTTATTTAATATTTATTGTATAATATTGTATGTATATATTACATATGTGTCCAAAGTAGCAACACAGCTTTTGTTTTAAGAATATAATTCTTTGTAATTTTTTTAAATATATAGATTTAGTTTTGAATTACAATATTATAATTGATGGTATAGTTTTGTTATATTATTGTGAATTTTAACTCTCTTCTTGAAAAATTTTAATTAAAAGGCCAAAACTAAAGTACTCGTATTTAAATTCTATCAATCAGGCACACCTTAATTTCGTTCGAAAATGAAATTGAAAACGAAAACTTCTTATCCAGAAAAAAATGATGTTTTTGCAAATAGTAATCGAATATAATAAATAAACAGCTATTTATAAGTACCAAATATTGTGGACATATTTCAAGTTTTTATACACATTTTGTGTAACTTTTTTGATATCGTAGTACAATTTTGTATGGTTTTACTTTTGCTTCTTCAGATTTTTTTCGTTTTCGTAAACTCTAAAATGTTAAAAAAAAAAGTTTCTTGTAGAGATTTTGTGCTTCAACTGCAATTATAGATAAAATTATTTTTTTTTTTAATTTTTCAGAAGAAATTACGTTTTAATAATCAATCAGAAAAATATTGATTTAGACAGCAAAAACCATTTCTCATGTTAATTTTATAGGTAATATAGTTGACGACACGTTAAGAAATTCATAGATATCACTAATAAATAGTTTTTGTTTTAGTTTAAGTTCCTTTAAATATCAATTCCTCTTTGGTTTTTGGAAGTAAAATTAAAACGATTTTTACTTTCGTTTTACGTTCTAAAACCTATGCTCTGTGTTTTTAGAAACCTGTACTACAAATCCAGAAGGAAAAACATGCGTTGAAATCTTTAAGGATAAAGTGTACGAAAGTGGATTTACGTAATCAAATCAATTCCGAAAAAATCATGTGACATGCCTGAATGAAGTAAAAATAATGAAAATGATAAAAAGAAAACTATTAAAAATTAAAATAATTAAAATAATAATTGGAAAAAATAATTAAAAATCAAAAGTAATGAAATTCTTTAGAAACAAACTCAATATGAATGAAACTTGCTTTTATGACAGCAGCACAATTATGAAAAAAGAACTTTAAAACATTTAAGAGTGTTTCAGTTGTTAATTTAAATCGAAATATGAGTTTAACATTAAAAGAATCGACAAACTATTAAGCTACCTTAAGTTTTTTATATTATGCATTCAATTTAGATAAAAATAATTTTATTTTAAATGCATTGTATAAGTGAAATAATATAATGAATATTTATATTAGTTATTATTTTAAAAAACTATTTGCATTAAAATTTTATAATTAATTGCTGCTTTAGGTAGTGCAAATATTTGTTTTTCTATTTATCGTATTTTTGAATTATTTTCTGAATTAGTTTTTTTTTTTTTTTTTGAACCAGCAATAATTTCTTCTTTTAGTTATTTAAAAAAAAATATGTTTTCTTAAATATATTTAGTATATATGTTATAAATGTGGTGGTGTTAATTTAGACAAGACTCGAATCACTCAATGCAATCTTTTTGGCTGGAGGTTGTTGAATGTCTGATTGTTCAGCTTCTAAATCAATCTGAAATTTTAAGAAAAAATTTTTTGGTTAAAAACACTACTCAAAAGATTTTTGCACATACTTCAACGTAATTTCTTATACCCTCCACCATATGTGGTGAGGGTATATATCAGTTTGTCATTCCGTTTGTAACGTGTCGAAGTATTGGTCTAAGACCCTATTTACATAAGGATCAAGAATATATACATATACTTTATATTCGTGATTCTTATGCAATTTTAAGTCGATTTAGCGATGTCCGTCTGTCTGTCTGTTGAAATGGCGATCACGACGCGAAGACGCAAGCGGGGGTGCCTATTTTTACCCAGTTTATTGGACATCCCCCCGAACAGTTTGGCATTGAAAATGTGCAAAATCGGTCCAGCAGTTAAAAGTTATGAGTGAAAATGTGAGGTACCTCTAAATTTTTTTGTATCTATTTCTTTCTCTTATTTTTCTGTTATTGGTTTCGTTGGTTTTTCGTTTCATTCCATAAAATGTATTTTTGTTTTTGTAAAACTCATATTTTATATTTTTGTTATGGTTTTGTCAATAGCGCCACCTATTGAGATGAGTTTTGTCTGTGCTACAATCAGACATTAATTTTATCAAAGATATTAATTTCTTAAAAAACATTAGTTGTAACTATTTGTCAATAGGTGCATTCTCTAATGTATTTTGCTGCAGAGCGTTTTATTTGTATCAAAAACAGTATAGAACATTTTTTAAGACATTGGTGGAGGGTATTCAAAGATTCGGCACAGCCGCATTTATTTTTATTTTATTTATTTACAAGCCCCGAGCGCCCCGGTAGGCTAGTTGGTAGCGTGCTAGCTTATCAGTGCGGGGGTCGTGGGTTCAATTCCCACCAGAGGCTCTGGTCTGTTTTCGCTACAACGAGCCGAAGGCCTTTGTTGCTAGTGCTCGGTTAGGGTATTAACATATAATTTGTAATTATATGATTAATAAATAAAATAAATAAATAAAAATATTTACAAGCCCATAGGGCCAAAGTTGGCAGTACTACAATACAATTACAACAATTCATAAAATAACTTAAAATCATAATTATTATAAAAAACACATGTATGAAGTCCCTGATATTTGTACAAACCATACCCTAATATTGCAAAAAGAAAGAATTGAATGATACCAGCCTGCAATAGCAAATCTACAAACTCGACAAGAAAATGGCTTTAAAAGTCGATAAAGAGTGTAAAAATTTATGATCCTGGTAAGGTATCGTAGAATTCCACAATCTAGTGGTATTAACACAAAATGACCGTCTCATAATGAGTGAGAAATGTCTGGGGAAAATTAAACTATGAGTTCTAGTAGAAGCACTAAAATAGAACTTGTCTAACAAGTATGGCGGATTACTATATTTTACAGCTTTATAGAAAAAATAAATTTGCCTTATGTCTATATATTGACTAAATTCACATCCCAAAACCTGTCTTCGATATTCAGCAACATGATCTCTAAAACGAAGCCCATATATGTAACGAATAACTCTATTGAAGCATTTTTCCAACCGATCAATATTTCTAACAGATGTACATGAGTAAACCTCAATACAATAAAGAAAATGTGGAAGACACAACGATAGGGCGACGAACGGCAAGTAACAAGCAGCATTATAAAGCCTACGCGGTGCCCAACAGACTCTAGATATTACCAAATTTACATGTTGATCAAAAGAAAGACTACATATTGTCCAAAATAAGACCCAATGATTTATATTGTGAGACAATTTCCAAAGGCTCATTATCCAGCAAAATATTTAAATTTATATCAGAATATTTCGAAAAAATCATGATTTTACACTTTAATGGGTTAAGTTCTAGAAAATTTGCCTTAGACCATTCCACTATACGACCAAGATCACTATTAACACGATTCTCAAACCGATGTAAATTAGAAAACTCCGAAGTTGCTAAAAGTTGAATATCATCAGCATACGTATAACACGTCAAAAAAGATAAATTCTGAAAGATGTCATTAATATACAATACACTCAGAAAAAAAAGTTAGTAGAAAAATTTGTAAACGGTTTTCAATCGCACTCTACTATTTTTGTACTGATTTTTAGTAAAAAATTATTATTTAGCAAATCTTTTTGCTATTTACATTTTACAAATTAAAGAATTTTTACAGAATATTTACAAATTTTTGTTGCTAATTTCAAAAATCATTTTACAAATTTTTGAAAACCGATTTGCTAAAATTAGCAAAAAATATTACTAATTTTAAAAAAGTGGATATTGAAGGAAATGTTATTTAAAATTAAAACTTACACCTACAAACTTAAATTTCCTTAAAATGTTACGTATATTAAAAAAGGGATCGGAAGTGAAGATACCGACTCATGTCTAAAAAGAGGACAAAATATTTTTCAAAACAGAAATTACCAAATTAAAACAAAATGATTAATTCGTTTTTTAAAAAATGTAATCAAAATTTTTGATGCTCGATAAGAAAAATAAATTCAAAGCTTTTTACTAATATTAATAATATTTAGTAATTTTTTTTTGCTGATTTTAGCAAACATAATTTAAATTCCACTTTACAAAAAGTCTACTAAAATTTAGTAGCGGCTACTAATTTTTCTACTAATTTCATTGTACTACACGTCAGCAGACATGAGTTGCTTAGATTAGCAAAAAATACCGCTGGGCTCAAATTAGCAGAATTTCCCGTAATAACAGCAACATTTTTTAGTTGCAATTACAGACTTTTTTTGGTGAGTGTAGAAATAGCAAGGGCCCCTTGAGGAATGCCTCTGACCTCAATTCGCCTACTTGCACAAACTGACTACGACTAGATAAAAAAGACCATATTAATTTACATCCACTCGAGCTAAATTCATATTGATTAAGAAGTTTTTCTACCAATACTCTATGATTAATTGAGTCAAATGCCTTACGAAAATCCATAAAAATTAAACCACAAATATTACCTCTATCAAGATTAATTCTAATAGTTTCAGTAATATCCAGCAGTAAACCGGTAGTATTATGACCCTTTCTAAAACCTGACTGAAAGTCACATATTCTATAGAAGCGTTCAAATGAGACAACATTTGCTGTCTTAATATAACTTCTAAGATCTTAGAGCATACAGCATTTAAGCCTTTTTACTTGTGTTTTTTTTTAATTTTTGTTGACCTAAACACGAATTTAATACTAAAAGGGTTTCTTTCATTTTATGGCGCAATATTGGGGATAAGTAATTCGAAATCTTTTCTTTTTACTTTTAGTTTTAATTACCTATTTTTTGAGTATTATCAAGTAGGGCAATGTAAAAAGGTATTAAAGGATCTCGAAAATTTAATTTTTTTTAAATTTGTTTTTAAAGCTCATATTTGCTAAGAAGTTTGGATGTTTATACTAGGTACTTTAGTGTATAAATAAAAGGGTCAACTTTTTGAAAAATTATTGATTTTTCAAAAATCCTACGAAAAACACAAAACAACTGTTATCAAATTTATTAACAAAAAGTACTGTAAATAATTTTTGGACTTTATTTAAGTTAATAAATAAAATTAATAAATAAGAATGAGAGAGAGGTAACGCTATAGATTAATAAAAATATCGAGGAAATTTGTTTTTAATTTTATTTATTTTCATTTATTGAAAATTTAAAAATGGTAGCTGAAAAAAAATTATTTTAAATTTTTGTGGTAAGCCTTGAAGCATTTCGGGTTGGAAAGCCAATATGCCAAACTTAATTATAAATTAAAAAAATAGTTTAATTTCATAAAATAATATTTTATATTATTTAATGAACAGCAAAAGTTTGTGGTCGAGATCTCGACCGCTGGTACAAACAACTAAGAAAAAATAAGTTTTGCAGTAAGCAGTTAAGTTTTTACAGTTATTTAAAGAAATTAAAAACTTCGTTGAGTTTTTTAAAATATATATTAATATGAAGTACCGTTTAGAATTTTGACTTGAAGCAATTACACATTTTTTGCAGTCGAAAAGAAATTGTTTTTTTTTCAATATCGAAAAAAAAGAAAAAAAACGGTATATTTTACCAATTGTTTCCAACTTTTTCTAGTAAAAATTTGTTAGTTTTTTACGACATTGTTAGTTGTTGTTAAAAATAAGCACATTTTTAGTTATTTTACCTTTTTAATACCTTTGTTGCCATTATATCTTTGTTTCAACTGTCAATTTTCCATAGATTCTACAGACAAACTTTTTTGAGTGCATACAAAAATCTTCTTATATTTTATTTTCGTATTTTGGAATCCTAAATATGTATCTAATGTCAGATCAATAAAAAATATTTTTAGTAAATCTCGACTATATCTGTCCTTTAAGGATTGTTCCCAGGGTCAGAGGTTAAAAAAGTGTAATCAAGAGTAATCAAGAGTATCGACATTTAAAAACTCTAGCAATCCAATAGAAGAAATAACACTCAAATATGTTGTTTTGAAAAATATAAGTATACATGGCAGATTCCCAATTCGTTTTAGAAATGGAAACACTAGCAGATGGAATGGCAGGGCTGCCATTAGAATCGAAGATGGTTGCAAAGGTAAATTTACATTTATAAATTAATGTTTTTTTTTTTATTCCATACTAACTTTTAATTATGATCTCGAAGCCTACATATTCTAAATATATTTAAAAGGGAAAATTTCAATTTGTCTTTAACTTAAAATCATTATAGCTAAAATAATCTTAAAATTTTTTTGTTAATTTACCTCCAATACAATATTATCCTTTGTAGTAATGCCACTTAAACTACTTTCACTTTTACGCTCATCTGTTATATTGGTAGTGGTGGAAATTGTAGATTTAGAAATAGCCGTCTCGCTGGATGTTGTATTGTCGGATTCTTCATTTAAACAAGTAGGTACGACTTCTTTCTTTTTCAACTGAGATGACATCGAATTGACTTCATCTTTTTTACCAGTACTGCTGCTAATAGCACCTACATTTGCAGAGTTGCTGTTGTTGGCATTTGAAGATGATGATGACACGGAATTGGTGGAATCTGGAGAGTTTGCTTCCTTTTCGGCTTCATGTTTTTTAATAATTTGATCCAAATTATAACGACGACGGTTGTTAACATAAAAAGTTCTAACATGAGTTTCGGTTTTAGTACCAAGTGTTTCAGCAATTGCCTAAATTAAAAAGAAAATCAATAAAAAAAATTATTAAAGTTTTACACATGGCTTTTATTATGTGTCAACTGACCTGGAAATCTTTACCATATTTACGTACTCCCTGTACGGCCAATAAAATCTCATCATTTGTCCATCGTGCATTTATACGATTTGTGTTTTCATTTGGATGTATATCTTCCAAATTGTCAGAGTTTTTACGTTTTAATGCAGAGATATTTTGTTTATTCAACTGTACCTAAAAGCAATATTTACAATTTGATAATTACATGTTAAACCCCTCATTGTGAATACATTTTTATATTCATTTTTCTTTTTGTTAAGGTTTGCATATAATTATTTCAGTTTTTAAAATGCTGACAAAAGTTTTATGTTGATGATATGACAAAATGATTCGACATGTAGTTATATGATTCGATGCAATATAAAAATCCCATCTCTTAGTTACCTTTTCACAAATGTTATTTAAAAATAAATGTAAAAATTTCATAGAAATTTCATCTCTAAAACTGAAACTTGGATAGAAAACATGAAACACATGTTTTTTTCAAATCTAGTCTTGCTCACACAAAAACTTAAATAAAAATATTCTTTGCGACCGTAGTGAGAGGTTGCATATAATATTAAACAACAAATTAATTTAAAAGGTAAGGGATCACTATATAAACTATTTTATAATGAATTTATATGCAAAAGATAAAACAAAATCTTAAAACTAAAATTAAACGGCTCACATGGCTAAGATCATATGTCGAATCAGAACAGACATTACAAAATATAGCATATCGTTCGTATATGAACAGAAATGACACTAATTTTATATGACCAGATTTTATCAAAAATCAACCAATTTTTCAGATCCCTTTAGATATGAACAGATCTATTTCTGATCAGATCTGGTTATATATCATATATGATAATATATGGTAGATTTTTTGGCCAGATCTGGTCAGATCTGATCAAGTCTGGCCATAAAATGTTACATATGCCATATACGATAAGATATGGCATTATATCTAATTAGATTTAATCATATCCAATTATATCTAAGCAGATCTGATCAGATCTAATATTTTTACATCTTCAGTTTTGTAAATCTTGATCAACTTAACGGTTTTCATATATTCACTTTATAAAAAATTCGCGGTCAAAGATAACTGTAAAAATATTGATTTATGTAATTGTTTTATATCTGGATGCAGTAAAGACTAACATATCGTACTAAGCTATAAAAAGCATGGTTGGCAAGCAATACCTTTTCGTTATAACGGTAGTTGTCTATCGCGCTCTGATCAATACCGATACGAAAATTTTAAAACTGTGGTTGCAATAGTGACATGTGTATTCAAATATCACGGGGTTTATTTCATAATATTACCTGTTAAATTTTGTTATATTTGCAATCGGTGTTTCGGTAGTTTAGCGTTATTATAACGGTAGTTTAAGATATTTTAAAATTGAACCGGTTATACAAAAAGACACTTGCCTTTAATGTAATGGCCATTTTAAAATATTCATATCGGTCTTAAAGTAGCTGTGGTAGCCAACTACCGTTATTATGAAAAGGTACTGAATGCCAACCATGATAAAAAGTGTTTCGGTTTCGATATCGGTATTTTAAGGGTAAAGATATTTTAATTATTTCGGTAACGGTATTTTAAGGGTAACGGTTTTTCAGATATTTCGGTAGAGATATTTAAAGGGTAACATTATTCTGGTATCCGTATTCTAAGGATAACGTTAGTTTTAATGCACACCGATATCTATAACCACTTCATGATCAGATTTTGTAAAGAAAGATGCATATATGCACAGCAAATATATTTTCGGAGCTCACAGCGCCCCTATCACAAATATTTAAAACTACCTATGGGAAATTTATAAGGAATTGTTGCCCATAACGTCAATTTTTTAAGTGCTTCAAAACTATTTAATAGTAGACTGGCAGATATTTTTTACCAAACCATTTTACCGCTAGTACGTAAACGTCAAAAATAAATTTTTATCTTTTTTTTAAGTTTGGAGGACAACAAATTTACAATATTAAAGAACTTAAAATAACATTGTAAGATCTATTGAAATTTATTTTAAATTTAAAATTTTTAAATGCAGATTTACATATTTTTTAGTTATGTTTTTTTTTTAATTTTTAAATTTAAATAATTTTGGACCACAACTTCTTCTCCATTTATTTTCTTATTCTCATACCTTTACACGGTATAGAGGAACTTCTCATATGTAAGATGTATTTGATATTTAAAGTTCATACAAGGGCTAATTTCAATATATAGGGTGGGCCATTTAAAATTTGAATCGGCTATAAAAAAAATACTGATTATTTTTTCAAATTTCTGGTTTTATTGGAAAGATTGAACTTTTGCATTTAAGAATGAAACACAATATGATTCACATGACTACCACGACTAAGCCATTTTTCTTCGAAAATGAGCGTTAGCGTTACCGTGCCATGCTCAACGAATTTTCCAAAAATTCAAGAGAATGACATGAATGACATTTGGTTTCAACTAGACGGGGCCACATGTCATACAGCCAGCGCAAACATCGATATTTTACGCACTGTTTTTAAAAATCGAATAATCAGCCGAAATTGTGATGTCAATTGGCCGCCTCGGAGCTATGATTTGAGCCCTTTGGAATATGTTATGCAGACCATCCAGAGACAACTGAAGCGTTGAAACATGGGTCTACTTCTTCGATCATTAGCTTTAACCATTATTGAAGTCTCTGGTGGCTTTTTATAAGACACCCTAGCAAAACCATGGTATCAACTACTTACCAGCCTATTTACTCGCTTAATTACTTTTGTTCACGATGAGCCCAAAAGTAATGGGTACTCATTATTTTTTGGCTGTTCGTAAGCGTTGGATAACGACCACCTTTTACTTTGTGTTTTTTGTAAGTGAGAAGGTAATGACCACTCATTACTTTTGGGCTCATCACCAACAAAAGTAATTAAGCGAGTAAATAGGCTGGTAAGTTGTTGATACCATGGTTTTGCTGGGACATGTAGATAAATTAAAAAAAGATTTTCGTACATAAAAATATTTTCCACACACATATTCTGAATTTAAGCCGAATTAGACCATAGACACAGCAGGCGCCAGCAGTCAAAAAAATTCTTTTAACTATTATATGTTCTGGATATAAGCCAAATTGGACCATAAATACAAATTTTGGCAATATCTCAACCTCAGTGTACCTATAGGATACAAAAACTGTTATGCAAAACGAATATCTGGTGTGAATATGAGGGTAATAGCTTTAATGTTTATAGATTTATCAACATACGCAACAACGATTTTATTCATATAGAAGATATATTTATTTTTAATTCGTTTAAAGAAGCCGCGATCATGTCCGTTCATACCAATTTTTTATACAGAGCCTAAAAATTCCCCGCCAAATTTCGAGTCGATATCTCGTCGTTTAGGGTTTTGGTTTCTGTCTAAAAATTCCACATAGTCTCGAAAAATTCCAAATTCAAATAATGATTAAAATCATTATTTGACAAGTTAGGATTTTGGGCCTGAAAGTACAACCCTGTTTTATTCTAGAGGGGGTCATATTTTTCTTTTTTTTTGTTTGAGCAACGCCCGATAAATTTAAAAACCTTTATTTTGATAAACAAGTCGCATCCCACTTAGCGACCATAAAGCTCTTAAAGGAAAACAAACTAATTTTTTTTTAATATTGAAGAAAAACTTTTTGGACATTTTATAACTGCAATATGTAATTAGTTATATTTATCCAACAACAGGGATGTTTGACAAAAATGTCAATATTCAACACCCTTCAATTTTGAGAGCTATCTTTAAATTTTGTATAAATAAAAATCACCATTTTTATATTTGTAATCCTTTTTAAGCATATTTCTTTTCAAAAATGCCCAAAAAATAACATTTTGATTTTTGTGTCAGAGCGTGTAATAGATGTTTAGTAAGCAGCGACTGCTTTTATGAGACTGGTAGAAAGTTTTTTTTACATTTGATTACTCATATATCTGAAATTTATTATTTTTAAAGTTTCTTGTTGACATTATATTTCTTCTGTGCCAATTTTTCCTGAATTCGTTTGCATTGCAAAGCACTTTAGTGCTGGAACCACATTTTTTTCTGTTCAATTACATGCAGACAAATTACAAAATTGTAAGCTTTACACTTTCTGTAAAAGATATCGGTTCTTTTTCAAAGTGAGAAAATCCCCCATCCATCTTTAAAAATATGCTTATTTTTTTCGTTGTTCTTCAACTACTTTGTTTTATTTATTTTCACCAATTTCCAGATCAATTTTTTCTTTGTCAAGAGGGTCCAACGAAAAATATTTGTTTCCTTCAAAGGTTCGGTAAGTTCTTCTAAATATTTCGCTGAGTTTCATAAAATTTTCAAATATTTTTCGTAGGTTAGGCTCCGATTCTTCCAATTGCAGTCTTTTACTCCGTAGAATTAGTGGAATATATTAGTTGTTTAATTAAAATTGTATTTGTTCTGTTAATTCATTTAAAATTTCGAAAGCTTCCATTGCGGTTGAAGATTCTTTTTCTAATTTTAATATAGCATCTTGAAAAAAGGACGACTTAAAAATTTTTTTAATTTCACTCTTATTACTGATTGTTGGGTACGAAATACCTCTGAAGGATTTTTGCCACTGTGGCCAAACTGGACGAGGTACACATATGAGTGAAATTAAAAAAATTTTAAAAATTTTCTGAAAATCAATTCAGAAAAAGCGCTTTTACATTTAAATAGGGCACGGTCAGACCTTTAATTTCAGGTATCACTCATATGTGTACCTCGTCCAGTTTGGCCACAGTAGCCAAAATCCTTCAGAGGAATTTCGTACCCAACAATCAGTAATAAGAGTGAAATTAAAAAATTTTAAAAATTTTCTGAAAATCAATTAAGAAAAACCGCTTTTACATTTAAATAGGGCACGGCCAGACCTTTAATTTGAGGTATCACTCATATGTGTACCTCGTCCAGTTTGGCCACATTGGCCAAAATCCTTCAGAGGAATTTCGAACCCAACAATCAGTAATAAGAGTGAAATAAAAAAAAAATTTTAAAAATTTTCTGAAAATCAATTCAGAAAAACCGCTTTTACACTTAAATAGAGCACGGTCAGACCTTTAATTTGAGGTATCACTCATATGTGTACCTCGTCCAGTTTCGCCACATTGGCCAAAATCCTTCAGAGGAATTTCGAACCCAACAATCAGTAATAAGAGTGAAATTAAAAAAATTTTTTAAATTTTCTGAAAATCAATTTAGGAAAAGCGCTTTTACATTTAAATAGGGCAAGGTCAGACCTTTAATTTGAGGTATCACTCATATGTGTACCTCGTTCAGTTTGGGCACAGTGGCCAAAACCCTTCAGAGAAATTTTATTATCAACGATTTCGTTTTTTCCGTATTTTTTAATTTTTACTTTTTTTCGATTTTAACTTCACACTTAGCGTCACTTTTGTCCTTTCCCGGTGTTTTTTAAATTTTATTTTTATTTTATTTTTTTTTAATTTTAATGTTTTCCGCATTTTTTTATTTTCGTATTTAACTTCACACTTAGCGTCAAAGTTATCGAATTTAACTTTCGATAACTTTCGTATTTATCTTCACACACTTGTGAAAATTTAGAGTTCAAGGTATTTTTTGATATGAAATGAAAAAAAATTTACGAAAAAACTAGTTAAAAAAAATTTTTTTTTTGATGACAAATACAAAAAAAAATACGAAAAAAAATGTTCTCAAAAATTAGTCCAAAATAAATAGATTAAAAAATTATGGATAGGTACACCATAATGACCTAGAGGTGTGGCAAGGAGGATGTAAATGTAGGGTTTTACATAGGTAATTTTTGATGACAAATAAAAAAATGTTGTCAAAGAAATAGATTAAAAAAAAATACTGGATAGAAACACCTAAAACACCTAGAGGCAAAGGTAGAAAAATTAAAATTTAGGGATATATGTATTTTTGATGAAATATACTATATTTTCATACCTACCAAATAAACATACAAAATTTCATAAAAATTGGAAAAGAAGATTCAAATTTTTATTGTTTTTATAACATTTATAGGAACAATTCTAGTTTATAGGCATAACTCAAAAAAAAAACATCAGAGGTAAAATAGGTGAGTTCAGAAAAAAAATGCCTCTAAATTTTGGATATTTCATTTAATGTATATATTTTGAACTTTGGCATGCACTATCGAAACGGATCAAACTGGGGTGTCATTAAAAATCTGATTTAAATACCCTTAGTTTTACATAAAAATTTTCCTAAAATATTAATCCATTGCGGGCCAACTCATGATTTTCCGCTTTGGATATGGAGTTTTTGTAAACAAAATTATTATCTCAATATTATACCAATAAAATGTAGATACAGTAGGTTGTAAACAAGATTTTAACCTTTAATTTAAGGTGCCATTTTATACAATAGTTCATAAAATACTGGATATATTAGCTCTGTTCCCTTACTTTCTGGGTAAAGTTCGGTAAAATGAGAGTAAGCACAAAATACTCTCATAAAATGACAAAATTACCCAAAAGTACGGAAACGCGCTAATGGAGAAATGCGAAAATTGAAACAACACTCAAAAAAAATAAATTAAAATTGCCCGCCGTTTACAGTGGCAGGAAATTTCGAGATTTTGATATTTTCCTCTTTAAAAAAAAAACACACATAGTTATTTCTAATAAATATATTTTTCTCATAATTTAATGTTTATGAGCTTTTTTTCATTGTTTTTTCAAAGTGGTGTATATAAAAATCTCGTGATTTCGTGCCAATGTAAAAGAGGGGGTTACAATTTTCAAAAAAAAGCGGTAAGAAAAATTAAAAGGTGCCGATCTGTCCCTGTTTTATAAACAGAAAATATTTGCAGTTCTTAGAAAGTAAAATACCGCTTATTGTAACACGAAAAAGACTAAATTAGCATCGCTGAAGTTCCTTGGTTTTATTTTTTACAATTATAAAACAGCTGTTTTTGTTTATCAACTGTTCTTTTGACAATTTACCCAATTTACCCAAAGAAAAAGTTTGGGTAACTTTCGGTAAAGAGAGAAACACTAATACACTCTCATAAACGCTCTCATTTACCCAATTTTCGAGTACGGGAACGCTTTTGGGTAAATTAGGGTAAGTTTGGGAACCCGCGGTAACGTACGGGAACAGACTTATTAATTGTAAAAAGTTGTTCTTAACCTTAAAAATCAAGTAAATGTTTCAATGTTGTTGCTGTTGTTGAAAAAATCGCTTGTATTTTTATTTTAGATGTGAATGATTTTTAACGCGCAATGGGTTTATTAATCTACTTAAAGGTATTATTTTTTTTTTTTTACTTTTAAGAAAACTTTTTGAAAAATTCTAAGCAAATGGTAATATGTATCCTAAGCCGCGCGCGAGCTAAGCAACCGCGCCATAAATCAGCCATATCTGGAAAGAAGAAAATTTTAAAATTGTACGATTTTAGTTTCTTCTTTCTTTCCAAATATGGCTGATTTTTGGTGCGCTCTAAGTTGTGGTTTACAATGGATTAATTAATATATTAATAATCATATTTACCCATTCCAAACAACAACTGAATACTTTTTACTTTCATCACTCATCAGTCAAATTAGGAGTAAATTAGCATTTTTTCTAAAAAACTTCGGTAAAAAACGGGTTTTTGCAATTTGACGCTTAATGGGTTAATAAACTCTGTAGCTTTCTAATTGTTATTAAGGGTGAGTTCCAAAACGTCAAACACATTGCAGTGATGCGGTTTTACTACTATTATTCGATACAAAGCAAGCAAGTGTGTTGTTTACATTGTAATAAAAACATTTCAACAAAATTAGTGATGCACAGTTTACTTCTTGTATGGGCAACGATAACTTACATACATCATCGGATTGTCAACGTTTGCACGCTAGCGTTAAGGAATGCCTGACTTTGTTCAGTAACATTGCAATGGACGTTTTTAAACTCACTCATATTTTGTTTTTATATGATAATAAATGGCAGATATAAAAATTTGAAAATCCAAACTTTGGAGATCTATAGCTCGGAAACCAGGGGTCGCCGACGAAACAAGTACATTGTTGAACTCAGCTATGCCCCTAAGCTAGAGTTTAGCCCTCTAACAGCGACAATCGTTATACGTCACGGGCATTGGCATACATTTGAATTAATTTAGTTTTCTTTTAAAATCCTGACTTTATTTAATAAAACTTAATTAAAAAGTTCTCCCGAATGTTAAGAGAAGTTTGAATTACTTATAAACACCATAAATATATACAGATCCAAAAATGTTTTATGAAACAAGTTTGCGGACAAAAAAAACGGTTTTTAATAATAAAATTGCCCTAAATGAATTTGAACCTTCTGGCTGCTTTTTTTAACAAAGCGTCCTTATTTTTCTAAAATCAGTGCTCTATCAGTGAATTATTTTTTGTACAGTTGGCAATTTCACACTGGGTAGTAATATTTGTCATAATAATATTAGAATGGACAATGTTTACAGGGCCGACTTAAAATATGGATTTTAATTTAAGATTGATTTGCTGAGACTCGATTGTTGAGGTCGCCCAAACAACATATATATATTAAAATCATTGCATATCCTCATTATTTCCAAATTTTAAAAATTTCGGCAAAAGTTGGATCAACTTAATTATAAATGTGAAAAATAATAAATTAGTTTATTTATGAAATACGGTATAGCCATATGCATAGACATTTAGTGGATCCTTAAAACAGTCTTATAAGGAAAATTTGTTGTTGTTTTACATGTTAATTTGATTTATACGTGTGTTATAAAAATCAACAAAATGTTTATGCTTATGGCAGTTAATGTTTAGTTAGCACGATTCATAATGTTTAATAAAACATTTTAAATTTCTTAGGAATTTTCATAAAGATGCTGATTAAAAATAATCCGAAAAGAAACTTAAAATATGAATACCAAATGAAATTAAAAAAAATATAATTAAATAAAGAAGCATTATGTTAATAATAGAATGAATATATGCAAAATGACAATTCTTACTTGAGTTAATAAGGAAACAATTTCACGATCAACATTTGACAATAATTCATCTTGATTGTCATTTGCACTGGCCAAAGCAACAATATCATCATGATTTATATACATGCCCCTGGGCGGTTTACGTTTATGACGTTCAGCATTGCGGTCGCGAGATCTTTTGCCAAAATAAGGACCGGATGTGGGACGCTTGTTGCCAGTGCGTCTAAATAGTGGTAGGAGGTAGGAAATTAATTCCACAAACAATTAAAATTAAATACTAATTAAAAAACACACACACAAATGTATACCTCCAGTGATGATGACAACTGGAACATAGTTTACCATGAGGTGAACTACTCAATATATTGCAGACAACACCACAATTTGAACAGTAACCGGCGGCACTGGTTGACGAACAAGAAATTATAGACGCATGATTTGTGCTGGCATTATTGGCACCGTTAGAATTTATTGAATCGGAATTTGTAAGGGACGGAGTTGTTTGCAATTGCTGTAGTTGTAATTTATTGGCAATATTGTTTGAAATATGATTTGTATCCGATTCAACGCCAACGATTCCACCACCACCACCAATTTCATTATTGTTAACATTATGAAGGGAATCATTTGTTTGATCATTTAAATTTCCTGTTTGTAGTGATGATAAGGCTTGTTCCTAAATTGATTTCGATTTCAATTTAATATAGTTTAGTTTTATTTGATTGTTTGTTTGTTTAGCATGTTGTTGGTATTGTTGCAAAAGCGGAAAAGAGACAAGAATAAGAAAAAAAACATAAGATTTTTTAATATGAAAATTTTTATAATTCGAAACAGAACTACAAATAAAGAACAACAAAAAAATCTTATGATATTCTTATTGATAACAAAATGAGAAAAAGTTTTAAAAGTTTGATCAAACAAAATTTATGTATTTTTCTTTAAAATTTCCAAATTAATATTGAAATTAAAACCGCCAACAACATGTGAGACAATTAGAAACCTATAAAAAAACCGGTCACAATATAGAGACAAATCCACGAGTTCATTTTTATTTCAAATTCAGACTTTTTAAAGTTAACGATAAGTTACAAGTAAAATTGTATTTTGCAAGAGAAAAACAATACAACTGAAAATATGTTAAACAAAAAGAAAAGCAATTGAAATGAAATAGAACACAGAATTACATAAAAAGTTAGTGGATTATAAAGGAATGATTCGACTAAGAAGATGGGTCAATGCAAAGGAGAAGAATGATAAATGATTACTTTCCCTTATGAATTCCAAAATTATCTTAAATGTTAGTCAAAAAGCATACCCAAAATTAGCCAAATGTTAATGCCAATTTGTTTGTTTTTGAATTTATATTTTAAAAAAGAAACACATGAATTTTGTTTAATCTTCTCGCAGACAAAACATTGATTTTTTTTATTATTTTCTTATGATTTTGGTTGAGATGTAATTTTATAATTTTAAATTTTTTTCTTATTTTTAATGGATGTTAGTTTAAAAAATATAGTAACAGTCTTTTACTAAAAACTAAGCAATTTAAATTTAAAATTAAACTTATAATTATTTTTTTAATTTTATGTATTATATATTTATTTTTTTTGTTAACAATAAATTTGTATAATGTTTTGACACCAAATAATAAGTGGTGTCTTTGGAAGTAATTATAAATTAAAAAGTTTAAATTAAAAGTGATAAAAAAATACATTGCCTGTGGTGCGATCCTCTAACATTCTTAACGATTTTTTAAATATTTGACAAGATATATCGACAAAAGTTGTTAATTTGAATATTACTTGATCTTTTTACTACAAATTGCATTAGATGAAAATTTGTTTATAATTATCGAATTTTGACAATGTAACTACCGTATTTTGTCGTTAAAGGTTACGGAATCGCACTACTGTTGTAGTTTTAAAATTATGGGATGAGTTTTTTTAACAATTACTGAGTTTTTTTTTATTTCAGTCAAAAATAATGGTTGAAAACGTCATGTGATTTTTAAACTTCTAATCTAACACTATATTTTCAAGCTTTATTTTTGTTTTGTGTGTTTGGTAGACAATCTTTATATTTGAAAATGATTTCTTAAAATATTCTATAGAATATGAGATATTTTAATATTAAATTTGTTATATAAAAATTAAATAATCTGGCATCCACGTGTCACTATTATTCTAACTTGAAAAAATCAGATTCATTACAACTTTATTATTAATTCTTAGTGAGAAAAGTTTACGTTTTATTTTAATAACATTTAACTATATCGTGGTGTAGGTGTTTTTTAAAAAGTCCAATAGCTGAAAATTACTGATTTATATAAAAAAATTACTGATAATCTTTTTTAAAGTGAAACAAGTAAAAAAGGGCTAAATTCGGCTGTGCCGAATCTTTGAATACCCTCCACCATAGGGGCTGAAGATGATATACGTATATACTAAATTTTGCATGAACTGTAATATGAATATGTTTTGTCAATTTATGTAACGAACTTTTGTTATTTAGTTTTAGTAATGTTATTTATTTAGTTTTAGCAATGTTATTTACAGAGGTCTGCTCTGTTAGCGACTTTAACATTGTTGATTTTTACGTTAACTTAGTTATCAGAGTAACACACATATAGCTCTTCTCATAGTATGTAAGACAATAAATGTAATCGAACAATAAGAAGACTTAATAACATTTTTACTTAACAGAAAAAAAAAATTGATACAGAAAAATTGTACAAATTTGTATGGAAAATTTAGAGGTACCTTCACATTTTCACTCATAACTTAACTCATAACCGCTTGACCGATTTTGCTCATTTTAAATACCAAACTGCTCGGGAGGATGTTAAATAATCTGGGTAAAAATAGGCTCCACCGCTTGCGTCTTCGCGTCGTGATCGCCATTTTAACAGACAGACAGACGGACATCGCTAAATCGTCTTAAAATTGCATAAGGATCACGAATATATAATTTATAAGGTCTAAAACCTATATTTCGATATATTACAAACGGAATGACAAACTGATATATACCCTCACCATATATGGTGGAGGGTATAAAAAGCGTTTAAATATTAGTTGTTTCTTAATGGACGTTTCAAACAGTTTGTTTGAAACGTCCATTTGTATCAGATTTGTATCAAAAGTTGTCGAAAATCTAGTGTTAAAACATTGTTCCATTTTTGGGCGTTTTATTAAAGTCCGTTTCCTTGAAGAGGATTTGGGTAGTAATATGTCTTCTAGTTCGAGGTCGTCGGGTAAGAGGAAGAAGAATGAAAAGGATGGGAATGATAATGAGGAGGAAGGGAAGAGCGGAAAGGCGCGTGGAAGAGTAATGGGACGGCGATTAAAACGATAAAGGCCAAGATTCCTCTTCGGGGAATTCTAGTTCGCGTACGGGTTTAATTTGCCTTTAGCAGGAAAAATTTTCGGTTTACATGAAAAATTATCGGTTAAAAAAACTTAATTTTATTTTATAAGGAAGTTGTAATAACCAAAAAAAGTTAAAGGTCACTTTATTCCTCACTTTAGCTAAAGTTACCTTTAACTAACACGCACCTTAAAGGCTAGTTATAATATTGAGCCTAAGAGTTTTAATAAGATATTGGAAGCAGTAACATCGCAATAATTACTTTCGTGAAAAATGGTAGAAAACAAATACAGTTCTGATTTCAAGGTTTTATACCTTTCTCAAAAATACATTTCCTTAAAATATTCCGTTCCAATCAACAATTTGTCGCATTGTTTATAGTGGTAACATCCATGCAACTCACAAATGCGGAAGATCCCGTACTAATACTGTAAGAGAAGACAGAAAAATTAAGAATTTGTTCACGAAATATCCTAAAATCAGTTCCTAGAGAAGTTAAAACTGAACTTTCTATAGATGCCAGTCTTTCCACCATTAAAAGAAGAGCCCGAGAATATGGTCTTAGAAGTTTTAGATGTAATGGAAGATCGTACTATGGTCCGATGATTTCAAATTCAACCTCCGGGATTCAGATTCAGACGACCACGATACACAACCGCCACAGTGAAGCACGGAGGTAGAAACATTATGGTGTGGGGATGTTTTTCGGGAAATGGGATTGCCCCAATTCACCGGATTACTAATTCAATGACGGCCGCAATATATAGAGACCTCTTAAGCTCAATTATGCTTCCATATGCTGAATGGGAAATGGCACTTTCATGGACATTCCAGCACGTGGCCGCCACAATCTCCCGATCTCAACTCGATTGAGAACATGTGGATGATTGCAAAACGGAATATTGGTAATAAAGTATTCCGAAATGGTGATGAACTTTTCGCCAAGTGAAAAGCAGTGGAATGAAATTCCCGAAGATTAAAATTAAAAAGCTCATAGCCTCAATGTCTAAAAGATGTTCTGAGGTAATAAAACGGCTATGATACAAAATACTGAATATTGAAATTAATTTTAGGATTTGTATAATAATTTCTTTAAGAGTTGCAAATGTTTTGAACACTTGTATTTAAACTAATTTTGTTAAACTTACTTTTTTAATTGTTGTAAATTTATGGATATTTTTTTTTTGTTTTTGTAAAAAAATATGCAATAACTGAATTCAAAAAATAAAAAAATAATAAAAAAAACGTATGCTGGAAGTCTTTGTAAAAAAACAAGTAAAACAAGGCTTAAATTCGGCTGTGCCGAATCTTTAAATACCCTCCACCTATATGCCAAAAAAATGTTTTCTGAAGTAAAATTATGGAGGTGAAAAAAATAGTTTAAAGTGAAAAACTTTTTTGGACGCGAAAACAAATTTTTTGGTAAAAAAAAATTTGAGGTGAAAAAAAATTTATTGTGGTGAAAAAAATTGTTTGAGGTGAATACAAAATATAATTCATTTATAAGCGACTGTTTAAAAAATATGACAAAATATATTATGTACCAGTCGCTACTATGAAATGGTACTAATTTAGAAAATTTAGAGGTTCCTTCACATTTTCACTCATTACTTTTTAACCGCTGGACCGATTTTGCTCATTTTCAATACCAAACTGCTCGGGAGGATGTACAATAAACTGAGTAAAAATAGGCACCCCCGCTTGCGTCTTCGCGTCGTGATCGCCATTTCAACAGACAGGCGGACAGACAGACGGACATCGCTAAATCAACTTAAAATTGCATAAGGATCACGAATATATATAACTTTATGGGGTCTTAGACCTATATTTCGACATGTTACAAACGGAATGACAAACTGATATATACCCTCACCATATATGCTGGAGGGTATAATAAAGAATTAAGCAAAATGTGAATTCAATTGCAAGTGTTTTTACATACGAAGCGTAATCAAACGAAGCCAGTTCTATTTTCAAAAATGTTATAAAATTCTGCAAATTCGTATTATTTTTTATAAAAAACTTTCTAAAAAAATCCATAGATCGATAAGAAATGTGTGCACATTATCATTGCATGACGGCCTCTATTGAAAATATAACAATCAAAACTAGCATTGATAAATAGGCACAGTAAGCACAGTATGATGTTCGGGTTTCAAGTGAAAACCCCAATAAAAATGACTTTTTACGAGAAAATTTAGTACAATTTGTACCTACGCAAATTTAGTATACAAGACTAGCATATAATTTTTGTAGTGAAAAAGCGACATTTTGGATTTATTGTTCTTGTAAATAAAAAATATTTATTTTTACAATTTAAATTACGTTTGAAAGCCATTAAATTTCAAGTGAAAAAACAACGAAAAAACAATTTGCTTGGCGAGATGCCGCCAAGTTGATGTTTTAGGAAATTTTATGGAGCATTTTAATTTTTTCAAATTCAAAATTTTAAAAGTTTTCCATTGAAATAATATGCCTTGAAAGATGAAAAAAAGAGTTAACCCAGTTTTCGGTTTTTAGATATTTAGGAAAAAAAACTAAAACCAGTCGGTTTTTTAAAAATGAAAAAACCGGTTTTCAGTTTAGAGAAGGGCACGTAAGCGATTTTTGACTTACGCTCATTCACGATTACGAACGAAGATTTTTGTCACGTGAGTAATTTAAATTTGTGCTCACGCTCACGAAATACATACGCTTCCGTAACCGCGGTTACAGTTGAAAAAGATGCGGCTTACTCGTATAGCTTGAACTATAAACTCCTTTTTAATCTAATTGTTTTTATAAAATGAATAAGAAATTTTCAATTTTAACGTTAAAAAGTAAACGCCCAAAAATTTTTTGAACCCGTTATAAAATTATTTGCTCTCGAACCACTCTTAGGGAGTAACTACATATTCTTTAAAAGCATCCTTGGATCTACTGGTGGTGTAACTATTTGTAGAACTCATGCAAAGGAGTTATGTTTGCATTATAACTACATGTTTGGTGTGTTCTAGGAACCACCGATTTAGAACAAGTTATACATGACTTCCGCATCGGTTGCCAGCACCTGATACTAAGTTTCAAAATAGCTCCATATAGCTTAACCCTTTAACCACTACAGAAGGTCATCACTAAAGTCCAATTATATCCAAAGCAATATTTTTGGTGCACTAATCGCCAACATTTTTGTCTGTTTGAATTTACCTATCAAATTTACCGGTTTGAACACGCTCAGTTGAATAGTTTGATAGATACACCCATTTCTGTGAAGATTTTTGTCAAAACAGACACGAAAATTATTTATGATTTTGGTGAAAAATTAAAACCAAAAAAAAAACATACTTTCCAACAGCTCAATCGACTCGAAATTTTTTTTGGAAAGTAGCTTCAAGCTGTATTTAGATAATTTTTTGCGTGTTTGATTTGTGAAATAAATTTTTTTGTTTGAGTCGAGCTTTTTGTCTTCAGGTCGTCTTTCATTTTTTCCTCCTGGCGCATTCAGGTTATATTTTTTTGACAAATGGACTTCATATTCGGGCTTTTTAGTCCAAAACGATACTAGAACCAAAATTTCATAACAAAATACCTCGTATTTCGACTCCAGTCGTTAAAGGGTTAATATAAATTGAATAACCAACTCCTCGAAATCTGTTTCGTTCCTATTTTCGAAATAAAGATTGCTTCGGCCAGGGTAACCGCTTTAAATTTTTTGGAATATTTTTCCTGGAAATACTGTTAACTAACAAAACAATGCATACGAATTTATTAAAAATTTATTTAAAAATATTTTAAGACAAATCTTTTTTTAGTATAAAATGTATTTTGCAAAAGATGCGAACTAATAGTTCTTGAAACTGTTCCACTATTACTATAAATATTAGTTTTTAATTCGATCTGCCTAAGGGATTAATGCTTCTTGATTGCTTCTTGAAACTAGTTCTGAACATGAGAATATTGCTTAATTCACACTAAAAAGTTAAAACTCGAATTAACTATTGATTAAAAGAAAATAGCAACAAGTTGCATACAAACCTATAGTTTTTTTTTGGGTTGGCTAATAGTTAGCTAGCTCTGAAACTCAGCGTATAAACGTAAAATAAAATATTTTTTATAAAAATTGCAAATATTTTAATTTTTTACACCATTTTTTTTTTATATTGAAGTCTTTGCAAAACCTGGGTTTTAAAAAATTTAATTTTAACCGTACGATTATTTTATGTAATTGCGGTTGCGGTTAAATGGTGCGCTTAATCGAGGTTACGATTAAAACCGAAATCTACTTAATACATAAAGAAAAAACAGTCTTGCTGCATTACATGATTCACATGAATCACAAAATTTCATGTCACGTGCCCACCTCTACTCTAGATGCTCCAATGAATCAATACAATTGGAAAATGAGCGCAGACACCCTGCCCTGCACCCGGACCAAACAGAGTATCCGATTCTTCAATATCTACATATATCACCCATGTATGCAGACGACATCGTTGACATCGCAGCCCTATAGGTAACATACAACACTAGGTCTCAATAGCATTAAAATTTACCCTATTCGCAAGACCCCACACGGATATAGTAAAAAGGTCCCGATTGAGTGTGTCATACATAATCTGTAAATGTACAGAGCGATCTTTAATGAAACTCGAAATATATTCGACGAAATTATTACAAATACCAATAGAAATAAGCTTTGATACTAGTGCGACGTGCTACGCACGATTTATCGCCTTTGAAATAACTAGAGCAATAACTTTGCTCTGAATATACCGACTCCAATTCTGCGAAAGAACAGTACAACGTCTTCTTCGAAAGCCATACTGTCGATCATTGAGAAGTGAGTTGATTGTGCTCAGGCAGCGGTATTCATAATAAAAAGTTAGTAGCTCCTTATCCCTCACACTTAACGAGTTTTCTAACAAGCCTGTCTGCTTGTTAGATTAGAGTTTGTTTTATAATGATTTCTTAGCATGAGGTTGAAAATGAAAGGCTTTTTATGATTGTGAATGATATTTTTGTTTGTTGACGTTTATTGACAGAACTTAAGAAGGATTTTAGAGTGAGTTTAACGACAGTATTATAAATAAGACCCATGCTAACGCTAATCTCAATTTTTATTTTTAACACGGTTAAAGATAATTAATAAGATGGTAGTTAACAATGCTCACCATCACCTTTGATAACTATCGAATTTTACAATTGGGCGATAATTATTACAGTCGCCACGTTTTAGGGATTGTTTTAATATTGGCAAACTGCCAATGGAAGATCAATGTTTCAGTACCAGTGCTGGTATACCGTCTGGCCCCGGTTACTTATCTACGTTTAGGTCCGCAGTTTGAGCAGCATAACAGCATTTTTTATCAGCATTTAAGTAAATTCCATTTAAATTATTTTTCAAGTTTATCACGAGTTTTAGTATTATTAATGTCATTCAAATAATTTGTAAACTTTTTCAATTAAATTCAATTTGTATGAGTTTTATATTGATTAAAAAAACCCTTGTATTCAAGTTTAGCAATAATTATTAATAATCATTTTCAAATATAAAGATTAGAAAGATCTGTGTGTTTTGTTGTAGTTGTTGTAAATACTATACTAAAATCATACACAAATAATAATGTTGCAAATGTGATTGTATGATTATGTTTCGTATGCATGTGAAATAAATAAATAATTAATGATTAGTTTTAAGTGGAAATTGATAATAAAATAGAATAAAGATAATTGAGTATCAAATAAAAAATCAAAATATGTTTTCTCACAATATTGATATCGTTTTGTTTTTTTTTTTTTACAAACATTTCTCTGATCTATTTCCAGTTTATTAATCTTTCTTGCTTGTTATATAGTACTAGTATTTAGTGTGATATTTGTTTGTTTAGCTATTAAGCCATAAATATTATACATAAAAATAGTATGATTCTATTATTTATACATATAATAAGATGTTTCAATAATAATGAAAAAATAAAACTAATAAAAATAGTATAAATAGCAAAATAAAGTAAATATTGACTAAATTTATATTAAAAAAATTGAATATATTTTAAAAATAAACAGGTCGTATGCATAGACAAGTTGTTGATTTTTAAAACACACTTTCAAATCAAATTAGCATGCAAAACAACAATAAATTTTCTTTATAAGACTGTTATAAGAACCAACTAAATGCAACTATGCATACGGCTGTTAAAGTTTATGTGTTTTTATATATCAATGCAAAACTATAAAAAAAACAAAATGTTTTGTTCAATAAAAAAGAAGAAAAATTGTAAATTAAACTAAACTAAGAAGAATCGATAAAAACTAAAAGAAGTTGAGTTTCATGTAAGCTTTGAAACTCAAATAAAATAGTTAGAAATAAAAAGGACATATAATTACATATAAACTAAATTCTAACTAATAATTACCTTGTCATCATTGTCGGATTCTTCATTACTGCCATTGTCGCTGCCGTTCTCCGAAGAACCACCTTCTTTGTTAGCTTTTGCTTTTTCCTGACGATCCATAACACTTTGGCGATTTCTTGATTTTTTCCATGAGTAATAATACTTAACCAAACTGGCAATTGATTTATCGGGTAACTGAAAAATAATTAAGAAAAACTATTTATTAAAAACTAAAACTGAATGATAGAAATTCTTTTAAAATTTACCATTTGACGTATACGATGAAAACTTTTGCCATGAAATTGAAATGCTTGTTCAAATAAAACTTTATCTTCGACTGTCCATTCATCGGGAAACGGAGTAAAGTTAGCCAAATCCATTACAGCCCTTTCTAAATCATGTTTATGCCAAAATAACATGCCCAACGCTTGTTCGCCATTATATCCATATTTCTCTTTGGCAACTGATATGTATTCCTCGACTATAGCATTAAAAAAAGATTGGATAAATTTGAAAAAAAATCAATACAAAAAGATGTAAAAAAATTTTAATATCAATCATTTATGTCCGTATATAAAATATAAAATTACTGTTTACTGTAAAATTTTCTGTAAAAAATAATCAATTTTTATTTAAAATATGGCCATGGGTTTTAAAATGTTACATTGTTGTTTTCGGATTAGTGTTAATTATTTCGGTAACCATATTTTAGTTATTATGGTAACGGTATTTTAAGGGCAGCGATTTTTTAGTTATTTTAATAACGGTAATTTAATCAGTCAAAAGGGGTTTGAATCGATAGCGATATTTTAGGGAATTGCCTACCAACCCTGGTTCTCAAATATAGAAAAACTCGACAACTGTGAGCAGTGGCATACCCAGGATTTTGTTTCGGCTGGCCCAATATATCTAATCTAATGTATATATTTAATATTGAACTTAAAAATAAATAAGACGATTTTTCGACACAAAACTGTCAAAAATTTTTTCTGGGTCAACCTTTTGACAATATACAGATATTATAGCCAATGCAGAAAGTCTTACTTCGTCCATTGAACTTTTTAAATACATTTTGATTCTTTTTGTGTTGTAAAGCTTTTCACCGCTAATAATAATAAAAATAATAATAATAATAATAATAATAATAATAATAATAATAATAATAATAATAATAATTTTGATAAAATTCTATGAGGCAACAAAATTCATTTGACGAAACGTCAACAACTAAGCTTGGTACAATATTGTATAAATTCTTTAGTCACATTTTTATTAGACACATTTTTATTTTTGCCATATTGAGATTATTTCATCTAAATATGGAAATCATAAAGCTGATCTGTAATATTTCGTAGGACCATATATGTATTTGTAAATTTGAAACGTATTTGTGTGTTCCTACCCATCTTTGTAACTCTGGCTCTACACCATACAGCTTTACGATTTCAGAATTTCCATTTGAAATTCAAAAAACATCAATTGAAGTTAAAGAATATGAAATGCTTATAAAAAAACAAAGAGTTATTCTATGAATATCACTGAAAATTTAGACATTGATAATCAACGTTCCTGTAATATCTGTGCGGTTTGGTTTTTCAAAATTCACGGTGTATCGATGCTAAAAAAAGTTTTAGCAGCTCAAAGTTGGATACTCGTATATACTTCATGTTTCAACTACTCAAACTTTTTAAGCAATTATTTTTACAAATCGTATATCATATGAATGCTTAGATCTTCTAAAAAAATCCAAAATTGCTGGGGAATCTTATAAGAACCATAAAGGGAAAGATGTGGCACCAAGACAAACGGGAACTGATTGCAGGTTAGTTTTTTGTTTGAGGAACCGCCACCTAACTACCATGAAGACTACTCAGATGACGAACCGTCAGAAAAGGCCGAGCTGTAAAAGTATAGTGTAGTTGTAGTATGTAGCTCTATTGTGCTCAACAGCATGGTATGCAAGGGGGCGAGAGTAACCACAATAATAGGCAATTGTTGTGTAGACACCATAAAGGACGAACGTCTTACCTTCTTTTATATAAATTTCCTTTGACAATCCGAATAACGTTGAACAAAAAAACTATATTTGTATTTCAATATTAAACTTAACTGTCATATGCATAGACATTCTGTTGATTTTTAAAACACACTTTCAAATCAAATTAACGTGTAAAACAACAACAAATTTTCCTTATAAGACAGTTATAAGAATCAACTAAATGTCTATGCATATGGGGGAAAGAGTTTTATTCAGTGTCCTGACAGATTTTAAGAATGTTTCAGATGGTTGTGCCGACCAACATCGGAATCATGCCATGGTCCGTCTTCTTTTTCCTTTGGTATCGGAACAAAATAGCAATATAACTGAGATACAATACTACATACCCAAAAGAGGCAATTCATTCCTGCTAAACGATAGAATGTTTGGGACAGCGTATGCTGGCAAAGTGTCAATCAATGAAAAGAAAATACCAGATTTGAAAAAACTAGAAAAATATATTCCAGAAAAGTAACAAAATTTCTATACAGAAGTTTTTGCATGGCCAACAACTTCAGCTAAAAAACAATATGAAGAAAATAATGACGATTATTTCTAAGAGGTCATTTCTAAAAGGGGATAAGTCCAAAAAATTCAACCACCACAATCAGTATGATACATGATTTTTTTAAAATAAATAAATGGCACAAAAATTATATGTTTTTATTTATTAACTTCTATATTCAGTTTCTTAACCACCATAGACTTTTTCAGAACAAGTATGTTTTTTGTAAATCCTGAAAAGTTTTAATATATGTACTTATGAATTGATTGATTACTCATTTGATTACAAAAAGTTTATACGATTTCAAAATTATCAATTTAGTATATAGCACGCACTTGCTTGGAGTTGCTCAAAAAAGTTATATATTCCTTAAAGATCTCATTCACTCGATTGTATTTTATTTGTAAGATAAAATCTATATTAAAAATTTATCCGGTATCGACCTATTTTAACCAATTATTTGGATCGAATAAATATTTGAGTTTTAAACTAAACTATTTCGACATTAACCGAGAGGCGATTAATAGAGGATTCGGTAACGTACCATCCACAAGCCAACGATTTAGTAGAACGTTTTCATCGTACACTTAAGGCTGCACTAACATGTGCTGCTAATGAACAAGGGACGGTATCGTTTAATTCAGTTTTACTTGGCTTACGATCAAGCCTTAAAAGTGTTAGTGACATAGATCCAACACCTCATTTAGCAACAACTAGAAAAGTCATATCTCAACTTAAACCTGTAGAGACATCACATAATCTGAGCAATTCCAAAACATTCTTTGTCAATAAAGATTTGAACACTTGTACGCATGTCTGGATACGTCGAGATTGTTATACAAAACCTCTTCAAGCAAAGTACTCAGGGCCGATTCCCGTTTTGAAACTTTATGAAAGGTCTTGTAAACAATAAGAATGAAACAATTTCTATTGATAGACTCAAACCCGTGTTTTTTATTAACTCTGACATAGATGATGATAACTTCAAGACTCAAGTTTTCCCACCACCTTTAAAAACAAAATCCGGCAGGAATGTAAAACTTCCTAAACGCTTTCGCGTTAATTGAGGGGGGAGTAGCTGTGGGTACATTTCATAATTCAAATTATTTTTACTGTTACAGGTTTTTACGTTGGTACTTTACATTTTGAATTGTTTAAAATAACAATATTTCATTTGATCAAATGTCAAATATTTTTCTAAAAATTATCTATATCATTTTTGAATTTTAATATCATTCTCGTTTAAATTTTTAATTGTGTACACGGTTTAATTGTCAAAAAAAATTATTTCTGATAAAATAAATTAAATCAATTTTATATATAAAATATAAACAAAAATCGAATATTTATTAATAGGGGTTCCCCAAGGATCTCTCTTGGCCGTATTTATTTGTGGATATTTTTTTTTACTGTTTCAACTGATCAAGCATTTGCAGGTGTTTTGCAAGTTAATATTAATTTTTTATCTTGATCAGAAATCAGAGTAGTCGGCTAGAAACTCTCTAGCAATAAATCCTCGCAATATAAGGGCTATTATGTTTGGTTCAACTAGCCGATATTTCTCTATCTTTGGCATATTTATTAATGATTGCCGCATTGAGTTCGTGAACCAACATAGGTGTTTGGGAGTCATTATTGATGAGCACCTCAGTTTTGCCCCCCACATTGGGTAAATGCATTGTATGATTTCTGCCATTTTACGTAGAAAGTAAGATGTAGGATTGATAAGTCTCCATTATTGCCTCAGATCTTGTATGACCTTGAGGTATATTCTGGTACTACTTCCACTAATCTTAAAACTCTTGAGCGTTTTGTTAACTTGGAAGCTAGATACAAATACAAAACAAGGAGGCGTTAGCACATGTCAGGCTATGTTAAGAGATTTTTGGGGTATTACTTTAAGGATTTTGTTAAATTTCGTAATATTTTTCTTTTTTATAAGATTCTTAAGAGTGATTTAGTTGCGCCGTTATATATTGAATTTTTCTTTTATCAACTCTAAGAGATTTATTCATATTGAAATTCCATTGGGCAGATGTGCTACTTATGATAGAATTTTTTTAGAGTTGCACATTGTTGGAAATATATACCACTTGAATTACAAACTTTTTCACATTCGAATAATGCTTTTCGACTAAAACTGTTACTTACAACGATTACTGGATTTTTATGTAATTATATTTTGTCCTGAGCTTTCCACTATACTTTTTCTTTTGGCTGGGGAGCCAAAAAATTATGTATTAAACATATTTTGTATGTATAGTTTTAATCAGTTTTAAAGAATTTTTCAGAAGTGTATTGCTATGTAGTACATTTTTTGGCCTTGAAGGCTTTTTGTATTACAATATGGATAAATAAATAAAAGAAAATCTTAATCGGAGTGATGAAAACTGAATATTCGAGTTATTATTTTAAACAGAACAATGGCATTAAGCAAACACCAGCTGACGTTTATACCTCGATCGGAAATAACATACCACATATCGGTGGCTTAATATAAAAAGGCCCTAACTGGAATTTTTGTTGCTTGACAGAAGAAGGAAAAAAGAAGAAAAAAAAAAATTTTTAATGCAATTTTTAATAAAAAAAAAGACGATACATTTTTTTTTAAATTTTTTTTTAATCTAAAATTTTACGGATTTTATTAAGTTTTTTCCTTCTCCTATCAAGTAACAAAAAATCGAAATGGGGCCTTTTTATATTAAGCCATCGATATGCTAAAAACCCTTCCTCAAAGTCCCGATTGAACCAAATTGATCACTTGTGGAATAATTTAGAAAAACACATACGAAAACACACAATTTCTAATAAGGATCTGCTAAATAAAATAGTTTTGACTTAATGAGGTCAAATACATGAAATCTACACAAAAAAGCTTGTGCCTTAATGCCGTCATAGTTGATTAAAGTTCTAAGAACAATCCAGTTCAAAAATTACAAAATTTTAATAAAGTATTGTTATCTTTTCAGGGGTAGCATGACTTTTGCTGTACACTATAAATTTGTTAGAAGTAGAAAATAAGCATATTTAGCCATTTGACATTCCTGTAGGATGAGATGATTTAGTTTTATTTTTTGTTGGGATATATAACTGCTATCAGCTAGTCCAAATGCATGGGCAACAAAAGCTTAAATCGGAAAACATTTACTTTTTAAGTAAACTTTTTTCTTTTTTTGCAGTCCTGTGACAGGTTCTTTCCTGGTAGCACTGTGACAGTATTTTCTGCGTCGGTTTTGTGACATGTCACAAAGCTCATTTCACTCCCTCGTATGACAAGTCCATGTTAATGTGCAAGTCATTTCATACAAAAAGAACTGGTTCCTTTACCAAACCGTGTAACTTGGCGTTAATATGAAAGGGTCTGGGGACAAGGTTAAACAATTTGAATTCTAAGAAAGTCATCATAAAATTTGTTTATGATTTTGGCGGTACTATAGTGACGTTTATTTATTTAAAAAAAAATATATAGGAAACTTACGTTTAGTATCTGGAATATCTTTAGTAGGTGACCAAACAAGCAATGCACGATCGTTTAGGATTTCGGGTTTACGATCCGGTTCAGGTACTAAAGGTGGACAAACAGCTTGATAGTCACGACCAACGCGGATTTTTTCTAAACAAATAAAAGGGCATTGAGGATATAATCACAAAATAAAAATTAAATAAAGCTAAACGAAACAGTTCAATGTTAATAAAACTTTTTCAATCGACTAAAATGTTCACTATTGAAATGAATGGTGCAATATTTTATTTTCGGTCACAGTCCATTCGAAGATCAAAGAATGCAATGTTGGAAATCCCTGAGCATGTCAGCGAAACCAAATTCGGACATACCGCAGGGTAGAAAGTTCTGAAGTCCTCCCACACAGAAAGTCTATATGTGGTATAAACTAAGCCACCGCATTTGAGTACAGGCCGACAAAAAATTGATCATTCAACTCAGCGTGGCCACATTAGTTGAAAAACAGTTTTATAAAATGTGGAAACATTTCGGTGAAAATTACCTTCATATTCACTTTGCTTTGCTTTAGATTTACCATTACGTTTGATAGCTTAAAGTCAATGAAACAAAAAATGTTAATCAAATAACCAGAATAAATTAAAAATACTTACAATTATCATCATCTGAACTTGTCTCTGGTGTACCTGTACCGCCGGGAGCACCAGCAGCGCCACTAGCACTACCCGAACTGGCGCCATGTCCATTAGGACTGGGACCACGGGAACGTCTGCCATTACGTACTAACTCTGAATTACGCTCGGCCAATACCATGGTGTTGTGTAGCTTTTTAAAAGAAATAATGTTTAAAATATACAGTGAATCACCAGACAATTGTTTAAGTTGTGATCACGGGCCATAAACACGTTCTAAAATTATTATGGGGGAGTGGGGTGGCCAAACTCACGACAGTATGTTCCTTGCCTTTTCGATTCAAACCTGAAAATAAATTAAAAATTGTTAAACAAAAAAAGAGCACTTTCACTATTTATTTAATTTGTTACATTACAATAATTGTTTCTATTTGCAAAAAATATTAATTTTTTGCAATTCAAATGTTAAAACTTTAATTGAAATTTCGACCGTCGCACAAAACACAAATTTCAATAAAAAACAAAAAAAACATCATTACTCGCAAACAAGACGAGAGTCCCTAAAGAGTAAATACAGGACACTTTTTATATGCTTTTGACAACCGTAGATCACATAAATATTCATAAACGAAGAAAAACACAAGACTAAAATTTCAATCGCGAAAAAATAAAATATTTCAAACACAAAACCAACATATTTCAATTGATAAATGAATCAACAAAAGCAACAAAAAATAATTTGAAAATTGTAACCGATGGCGCAACTAATAGTGAAATTGTTTCTTACAATTTATTTAACAGTTCTTTTTTGCTTTGCACCATTCGTGGAAAAACCCTTAAAATCACAATTTTTTCACATTTATTTATAACATCTACCTTTATTAATAGTTTAAAGCCATGTAAGCTCCTATTTTATAATGAAGCGTGTTTTTCTTTTTCGAGTCTACACTTCTTCAACACAATCACGAAACACAATGGTGGGTATGAATGGGCAGGTAGCGAAAAAAAATTCTGTGAATTCATAAACAGAGTTGCTAATTTTTGCTGTATATAGCTAAATTTAACACTTTTATTTTTGGATTAACGTCCGTACTTTTTCAAGCATCTATTTTCGTCAGACACAAAATCTCCATTTTACATAAAAAATGTATATCTCCTTTTGACTTGCCTTTTAAAAAGTAGTTTTTAAGTTAATTATTGATTTTTTCAAATTCTTTTATATATATTTCAATTATTATAACAATTTGATTAGATTAAAATTTGTTTGCTTTTCAAGATGCTAGCTGACACATTTTAAATGTACGATATTAGTTTAGCGAGTGTGTTTAATATTATTCATAGTAACACGTATTCAGCTGTGCTAGCATTAGCAGTGTTTAGTTGACATGAACATAATTAGTACCCACTTTTTGTGGTTACTTTATCTTAAACGCGCTTATCTAGCGCTTTTCTATTGCTCAAAGCAGTGGAAATTTGTGATTAGTGTACCAAAACACAATGTGTAAAAATATGCAAGGAAGTTTGGTAAATACTTTCATGCAAGAAAAGCTGTATTTATGTGGCAAGCTATTAAAGTTTGTTTATGTCATTCCCATATAAATTTGACATAATAAAACGTTTAATCTTAACGCTAAACGTTAATTGTGTCAAATTTGTGTGGGAATGACAGAATTCAACATTGAAAGCTTGCCGCATAAACACAGCAAATACTGTATAACATTAAAATGTAACAACATATTGAATAATATAAAAAGTGCTGGTGCTTATTAAATAAGATTAATGTGGAACAAAAATCTGCAAAAGAAGTATGTTTATATTAGTTAATTAACACATCGGCTGATAAATTCATAAGATGAAACATAGTTGGAGCCGTTAATGAAAAATTCATCTGATTTTGTGGAACAACCAACCTTCAGATGATACCTGTCAACATTTCATGGCAATTCGTTCATTAGTGAACAAGTTACAGCTGCTTTAGTGACGCTACTTTTGCAATTTTGAAAACAATATATTTAAAGCAATTTCATAAGTTGATTTATCATTGCTTTTTAATGGGAAAAACACGGTTCAAGCCAAAGATAAGTGTTATTCGGACTCTGCTTCATTGAGACAATCAATTGAACGCAATTAATTGCATGCAATTTTATTAATTCCCTTTTTATATCTATTTATACAGTGACTTTTATTGCACTAAAACCGAAAGTGAATGAAGCAACACAATAAAAATACATATGAGTGCGAAAGAGAAATAACAAAAACATGCTCGAAACCCGAAAACCGTACTTTTTTGTTACCCCGCTTGTTCATTTCATTTCAACATTTTATTTATTGGTTTTAATGTTTTTTAATATATCTTAAAAATTAATATTATAAAACTATATTCATATCAAATGAATACAGATCATTAAGTTTGTAAATTGGGTAAAATTAGGTACGTTAGTAATTTGAACGTTTGGCATTAAATAAGTTTTTTTAAGTGTAAATTTTGTGTATAATTTTTTAATGTTACCAACGAACCGAACTCGGGTCGAACTTTAGCGCTGATCCTTACAAATTTTTCCATTTAATAAAATAAATTAGTGTTTACTATTCGTTAGTAACATTAAAAAATTATGATCTTGAGCCTGATAAAATAAGTTTTTTTAATATTACATTTTAAATATGTAAAAGGAAAATCTATTTTTCAGTTCTAAAATAATATTTTAGAAATAATATGCAATTTAAATGTTTCGTTTTAAGACGATTTTTTGTTTGCTTTTGATAAAGCTAGAAGTGAAAAATACTCTTTTACTAATAGTAGATGTTGGACAAATAGTCAAAAGACAATTATATAAATTTTCCAACTTTTCAGTTATTTGGTCGCATTTATCAAGATATATGAAATCTTCATATAATGAATGATTTTGTGCAGTCTCTTTTTTAGGAGTTTGAATACTGTTTATTTTGTTATTTAGATCAGAAATTAAAATATTTGAATTTGGAATATCCAAAGTTAAGTCTTCATCGGAATCTATCAAACTTACATCTAAATCTTCATAACCAAACAAACGATTATAAGTGTTCGGAAAAAATAAAAGAGACCAAGTAACCCAGTTGGTGGTGTAATTAAAAAACCGGTTAACCGAACAAAAAAGACCGGTTTTCGGTTTTTTTCGAATTTACGAAATATTCCAAACCGATCGGTTTTTAAAAATAAAGAAACCGGTTGACCGGTTTTCGGTTTCGGTTTTTGAATACTCTAAAACAGAGCTTCTATAAAAGAAATATACAGTAGTTACTTTTAAGCAATGTGTACCCGAAAAAACCGTCGGTACTGATTACTCAATACACAAATACTCAATAGTTTAGCAGCTCTAATAAACTCAACATTATAAAGGCCTATGGAGACGAGCAAATAAACCCAAACCAGTGCATATAAGTTTGTCGTATGCTTGTTGCTTTAAAGTGTCATGGAGACGATAAAATAAACCCATCATGGTCATAATGCCATAACCACAGGGTATACAGTGATGTCAAAAGTGACAGCTGTCAAACGAGTGATTAAAAACCGTATAGTGAGGGTTGTTGTTGTATTTCAAGAGATTTAAAAACAATGTATACGAAAAAATAATGTGTAAAAGTGAACAACTACACAGCATGTTTTAAAACATATGATCGCCAAAAATATCAAAAAGATACCATAGAAGTGCAAGATGACTGTATTTACTAAAATTGTTGTTTCATAAACTTAGTACAAACTTACAACAAATTTTATACTTGGGTTACATATTGTAATAACAAAAACTGTTTTATGTTTTTATAGCATTTTTGCGCATAATTAATGTATTTTTTTTATTTTATCTCAGTATTCAAAAGAACAAAACATACAACAAAGTTTCACATTTATATGATCTGTGAAATGTATGAGCAAATAAACACACTCACAAAACACATTTATTTAATCGTCATCTTATTATTAGTTTGCCCAAAGATTTAAAAGAAAAACAATGAAAATGGTTTACATTCTTAATTTTATATCAAAGTTGATATTAATAATCTCAGTTATGATGCCAGATATCGAAAAACGAGTTTCAGAAATAGAAAGAGGATATTCATATTATCTATAATACATTCGCCTCTATTATTACAAAAATGGTTTACATTCTTAATTTTATATCAAAGTTGATATTAGTTATCTCAGTTATGATGCCAGATATCGAAAAACGAGTTTCAGAAATAGAAAGAGGATATTCATATTATCTATAATACATTCGCCTCTATTATTACAAAAATGGTGAGGGGGCCAAACCAATAATAAGCTGACGAAGTGGAAAATCAGACGCAATAAAGAGAGACAGAATAATTTGTCATACAGTTCTTCATAGCGCAGTTACTTTTATAGTGTATTCAAATAGTAGTTTCCACGTAGTTTTCTAAAAGGCCGTAAAAAAAGCGCTCTAATCACCATATTCTATTGTTATATATTTATTGATTTATTTATATTATTATTATTTTATTTATATCTATTTATTATATATTTAGATATATTTTTGTCGTGTTTTTAATATTTATGGAACCACTAATCGATAACATACATCTTGTTATGGTTATGGCTTTGGTTACGGCGATATGGTATGGCACGTCTAATTAAACTTTAAGTTACCGTAAGTAGCAAAAAAAAGTATATAATTCTCAAGAGAAAAGTTCGCCATCACGAATTTTTTGTACTCTCGTAAGCCGCTTTTAGACGGCCATACTTGTCATGTGCGAATGGTATGCCATTATACTTCTGGAAAAATTAAAAACCAAAGCAGCAACTAATTCATGCGCTATTATAAAAAGAACCTTCACTTTCTATGTTTGTTTTGTAATGAAGTATGACATACTTGGTATGATAGTGTAATAGCAAAGTAATCTCTCTTAACATACCACGTATGACCGTCTAATAGCCGCTTTAGAACACGCACTATTCCTTTTTTATGCTCTTTGGCTCAGCTCCCTCCTTTCTGTTAAATAGTTCGCTCTTCTAGTTCTATAGTTCTCCTAATTAAATAACTCTTCTAGTTCAATTTACCTAGGTAAAAAACTTTCAGCTGTGTGTGTGAAACGGTAGCAAAGTGGCATGGTACAAAATATTTTTTCTATGGTGAAAATTTTTTAAATCTTTATGTATGAAATCGAATTTATTTATTTGTTTTCATTTTGCTTTTAAAAGCTTTGAAACTTTAAAACTTAAAAAATTTAAATTCTTATGTCAAAAATTCTACTAGCCCTATGGGCTAGTAAAATTTTATTCACCTCAAAACTGTCAAAAATTTACCAAGCATACTTTGCTACCACTTCTCACATACACCCTATATAAAATAAAACACACACAGAAAAAAACGAACTAGTAAAAAGAACTTGTATAAAAGGGCTTGTAATTAACACTGCGAACTAGACCCTTCCACATTTCTCATATGGCAGCACTGTGTACTTACAAGAACTGTCAGTATTGAGTACTCATTACCGCAATACTCAACTTTTAGATCTCTATTGTTTTCGTGTGTATTTTTGTTTTGCATTTGAACAAGTGCCAACATTTTTGGAAAAAAGTTTTGATCTTATTAGAAAATTTAAATAATTTTATTAAATTTAATAATATTTAAAAAGTTTAATTTAAAGTGTTTTCAATTGTAAATAATTAAAGAATAATGGCCTCGCAGCCAGTTGAAACTCAAGGGCTTCAACAGAAGTCAAAACGACCTTCAGGTGAGTGTGTGTCTTCGAACAACGAACCAACCAGACATCTACACCTTTGTGAAGAATTGGTGACTAACACATTACTATCAAGTTGTATATATTGATTATAATCAATATATAATAATAGATAAACTGTTTAACTTATAATAAGTAATACAGGGAGGAAGGGTTGGGTGTGACAACTTTGGTTTACATGACATGACTACCCGAAACTGTTTTTGTTAAATTCTACTTTATTGTATCTTTTCTAACAAATATTTATCTTCTTATCCTAGATTCTGCATTTAAACAACAACGCTTACCTGCTTGGCAGCCAGTTCTAACTGCTGGCACGGTGCTACCCACATTCTTTATCATTGGCATCCTATTCATACCTGTTGGAGTTGCTTTACTCTACTTTTCCGATGAAGTTAGTGAACATGTTATCGATTATACTGATTGCATACAAGTTGAAACAAATAATTTAACATGCTCCGAATATATTGTAAAGAATCCCGGTGGAGCTACCTGCAAATGTCAAATTGATTTTACATTGGATAAAGATTTTGTAGTAAGTTTTTTATTTTAAACTCTAAAGTGGTTGTTTTAATTTTTGTATTTTATATTACAAAAATATTTATTTTTGGACTTTTTATAAGATATATAAAATAGGGACACTTGCATGCAACAAATTTAAAGTAAAAAAACACATACATTTTGGGAGGAAACTAACAATATCATTTTTAGATTTTAGTACAATAATAATATTTCATTTTATGCAACAATTCAAACTTTGTTGTTGCAATTTAAAAGTAGAAGTTTTTTAGCTAACTGAAGGCATCAATGTTTTTATTCAATGTATTTATTTTAATTGTCAGACGTTGAAAAAAACTTGTTGGAATTCTTAATACATATACATATATAGTTCGAATATTCTACCTTAAGTCCAAACCTAATGTGATTTGTCATATTATATTTTATTCGTTGCCTTTCAAAAAGGTTGATCATTTTCACGACCACTTTTTATTTAAAAATACAAAAATATTTCCTTTTAGACTTTTTATATCTGCATATATTTAGTTAGAATATTGTTATACATATGTAGAATGGTTGCTGTTGTCAATTTTTTATAGTTAACCCATTCTTTTTTTGGCAAGTTTACTTTTTCGGGCACCCCTCAAAAAAAATGACTAAGTTTATTATTTCTCTACACATTTATTTTTAGTCTGCATTTTATTATTTAGAAATTTTTTCGATTACGATTTTAATTTTAAACTACATTTTTTATCAATTTTTTACTGTATTATTCTGATAATTAGTATTTATTAACATTTTCCCATTTTAGTTCTCTTAATTCAAGGTTTTATTCTCTTCTTTGTTAATTCCACTTTCGAAACATGTATCAAGACACTTATTTTCCACACAAAGTAACCTTAAGCGTTAACACTAAACGTTGGCTTATGTCAAATTGTTTGCCGCATAAACACAGATAAATTACAAGTTTATTATAGAGCTGATTGAAACACCAAATGCAAAAATAAATTATAACTGTTTGATATGGAAATAGAGCATTTTTGAAGTAAAATGTTAAGCAGAAACATTTTAGAAATTAGGCTTAACTTTCCTATAATTAATTTTACAGTATTTATTGCTTTGCATTTATGTATTTACAAAAATCAATCATACATTTTTAAATAATATGTGTAAAAAATATATCACCCCCTCGGAAATTACCAAATAAATTTTTTTTTACATGGTGTTAAGGTGGACGAGTCCCTGGGGCCCGCTAGATCTAAAATGCCGAAACACCCAAAATATAGATTTTGTTTTAAAATCCGAGAATCAGAATTTGCGCGTCGCTGACTGACAGTCGCTTGAAGAGCGAATTGAACAACACCAACAAAAAAATTAAAATCACTATGAAAATTAAAATTTTAGCAAATTTCTCTGATTTTTAAAACTTTTTTTAAAACCAATCGGGAAATCTGCTAAGAATCAATTGGACTTGCAAAAAATCGATTGAGCTGCCATAGTGAGCGACATCATCATGATGTGCTCTAACAATACAAGAATAATTTTCAAATTATAATCCCATTTGTTTTTAAAATAAATATTCAACAAGAAAACATATTCCTCGGAATAACAAGTTCTTAAATTAAAAGCTTTGACATGTTAATTATTATTACTGCTTTAAAATTTCACTAAAAGAGGAAATCGTAGTCTTATTCAGAGTTGTTACTATTACCAACAAGATGGCACTTAACAATTTAAATAACTAAGTTTAAAAACATTTCCCGTCGCAAAGCCTGTTTTTAATTATATTAATTTTTTTTATTTTTTAAATCGTTTTTTGTGGGTGGGGGGGGGGGGGTATTTATCATTCTTATCCCCCTAGATCCGCAGATAGAATCCACTGTCGCGGGAACGATCGCGTGTCTGCCACGATTTTGGTTGCCACTGCTGCCGCTATCCATTTTCTTCGATATGATTGTCGTCTTCTTCCTCGATATCATCTACGTTGCCTTCTTTCTCGCTGATTTCGTCGGACGACCCTTCCGTCTTATCGTTAGATAACTTTTCCTCGTATTCCTCTTTCTCTTTTTCAAATACACGAAATGCATTCACGATTTTCCGCTTGATGTCAATGTCATAAATAAGGCAGAAGCAAAAGCTTTGCTACTGTGATTCCAGTGATGTCCACAGAATTTCTTCACCTATCGTTGCGACGCAATCTTATCAATTGAAGCATAGCCAGCAATCGCTTTCAAAAAATCCAAATCACTATTCGGAGCTTCGGTTGCTGTGGTGGTACTTAACTAAGCTTCCACGTAATGTGTAATGATAAAAATATATGGTGAAGGTATATATCAGTTTGTCATTCCGTTTATAAAATGTAGAAATATAGGCTTAAGTCCCCATAAGGTATATTATATATTTGTGATCCTTATGAAATTTTTAGCCGATCTAGCGATGTCCGTCTGTTTGTGTCTGTCTGTCCATCTGACTTGAAATGGAGATCACGGCGCGAAGACGTAAGAGGAGGGTATTGAAAATGAGCAAAATCCTGGTCCAGCGGTTATAAAGTTAGAAGTGAAAATGTGAAGGTATCGTACCTTGCATTACTAACGGTAATAAAATAGTAAAAATGCAAAAAAAAACTAAAATTGATTAAAAAATCATTTGTTTGCAAAAAGTTTATACGATTTGAAAATTATCAAAGTAGCTTTATACAGAAAATAATAAAACAAAATATAAAATATACAAATGTTAACCCGCATAAATATATAATAACATAAATATTAACACATAAAATGTAGATAAAAAATGCTAATGGTTTCTTTTTATTGGTTTTAGTAATGGTAATGAAATTAAAAAATATTGTCATTAATTCAAAAAATGGTTATGAAATTTATGTCATTACCATTGTTATCAATGTAATGGTAATGAAACCATCAATTAATTAGTCCAATCAATGCATTAGTCCCATGTATGATTTTAGCACAATTTATAGTCAAGTAAAAGTCAAGTATAGTAGTGACTGTCAAGTAAAATATTTTCTCTGCTTTTTTAACCAGTCGCTTGAATAATATTTTATATTCACCTCAAAAATTTCTTTACACCACTAAAATTTTTTTCATCACAAAAAATTTTTTCACATCAAAAAATTTTATTTACCTCGATAATTTCACATTTAAAGTTTTTTACATCATTTGTATCAAAAAGGTGAGACCATTTTTGTTGAAATTATGAGTCCCCCTTCTTTATAATTCCAAATAAAAGACGCTTTTTATTTTCAATGTTCAAACTTTTATTTTCTCGTTCTATGCGCTGCGACCTGTCACTCAAAAGACCAAATTAGAATAATAAAATTCAAAGTTACGCGGCAAGCTTTACACACAATACTACCCTACAAGAATAAGACCGGTTATATGACCGGTCATTTGACTGGTAGTGTTGACGGAAATACCCGTCAATGCGTAGAACAAAGTTTCTATCAAGTTCTTAAAGACAATATGAAAAACTTGACCGAAACTTTATTTTTTTTAACAACAAAAAATGCAATTTATATTAGTTGTTTCACTCTTGCATATACAGGTTGGTTGAAAAGTTCCTGCGCTCACCAAGAGATGGCACTTTTAGCTCCAAACTTTTTTTTCTCAAGTTGGTATAACTGTCCTGAGAACACATGCAAAGTTGCAAGTCATTCTGTCAATTCTTTCTCTGTTTACAAGCCATTTGAAGTTGACGTGTCATTGATTTTTTTTAATATGGAAAAAATTGAATATCGTGCAGTCATTAGATTCTTTGTTTTGAAGGGTTTAAAAGCAAAGGAAATTTATGAACAATTGTTAGAAGTGTATAAGGAGTCCTCACCTTCAAAACGCACCGTTGAATTTTGAGCTGGTGAATTTAAATGTGGCCTTAAAGACGATCCACGCGAAGGACGACCAAAAACGGCAACCACAGCAGAAATCATTGAGCAGGTACATAATATGGTTAGTGAAGATCCAAGTTTGACTTAGCGTGAAATTGCTAATGCCATAGGCATCTCAGACGAACGAGTACTCCATATTTTACATGAAGAATTACGTATGAAAAAACTGTTTGGAAAGTTAGTGCCGCACACATTAACAATTCAACAAAAACTGGATCGAAAACAAATTTCTCAGCGTAATTTGGAGCGTTTTAAGACAAATAAAACCGACTTCTTGAGTCGTTTTATAACTATGGATGAGACTTGGATCTACCACCATGATCCTAAATTGAAACAAGAACGTTTACAGTGGACTGAAGCTGGTTGTTCAGCTCCAAAGCAGGTGAAGTCACAACGATCGGCAAAGAAGGTTATGGCATCAGTTTTTTGGGATGCAAAAGGAATTTTGTTGATTGATTATCTTCAGAAAGGTAAAACAATCAACTCTGAATATTATTGCAGCCTTTTGGATCAGCTGGATGAACAAATTCGTGAGAAAAGACCTGGTTTAAAGAAGAAGAAAATCATTTTTCATCAAGACAATGCACCTGCTCACAAAAGTGTTTTGACGATGGCCAAATTCAAAGAATTAAAGTACGAATTGCTTGAACATCCACCGTATTCACCAGATTTGGCTCCAGTGACTACTATCTCTTCAGAAATCTCAAACAATTCCTTCGTGGAAAGCATTTTTCGTCGAATGAAGAGGCCATAGCAGCCGTAGAAGGTTATTTTGCTGAGCTTCCGGAAAACCATTATAAGGATGGGATACAATTATTGAAAGATCATTGGAACAAGTGTATTGAGCTTCTAGGAGATTATATTGAATAAAAAAATATATTTCGTAACAAAAACAGTATTCTTTCATTTCGAGCGCAGGAACTTTTTAACCAACCTGTATGCAAGAGTGAAATGACAGATATTTTATTTTGTTTATGTGTTACCCTACAAAAATAAGACCGGTTATATGACCGGTTATTTGACTGGTAGTGTTGACGGAAATATCCGTCAATGCGTAGAACAATGTTTCTATCAAGTTCTTAAAGACAATATGAAAAACTTGACCGAAACTTTATTTTTTAACAACAAAAAATGCAATTTATATTAGTTGTTTCACTCTTGCATATATGACAGATATTTTATTTTGTTGATGTGTTAGCTTCAGTCATCAATTTCTTGTAGAGTAGTATAACATGACGCGTGCAATATCACCACTAGCATCATAAAGTGCCTTCTCGCTTCTACCAAAGGAAATCTTTGTGTATGTTGAAATTACAAGAATTTATTGCATCAGCCAATTCGCACACAGAGAGAAAATTCTTGTAATCCCAACAATTTTGTTAGGACTTTCAAAGATTCCGCACAGCCGAATTTAAGCTTTTTTTACCTTTTTTGTTCAAACCGAGATATTTTCGAAACAAAAACATTTTGGCCTTTCGCCTTCCATCGAGCATGACTTATGGGTCCTAGTGGGCTGAAGTGATAATTGGGAATATTTTCACCAAACAACAATAAAACAATTCAAAAAAAAAAACGACTTGATCTTAATTTGAACTTGAACTGGGATCTTGGCTGCGACACCATCATCTTCTATGCTAGGACTAAATGGTTTGACCTAAATATTTTCCCAATGCTCTTTGAAATGGAAAAACATTGGCACTCCTGGCCCAGACACTTTCAAGTGCAGTTCATAAATGTGATGTATGCATGGCAGAAATACGAGATCTCATTCCAGTATTTGCTCAAGCAATAGTGACGACTCCTTGGAATTGGCCAGTGTTTGTTGACGTGGTGTTGAAGGAAATAGCTAGAATATGTCGGCGATTTTCCACTCAAGCAAAAGTCCATAAAGGGCTAACACAATAGGTTTGCCTATTTATGTACCTGACGGTATATTTGGCTCGCCTAAAAGCTGCTCGTTCCGATCATATGTAACTATAACCGAAATTCGATCAACTTTTTTCATGCCGCCTTACAAATCCGCCAACGTTTTGCCATCTCAGTGCACATTGAAAAATTTCTCTTCAGCCAACTACAAAAATATAAATCAAACGTACTCATTACAAATTTTACAAAAATATAATTTTTTTTCAAATTGCATACTTGTGGGGTTTTTAAAAAAATACAGCAAACTGCTGTCGCTGCTCAGCTTCCTTTTTTCTATGTGTTTCTTTTACAAGGCTAGCCATTCAGTGACCAAAGATTAAACTTTGCCTCTGTGTTTCGTTGGAAAAAACGCTTGATGCCAAAATATCATGACTGTGTCAGTCGTCAAGTATGAATTTATTTTATGCTGTCCATTGCAGTAAAAATACATCTTGAGCAATTGTTTTCTAGATAGCAATTTCGTTCCCATTGTTGAAAATGAACCTGTAAGATTTATACTTGTTAGTTAGAAATCTTAATGCTTTGAAATTATATAATACACATTGAAAATACTTTTTCAAAAATAAAAAACTTCTTTACATTTCTTAATAAAACGTTCAACTTCTACCATTTTAAAAGGTTATGATCCTCTAGTTTCGTATTTAAGAAAAAAATATCGTGGTATATTGTGCAAAGATTTGTATGTTTTTTTACAAATGGTAAAAATTTCACTGAAAATTACTAAACTGAAACGGCGTCAAATTCGTTAAGTTTTCCGTTTAAAAAATTATGTGGTCGTGAAAATTTCGATGTTTGGTGGATACATGCTAAGTTATGTTTAGTAATTAAACATTGTTGGAAAGTGGAAAGTATAGGTGTAACCACTCTGTAAGACATTGAACAAAATGATCGTGATCCGGGCGAGATTACGCTTATGATTGCAAATATTGCTACAACAAAAACAGCAAAAGAAGTCTGGGGTTCTCTTGTTCGTGCATATTAAGATAATGGATTAACAAGGAATGTAAAATTGTTAAAACAACTCGTACAACTGAAAATAGGTGATTTTCATTCCATGCAAGATTATGTAAAGAGCGGATCAATAAGTCCGTGACTTTTTGAATGAAACACAGTTTTTTTTTTGCAAAAAAAAAAATATTTTTCAACATAATCTCCTTTTAGCTCAATAGACTTAGTCCAACGGTTCTCCAATTTTTGTATCCCTTCCAAAAAATATGATTTTTCGAGGTCCATAAAATATGAATTTGCTTGGTCAATAATTTCATCCTCTCTTTCCACCTAGCCATTTCTTTAGGTTTGGAAATAGTCACTGAGGACTAAATCCGGAGAATATGACATGGAATTTTGAAAATTCTTTTAAGTTGTCACACGATTACGTTTATGGTCAATTGATAGCAAACGCGGAACCCATCTTGCAGACAGCAACTGATCTATTTAAATCAAAACCACACTGCCATATAAAATGCCTATGGCATCAACAATCTCACGCACTTTTACTCTTCGATCGGCCAACACGATATGGATTTGGATTTTTTTGACAGCACGTTCAGCGTCATTTGTACATGTGAAAGTCAGTAAACCACTTTTTTTTACCATTGAAATCGATGGTGCAGAGTCCCCAAGTATTTATTAAGCTTTTCCTTGGTTTTTGGCAAATAATAATGTTTAATGAGCATTCGAAATTCACTTTTTCCATTTTTAAAAAATCCACGAAGTTGTATGTTTTAAACAGCTGTTAAACGCAAAGTAAATAACGGAACTTGCTCCAAATTTAACAGTAGCCTATTAACAGGTGGTACTTGATGGGAGCAGTGTTGCATTTCATATCACCACGAGGGAAGATCAAAAAGTCACGGACTTATTGATCTGCCCTTGTAATAACATCACTAATAGTAAGCAATGCTGGTCTTAACATTGATGATTAGCTGACAGCATCTAATGCTTGATGGTCTTGCTGTTGAATTTCGTGCTTTGGTAATGGCTGCCGAAAATTCAAAAACCAAGTTGACGGTTGATGCAGTCAAGAATTTGTTACTTCAAGATGCAAAATTTTATAATAATAAAATAATTTTAAAAATAAAAAGTTTAAATGTCACTCGAATAATGAATTTTAATAAACAAATTGTCGCGGCAAACAACAATACGTTTTTGTATCTTGTGTTGGTGACTTTAAAATGTTGCTGAAAACAGAAAATTATTTTTATAGTGCTGTTGTTAATAATGTGAAATATATTCCTGATTTGTGTATAAATTTACTTTTGGTCCGCCAATTAACAAAAAAAAAAATGGTGTTTGAAAGAGATATTTGTGAATTTTTAAAAATAATAAAAATTTAATTGTAAAAGCTTTTGTTGAAAATGACTTGTATCGGTTAAATTGTGATGTTTTATTTATCCTCAAATCCACAAGTGTGTATCGCTAAAGTAAACGAAAACGTGTGGCATCGTAGAATGGGCAACATATGTAACAATAATTTACAAAATGTAAAACCATCATTTTTGGAACAAACTGTAATGTTAATTCAAATTATCAGTGTGTTAAATGTGTGTATGACAAACAGACTGACTAGAAGCTCATTTAAAGAATCCGGTAATCGTACCACGGGTTTACTTAAAAAATAATACACTCAGGTGTTGTTGGACCTTTTAAACAAGTCTTTATCGGGAAATCAGTATGTATTAACATTTGTTGATGACTTTTTACTATTCCTTTAAAAAAAGAAGTCAGACGTTTTTAATGAGTTCCTCAAATTCAAGAATTTAGTTGAAACCCAGTGCTCTAGCAAAATTTAGTTTTTTCGTTCAGATAATGGAACAGCATATGTGAACAATCAATTTTCAAAATATTTACAACAACATGGTAGCGTACACCAAAAAACTTGTCCGTACATTTCTGATCAAAACGGAGTTGCTGAGCGTATGAATCGAGCGCTTATATAAATAATGATGCGTATGCTTTTTGATGCTGTATTGGAAGAACGTTTTTGGGCTGAAACATCTATGACTGCTACCTACCTACTTGATAAATCGTATTCCATGTAGAGGAAATGAGCGTACATCAGATGAAATTTGGTCTAATAAGAAACCAAGATTAAAAATATGCGTGTGTTTGGTTGCAAAGCTATGGATAACATTCCTAAAGAAAAACGCAAGAAATTGGAGAAAAAAATCAGTTGATGGTATTATGGTGGGATACATATTGTACAGAATCGAAAGCTTATCGTATTTATAATCCGAATACCAAAGATGTTATAACAAGCAGAGACGTGATTTTCTTTGAAAATGAAAAATTTAAAGCATATCAAATTGAAAATTTGTATTTTCCCATTCTCGTTGGTGATGATGTTAAAAATGAAAACAGAAACATAGACTTTTTTTTGAAGAAGATGAAAACGTAGAAAATAACTCTCAAGAAAATTCATCTAAAATAGAATTGCTAAGAATTTCTGAAATTTAAGAAATCACTGGTGATGCAGCAAAAATATGAAAATCGATATTTTGATAAAATTTAACAAAACATACTTGCTTTTTGCCTATTTTTATTTTATCTTTTACTCTCAATAGGTCTGTACGAGGTAATTTAGGGTAAAGTCTGGTAAAATGAGAGTAAGCAAAAAATTCTCTCACAAAACCATAAAAATGCCCAAAATACTGCGAACGCACAAAACCACATTTCATACCCAAAAATAAACGACAAATTTATTCATATTAAGAAACAGCGTAATTAATAAATATATTTAAAATTGAAAAATGCAAAACAGTTAATTTATTAGCAACAGCTGATGATTTGACAATTTTACCATTTTACCCAAACAAAAAGTACGGGTAAGTTCTGGTAAAAAGAGAAACACAATTACTCTCTCATGAACGCTCTCATTTACCCGATTTTTGTTACAAGAAACGCTTTCTGGTAAGATTGGGTTCCCGCGGACACCCACGGTAACGTCGTCGAACACACCTAATGTTTTAAAACAAAAGGTTTTTAAAGCATTGGTTATCTCCACACACACAATTTTTTGTGGTGAAAAAATTTTTTGAGGTGAATATAATATACTATTCAATTCTAGCGACTAGCGAAAATATTTTGCTAGTCGCTACTATGAAATTGTACTAAAATACACAATTTTAACTCATTACTTTTTAATTGCTGGACCGATTTTGCTCATTTGCAATACCAAAGAGGATGTACATTAATCAAGGTAAAAACTAGCAACCCCGTTTGCATCTTTGCGCCATTTCAACAGACAGAAGAAATGATTTCAAAAATGCATTTTTTATTTTTTACAAATTTTCCTGATCCCTTTTGATATAGACAAATCCGATTCTAGATCTGTCCATAAAGAGACATATCTAATTCTATATTATATAAAATATATGGCCTCAGATCTAATTAGATGCAATTCTTTCTAATTGGATTTAAGCAGGTCTGATCTAACATTTTAGACGGAAATGCCGAACCTTTATAATCTGCACATATAAAAACCAAAGTACGTTTTTGCATCATAAGAGATAATGCTATTTTCCAATTTTGCATTTTTGTAAGAGTAAAATTTCTAAAATAAACTATTTTATTTTTTAACAAAAAAACACACAAAATTCAAAAAACTTATATTTTAATTTAATTTATTTAATTTACAATATTATAATTATAGTAAAGGATTTTTACATTGAACATTTAATAATTCCATTTATACATGCAAATGCAATGTTATATAATATATAATATAATAAAAATAATAACACTAGTCAACAGCCATTTTGTTATTTGGTTCTAGCATACTTTTTCTCATGGATTTGGACCTACTGAACACGAAAATGAATTTTAAAAATTTTTCTGTCGATTGGTTTGCGAGATACAAATTTTTTAATTTTTTTTTTTTAATTTTTGGAGGTACACTTACTATTTTGAGCATATCTTTAGTCTTCTTTGACCTATTTTATCCTACTACTACTCAAATTAAAGACAATTGAGCCGTCTACAACTTATTCTCAGAAAATTTTCAAATCGGGTTAGTAGTTTTGATGTTGGCGGCTTAAAAAGGTTAAAAAACTGCGTTTTTTTAGTAAAAATGTGGCTGAAAAATTCATATAAAAATTCATATAAAATGTAAAACGCGATGTTAACAGCGATTTTAATTTTTTTACGTATAGCTGACACTTTTCCAAAGAAAATAAGCCCTTACTTAACAAAATCTGATGACAAATGGCCGACTTATTATTTTTTTGGTAAACGACCGAAATTCCGCTATTTCACGATTTTTTGATTTTCATTATTTGCACAGCTTACCTACCCAACGCAAACGAATAAATACATTTGAACTTAATTTAAAATAAACAAATTAGTCTTCGTATATTATTTTTTAATTTATTTACAGCACTACATGCTCAATGTATCGCACAATTAGCTAAACTAACGAAATTAAACTAACTAATTAAATTAAGCAAATCAACGCACAAAAAAATGAGTAAAAACAAAGATATAAGTGTACATTTTATGCCATGTGGAAAAACTGCTGACTTCTTCTTTGTTTTTTGTATTCGCTGCAATCGGTCTCACGTATTAGGGTCCAAATATAGTCACCCATCAGTCAAAATGATCGTGATCCGGGCGAGATTACGCTTATGATTGCAAATATTGCTACAACAAAAACAGCAAAAGAAGTCTGGGGTTCTCTTGTTCGTGCATATTAAGATAATGGATTAACAAGGAATGTAAAATTGTTAAAACAACTCGTACAACTGAAAATAGGTGATTTTCATTCCATGCAAGATTATGTAAAGAGCGGATCAATAAGTCCGTGACTTTTTGAATGAAACACAGTTTTTTTTTTGCAAAAAAAAAAATATTTTTCAACATAATCTCCTTTTAGCTCAATAGACTTAGTCCAACGGTTCTCCAATTTTTGTATCCCTTCCAAAAAATATGATTTTTCGAGGTCCATAAAATATGAATTTGCTTGGTCAATAATTTCATCCTCTCTTTCCACCTAGCCATTTCTTTAGGTTTGGAAATAGTCACTGAGGACTAAATCCGGAGAATATGACATGGAATTTTGAAAATTCTTTTAAGTTGTCACACGATTACGTTTATGGTCAATTGATAGCAAACGCGGAACCCATCTTGCAGACAGCAACTGATCTATTTAAATCAAAACCACACTGCCATATAAAATGCCTATGGCATCAACAATCTCACGCACTTTTACTCTTCGATCGGCCAACACGATATGGATTTGGATTTTTTTGACAGCACGTTCAGCGTCATTTGTACATGTGAAAGTCAGTAAACCACTTTTTTTTACCATTGAAATCGATGGTGCAGAGTCCCCAAGTATTTATCAAGCTTTTCCTTGGTTTTTGGCAAATAATAATGTTTAATGAGCATTCGAAATTCACTTTTTCCATTTTTAAAAAATCCACGAAGTTGTATGTTTTAAACAGCTGTTAAACGCAAAGTAAATAACGGAACTTGCTCCAAATTTAACAGTAGCCTATTAACAGGTGGTACTTGATGGGAGCAGTGTTGCATTTCATATCACCACGAGGGAAGATCAAAAAGTCACGGACTTATTGATCTGCCCTTGTAATAACATCACTAATAGTAAGCAATGCTGGTCTTAACATTGATGATTAGCTGACAGCATCTAATGCTTGATGGTCTTGCTGTTGAATTTCGTGCTTTGGTAATGGCTGCCGATTCAAAAACCAAGTTGACGGTTGATGCAGTCAAGAATTTGTTACTTCAAGATGCAAAATTTTATAATAATAAAATAATTTTAAAAATAAAAAGTTTAAATGTCACTCGAATAATGAATTTTAATAAACAAATTGTCGCGGCAAACAACAATACGTTTTTGTATCTTGTGTTGGTGACTTTAAAATGTTGCTGAAAACAGAAAATTATTTTTATAGTGCTGTTGTTAATAATGTGAAATATATTCCTGATTTGTGTATAAATTTACTTTTGGTCCGCCAATTAACAAAAAAAAAAAATGGTGTTTGAAAGAGATATTTGTGAATTTTTAAAAATAATAAAAATTTAATTGTAAAAGCTTTTGTTGAAAATGACTTGTATCGGTTAAATTGTGATGTTTTATTTATCCTCAAATCCACAAGTGTGTATCGCTAAAGTAAACGAAAACGTGTGGCATCGTAGAATGGGCAACATATGTAACAATAATTTACAAAATGTAAAACCATCATTTTTGGAACAAACTGTAATGTTAATTCAAATTATCAGTGTGTTAAATGTGTGTATGACAAACAGACTGACTAGAAGCTCATTTAAAGAATCCGGTAATCGTACCACGGGTTTACTTAAAAAATAATACACTCAGGTGTTGTTGGACCTTTTAAACAAGTCTTTATCGGGAAATCAGTATGTATTAACATTTGTTGATGACTTTTTACTATTCCTTTAAAAAAAGAAGTCAGACGTTTTTAATGAGTTCCTCAAATTCAAGAATTTAGTTGAAACCCAGTGCTCTAGCAAAATTTAGTTTTTTCGTTCAGATAATGGAACAGCATATGTGAACAATCAATTTTCAAAATATTTACAACAACATGGTAGCGTACACCAAAAAACTTGTCCGTACATTTCTGATCAAAACGGAGTTGCTGAGCGTATGAATCGAGCGCTTATATAAATAATGATGCGTATGCTTTTTGATGCTGTATTGGAAGAACGTTTTTGGGCTGAAACATCTATGACTGCTACCTACTTACTTGATAAATCGTATTCCATGTAGAGGAAATGAGCGTACATCAGATGAAATTTGGTCTAATAAGAAACCAAGATTAAAAATATGCGTGTGTTTGGTTGCAAAGCTATGGATAACATTCCTAAAGAAAAACGCAAGAAATTGGAGAAAAAAATCAGTTGATGGTATTATGGTGGGATACATATTGTACAGAATCGAAAGCTTATCGTATTTATAATCCGAATACCAAAGATGTTATAACAAGCAGAGACGTGATTTTCTTTGAAAATGAAAAATTTAAAGCATATCAAATTGAAAATTTGTATTTTCCCATTCTCGTTGGTGATGATGTTAAAAATGAAAACAGAAACATAGACTTTTTTTTGAAGAAGATGAAAACGTAGAAAATAACTCTCAAGAAAATTCATCTAAAATAGAATTGCTAAGAATTTCTGAAATTTAAGAAATCACTGGTGATGCAGCAAAAATATGAAAATCGATATTTTGATAAAATTTAACAAAACATACTTGCTTTTTGCCTATTTTTATTTTATCTTTTACTCTCAATAGGTCTGTACGAGGTAATTTAGGGTAAAGTCTGGTAAAATGAGAGTAAGCAAAAAATTCTCTCACAAAACCATAAAAATGCCCAAAATACTGCGAACGCACAAAACCACATTTCATACCCAAAAATAAACGACAAATTTATTCATATTAAGAAACAGCGTAATTAATAAATATATTTAAAATTGAAAAATGCAAAACAGTTAATTTATTAGCAACAGCTGATGATTTGACAATTTTACCATTTTACCCAAACAAAAAGTACGGGTAAGTTCTGGTAAAAAGAGAAACACAATTACTCTCTCATGAACGCTCTCATTTACCCGATTTTTGTTACAAGAAACGCTTTCTGGTAAGATTGGGTTCCCGCGGACACCCACGGTAACGTCGTCGAACACACCTAATGTTTTAAAACAAAAGGTTTTTAAAGCATTGGTTATCTCCACACACACAATTTTTTGTGGTGAAAAAATTTTTTGAGGTGAATATAATATACTATTCAATTCTAGCGACTAGCGAAAATATTTTGCTAGTCGCTACTATGAAATTGTACTAAAATACACAATTTTAACTCATTACTTTTTAATTGCTGGACCGATTTTGCTCATTTGCAATACCAAAGAGGATGTACATTAATCAAGGTAAAAACTAGCAACCCCGTTTGCATCTTTGCGCCATTTCAACAGACAGAAGAAATGATTTCAAAAATGCATTTTTTATTTTTTACAAATTTTCCTGATCCCTTTTGATATAGACAAATCCGATTCTAGATCTGTCCATAAAGAGACATATCTAATTCTATATTATATAAAATATATGGCCTCAGATCTAATTAGATGCAATTCTTTCTAATTGGATTTAAGCAGGTCTGATCTAACATTTTAGACGGAAATGCCGAACCTTTATAATCTGCACATATAAAAACCAAAGTACGTTTTTGCATCATAAGAGATAATGCTATTTTCCAATTTTGCATTTTTGTAAGAGTAAAATTTCTAAAATAAACTATTTTATTTTTTAACAAAAAAACACACAAAATTCAAAAAACTTATATTTTAATTTAATTTATTTAATTTACAATATTATAATTATAGTAAAGGATTTTTACATTGAACATTTAATAATTCCATTTATACATGCAAATGCAATGTTATATAATATATAATATAATAAAAATAATAACACTAGGCAACAGCCATTTTGTTATTTGGTTCTAGCATACTTTTTCTCATGGATTTGGACCTACTGAACACGAAAATGAATTTTAAAAATTTTTCTGTCGATTGGTTTGCGAGATACAAATTTTTTAATTTTTTTTTTTAATTTTTGGAGGTACACTTACTATTTTGAGCATATCTTTAGTCTTCTTTGACCTATTTTATCCTACTACTACTCAAATTAAAGACAATTGAGCCGTCTACAACTTATTCTCAGAAAATTTTCAAATCGGGTTAGTAGTTTTGATGTTGGCGGCTTAAAAAGGTTAAAAAACTGCGTTTTTTTAGTAAAAATGTGGCTGAAAAATTCATATAAAAATTCATATAAAATGTAAAACGCGATGTTAACAGCGATTTTAATTTTTTTACGTATAGCTGACACTTTTCCAAAGAAAATAAGCCCTTACTTAACAAAATCTGATGACAAATGGCCGACTTATTATTTTTTTGGTAAACGACCGAAATTCCGCTATTTCACGATTTTTTGATTTTCATTATTTGCACAGCTTACCTACCCAACGCAAACGAATAAATACATTTGAACTTAATTTAAAATAAACAAATTAGTCTTCGTATATTATTTTTTAATTTATTTACAGCACTACATGCTCAATGTATCGCACAATTAGCTAAACTAACGAAATTAAACTAACTAATTAAATTAAGCAAATCAACGCACAAAAAAATGAGTAAAAACAAAGATATAAGTGTACATTTTATGCCATGTGGAAAAACTGCTGACTTCTTCTTTGTTTTTTGTATTCGCTGCAATCGGTCTCACGTATTAGGGTCCAAATATAGTCACCCATCATAGCCGTGTCATAGTTGCCCTGATAGCGTCGTTCCATAGCCTTCAATTCCTGATGAAAGCGCTCGCCGTGTTCGTCGCTCACGTCTCCTAAATTCTCAGGGAAAAAATCCAAATGAGAATCCAGAAAGTGTATTTTAAGTGACATGTGCACTCCCATGGCTTCATAGTTCTTTACCAGATCCTCAACTATGTCCTTATAATTCGGGCTTTTGTTGTTTCCTAAAAAGTTTTCCACAACAAGCCTGAAGGAATTCCATGCTGCGGCTTCGATGGGTGATAACAGCTTTGGGAATTTTTCATCTTTCAACATTTTTTTTATCTCGGGTCCTGCGAAGACTCCTTCTTTAATTTTTGCCAGCGAAAGGTAAGGGAAAATTGACCGTAAATAGGCAAAAGCTTCACCTTCTTTGTCTAATTTTTTGGCAAAATTTTTAATCAAACCCAACTTTATGTGCAGCGGCGGAAGTATTATATTTTCACGGTTCTCTATTAGTGGTTTGCGCTGAACATTCGCTTCTCCAACTACAGGTTTCGTTCGTACCGGCCATTTTTTTTTTTATATAATGCTGATCATCAGCGCGGCTATTCCAAAGGCACAGAAAACAGCAATGTCGCGTATAGCCTCCTTGGAGTCCACACAGAATGGCCACAACTTTAAGGTCGGCGCATATTTTCCAATTGTATTTCCTATACTCTATGCATTTCAGCAAAATGTCCATAGTTTCATAGTTCTCCTTTGAATGAACCGCATGAGCAATAGGAACAGATGGCTTTTCATTCCCATTATGTAAGAGAACTGCCTTCAAGCTCTCTTTGTTGCTGTCAATAAACAACCTCCATTCGTTGGGGTTGTGAATTTGGTGAAGCTCTTGGAACAAGCCTGAAATGTCGCTGCAAAAACATATTTGGTCTTTCTTTGTATAAAATTTTGCATACTCCTTGTGACGGTTTCTGTACGCTGATACTTTCACTTCTGAAGCCGCAAATCCACACTGTATCATCCGAGACGCAAAAAGTTCGGATTTCTCCTTAGTGAGACCAAAATCGCGCACCCAATCGTTTAGTTCGGCCTGTGACAGTAATTTTCGCTTTGCACCCGGCTCAAATTCGCTTGCATTTGACTCAGACTCTTCTTCTGACGATTCTGCTTTTTGAAGAGATGCACCAGGGCACACTGGATATGGCACATCATGCGAATGTGGTACTGGAAGCGCAAACGATCCCACTTGAGCGTAGTTCCATTTAAAAAATCTTCCTACCCCACTGTTTGTGGTGAGGCAAAAATAACAGTCTGTGGAATGGCATAGCGGCTTTTTCCACATCATTGGTGTATCGAATTTCATATGGCGGCTAAAATTAAAATAAATTACTATATTCGCTATGTATAATGTGTTTAAATAAAAATTCTTACCTTCCGCCAGCTGCCCAGTTGGTTAAGATTATATAGCAAAGATCACACAGCGACTTAGGTGTCCATGGTTCTGTGATATTTGGTGAAATACCAAAATAATTCAAATAGTGCAATTGTACTGCTGGAGTAAACTTGTGTGCGTGATTTTTTTTTATAAACTGGCCACAAACATTGCAGAAATTGTCTGGATCGTTCAAACACTCGAACACACGTAGTCTTTTACTCATTGTCTTCCTTGCGTTTTCTAAATATTAACTTCTTTACACTTTCACAGACAGTTTTGAAATGCAATTGATAACCGTGTCTCCTTATGTTTAAATATGTATGAGCATGTAGTGCTGTAAATAAATTAAAAAAAAATATACGAAGACTACTTTGTTTATTTTAAATTAAGTTCAAATGTATTTATTCGTTTGCGTTGGGTAGGTAAGCTGTGCAAATAATGAAAATCAAAAAATCGTGAAATAGCGGAATTTCGGTCGTTTACCAAAAAAATAATAAGTCGGCCATTTGTCATCAGATTTTGTTAAGTAAGGGCTTATTTTCTTTGGAAAAGTGTCAGCTATACGTAAAAAAATTAAAATCGCTGTTAACATCGCGTTTTACATTTTATATGAATTTTTATATGAATTTTTCAGCCACATTTTTACTAAAAAAACGCAGTTTTTTAACCTTTTTAAGCCGCCAACATCAAAACTACTAACCCGATTTGAAAATTTTCTGAGAATAAGTTGTAGACGGCTCAATTGTCTTTAATTTGAGTAGTAGTAGGATAAAATAGGTCAAAGAAGACTAAAGATATGCTCAAAATAGTAAGTGTACCTCCAAAAATTAAAAAAAAAAATTAAAAAATTTGTATCTCGCAAACCAATCGACAGAAAAATTTTTAAAATTCATTTTCGTGTTCAGTAGGTCCAAATCCATGAGAAAAAGTATGCTAGAAACAAATAACAGACAAAAGTTTGTTATTTGTGACCTAGTGTAATACAACGATTACATAGCATGAAGAATTAAATATCAAAATTAAAAAGTGTTATTATGCATAATACTGAAATAGTTCTTTTTTAAAATTTTAATATTGCAAAAAATCTTTTTTAATTTGATAAACTTTCTATGTATATGGGGGGGTACATACTTTCAATTTATTTGTACTCGTAAACAACTAAAAACGTAATAAGTATAAATCTAACAACATCTTCATTTTCAACAGAATAACGAATCATACGAAATTTTTTATTCCAAATTTTTTTTTATAATTGCAGGGTAATGTTTACATGTATTATGGTCTTAGCAATTACTATCAAAATCATAGACGTTATGTAAAATCTCGCGATGATGATCAATTGTTGGGTCGCCTCTCATCAACACCATCCACAGATTGTGTACCATTTGCCTATGTTGATACCGACACTGGTGGACAAATGCCCATAGCACCATGCGGTGCTATAGCAAATTCCTTATTCAATGGTAATGTCAATTAAAATACTAAAATATTTACAAATTAAACAAAAACTAATACAGAGTTTCATTTTGAAACGTTTAGATACATTGACATTAAATTATCGTTCAACACCAGTACCACTGTTAAATACAGGCATTGCATGGCCATCAGATAAACAAATTAAATTCCGTAATCCAGAGGGTGACTTGAAATCTGTACTAAATGGTCATTATGCCAAACCAAAATTCTGGAAGAAGGAATTATGGGAATTGGATGAAGCTAATCCTGAAAATAATGGTTTTCAAGTAAGTTTGAGGATTCTATTTTAATATATGTATGTAATTGATAATGATAATTTGTGATGTTTTAGAATGAAGACCTTATTGTATGGATGCGAACAGCTGCTTTACCCAGTTTCCGTAAATTGTATCGTCGTATCGATCATAATCAGGCTAATTTTCAAACTGGTTTAAAAAGTGGCCAATATACTTTATTCATTGATTATCGTATGTATTTCTTGTCTTCATATATATTTAATTTTAACAAATTGTGCGACGAACATATTTTCCTTAATTCTTTAGATTATCCCGTTTCCGCTTTTGATGGTTCCAAGAAAATGATTTTATCAACAACTTCTTTGTTGGGTGGAAAAAACCCATTTTTGGGCATTGCTTATATTGTAGTCGGTTGTATTTGTCTTATATTGGGCATTGCCTTGCTTATCATACATATTAAATGTAGTAAAAGGTTTGTTGTTGTGAACTCATAAATATGGCACTACTTTTTATGTTTTTATTTATTTATATTTTTATATCAGATGAGAGTCAAGGAAATATCTTTTTGTTATGGTTCCAATTTAGGATGAACATTTTTTAATTTTTCAACCTTTCTGTTTCGTTCAAAACTATACCTAACTTGTTATGTTCGTTGGGTCAATATCATGTTTTTAATTTATTTGTAATTAACTTTTCTTTCATATTACAAATTTATGTCATTACTGACGGGTTAACGCCCGGGATTACCCAGAGTCCCCAAGAGAAATGTTTCATATAAAGGGTGGCCATTAATGTTCTTTGAAAGTTCCTGCAAATGCGAATTTTTATTTAAAGCTTATGCTTTAAACTGATAAAACTGAGAAAAGGTTTAATGTTAAAAAATGCGTAGTTATTATATAAAATAAAAGAAATGTGTGTGAGGTTGTGAACAATTAACAATAATAAAAGTTAATTTCAAAGGAATTGGTATTCCCTGAACAGTCGTTTTTGCTCTAATTGACATAAGTAACGCAGTTGTTACATAAGCATAAAATACATTTAGGTGGTATACAATGTATACTCATATGTAGAACGATTGCTTTTCAAAAAGAGTTGACTACATGACTGGTTAACGAATACAGAGATTTTTTTACTTTAAACAATTCTTATATTTTTAATATTATTATTTGAATATAATGTCTTAATTAAAATTAACCAGGCATCATTTCCTTTATGCAGACAACTGATGAGTAGAGTGATGCCTATGAAACAATTGTATTGTCTATCATGAAAATGATCAACCTTTTCGAAGGGCAACAAATAAAATCTAATATGACAATATCATATTAGATTTTTGGTAGAACAATATTCTAACTAAATGTATGCATTTATTTATAGCTTTTTGGTGTTATTTGGAAATTTAAATATGTAAAAATTTAAATTAGAGAAATTAGAGAAAAGTTTTGTATGGGAAAAGTCGAAAATCCACTTCATGAATGGACCGAATGTCTAATGCATTGCCTTAGGGGTCTAAAACCATCTTTGCATTATTGCCTTTATAATGAAACCGATGTGGGTACATCGGTTGGATGGTGTAAAGTCCACAACGTACATAGGTAGAAACAATTTTTGTGTTTCATATGTATATAGATAGCGGACTCCGTGTCAAGGGGTAGACCTTCCCCTTTTTTACACTACACCTAGGAATTTTCAAAAATCCCGTCTGAGCAGATGTTTACGTAGTAAGAGGAACCTACATACAAAATTTCAATTTCGGGCCGTCAAGAGGTAGAATTCCACTTCCGTAGGATATTCCGAAAATTCCGTCTTTTTTGCTTTTAAACCAAATGTGAATGAAACAACAAAAGAAGAATACATATGAGTGCGAAGGAGAAAGAACGAAAACATGCACGAAAAACGAAAACCAAACAAAAATTGCACGCAATAGCAAAAAGTCACCGTGTAAATTGTTAGAGCCAATTTCAAGGCCAAATTTTTGCAACAATTATTCACATGTGTTTAAGGAATATTTTACGCTTTCACAATTTTACAAGACCTAATCTTCTAACATGAATACCCTTTTTATTTTACCTTTAACCATGAGACTAAAAAGTCGCGCGCTTAAATCGTTATTTTTCTACAGATAAAAAACTAAAATAAGAATTTTATAACATATGTATATTCGTAATATAACTTGTAAAAACAGTGTTTTTTATTTTATAAGAAAGACATTCACAATAAACCTAAAATAATAATTTTGCGTGAAACCAAATTGTACCAAATTTTTACGTGAATTCATTATAGTGAAGTATTTTCCTGTGAAATCTAAATATTTTACTGTGCTTAAAGGACAGTAAGTTGTTCGGGTTTCACGTGATAAAACAAACGCCATATAAAAAAAGTTTTTCGCGATAATGAATTTCACGTGAAAATTGTGTACAATTTGTTTTCACAAACATTTAATACGCAAAACTATTAATTTTTCGGTGAAAGTGACATTTTGTGTTTGTTGTGACTGTGTATCCTTATAAAATAGAGAAATTGTACAGTTTCGTAATTTAACTTATTATTTAAAGTATTTAAAGTTCGAGTGGAAAATTTTCACGGGAAAAATAATTTACTATACTTAAGAAAGTTTTTGAAGCAATAGATTCTTACTGAAAACGAGCAGGTTAAAGTATTGTTTTTTTTATACCCTCCACCATATATGGTGAGGGTATATATCAGTTTGTCATTCCGTTTGTAATATGTCGAAATATAGGTTTAAGACCCCATAAAGTATATATATTCGTGATCCTTATGTAATTTTAAGTCGATTTAGCGATGTTCGTCTGTCTGTCCGTCTGTCTGTTGAAATCACGATCACGACGCGAAGACGCAAGCGGGGGTGCCTATTTTTACCCAGATTATTGAACATCCTCCAGAGCAGTTTGGTATTTAAAATGAAAATGTGAAAATGTGAAGGTACCTCTAAATTTTCCATACAAATTTGTACAATTTTTCTGTATCTATTTTTGTTTTCTGTTAAGTAAAAATATTATTAAGTCTTCTTATTGTTCGATTGCATTTATTGTCTTACATACTATGATAACTAAGTAAACGTAAAAATTAACAATATTAAAGTCGCTAACAGAATAGACCTCTGTAAATAACATTGCTAAAACTAAATAACAAAAGTTCGTTACATAAATTGACAAAACATATTCATATTACAGTTCATGCAAAATTTAGTATATACGTATATCATCTTCATCCCCTTTGGTGGAGGGTATTCAAAGATTCGGCACAGCCGAATTTAGCCCTTTTTTACTTGTTTTTTAAACAAAGTCAAGCGAAATAAAAGATTTCAGTATCAAAAATCGTTTAAAAAAGCCAGTTTATAATTTAATTTGTATTGAACAAGTGTATACAAAATTAATCTTTTTATAATTTGAAATCTAATTTTCAATTTTCAACACGTTGTGGTTTTTGGTGTACTGTGAGCAAACGTGGCACCCATTTCGAAAACAGCTTCCTCTTGGACAAATGTTAATGCAAAATAAAGCCGACACGTTCCTTCGACAAGGTATCACTAATCTTTGCAACTTAATTTTACGGTCTGCCAAAACGATTTTGTGAACTTTTTTGATGTTTTTGGTATCACCGCCTCTTTCGGGCGACCAGAGTATTCGGAGTCATCGGTGTTTATACTACCACGTTTAAAGTCAGTAAAACATTTTTCTACCATTTGTCTCGAATAACACTTATCAAGCCAAGCGGCTTGAACGGTGTTTTTCCCATTAAAATGCAATGATAAATCAACACACGATATTGCTTTGAATTTTTTCCGCAAAAGTAGCGTCGCTAAAACAGCTATAACTTGTTCACTAATTAACAAATTATCATTCTGAAGGTTGGTAACAAGGTATCATCTGAAGGTTGGTAGTTTCAAAAAAATACATGGATTTCTCATTAGTTGCGCCACCTATGTGTCATCCTATGGATTTTTCAGCCGATGTGTTATACTATGCATTAAATATGTCTTAAAAACCTTTGATTTGATTATAATTTATAATTTCGGCCATTTCTGATCTCACTTCAATGCCGTAATTTCAACTAATGGATACCTACTAGTGCACTGTGGTGAAATACGGTCATAAGTCCATAACTTATTTTTTATGTAAATAGCATTTCAAATAGTCTAATATTTTTAACGTCGCAATAATATAAAGACATTTACTTAAAAGTTTTTGACTATTTTTTTTTCGAAAACAATCTATAAACCAATTATTTTTGCTAAATCAATTTCGCTGTAAATTCTCCGAGTTTAGTTGATGACACCTAAAGTCATTTATTTGTTTTCCAAATTGTGATGAGATTATTGTCGTTTTTCCAATATTAAGCAAGAAATGTATATAAATATAATACATTTTTTGACATTTTTTTATTTACAACGAGACACATTTTGCTGTCGTCATATGAAGTGGAATCTAATTTTAAAAGTAATATGTGAGAATTTAATCTTTATTTTTAGTTGCGTTTTACTACATTTGTAGTTTTAGAAAAATTTACCAAATTTTTACAGTAAATTTTACCTTTTTTTTGTTTCTACTAAATATGTCAGCTGATTTTTAATAGTTAAAAATAATTACATATTGCAGTTGATTTAAATGCAAATGTAGTGCACACATTTTCAACTGCAAATACTTGAGTATAACATATTTGTCTCAAGATAAACCGTATTCAGATTTTAAAACAAAACCACTATTGTGGCGAAAAGCAATGACAAAAATTAACTAAAAGCCTCACAGCAGGTAATCCTACAAATATTTATTACGAATAAACTTAAAGTATACTTTTAGGTATTAGCATTAATAAATTTTAATATAATACACCTAACCCTCCACGAACACTACATTTTATTTCCGTAAGTTATCTCATTATGAACCATACAATGCTTTGGCATTAGCATTTATATGAAAAATCAATGCCTCAATTGTTTTTCCTAAACTATGATACGAACACACTGTTCCGTTTTCAACCCAGTACGTTTGAATGGCTATATATTTATACTTGATAAAGATAATTCAGTGGTTAAAAAACTACGAAACGTTGGCTGGAAAATTATTTGAATGACAAATTTCGCAGATCAAAAATCACAACATATAAATATTAGACAGGGTGTTCGAAAATGTTCCAAATTCAACTATTATTCTACAAAGCTTCCAACCACTTGGAGGAAAAGCGGTATCTTATCCTGATGACATCTTAGTTGACGACATCAACAATAAATTATTTTATTAATTATTGTACAATTTCAAATTAAACGCGTAACTACCACAATTGTACAATTTCTTCTCCAGCTGCATCTTGCTACCCTCAGCGGAAAATTCCCAACCCACCATGCCCAAACAGATTGTAGAAGTACTTACCATTGATACAAATTGCCAGCTGATCATACAGGAACAATTAGTGCCAGTTATGATATCCTTTTTTCCTTTTTAACTCATGCCATAAATGTCAGCAAACATGTTGGGAGGAGAAGTAACGTACGCAAGTCTTTAATTAGCTCATTTTGGGGTACAGATAAAGAAACGCTCGACACAACTTATTAAAGCATTGGACGTTATATCATCAACTATGCTGCACCAGTGTGGACACCGCGGCTTAGTAATTAGCATATTATATGTAACTGTATTTAAAAATTACTTCGTTAAGGTTAGGTTATTTCTAGAAATTTTTGCCGTTTTTTTTTTGTTCATAACCCTGTTAAGTAATTTTATTTCGGTGACGTTAAAAACTCATACATAGTATTTTTCAAAATTGGTGTTGTCGTCGAAGGGGATTGCATACGCAACATTCTGTGCAAGAGTCCACCACTATAACCATTACGCTACAACACCGACCTAGTGGTAAGTCTAGGTTAGTCCTCTTTTTAAATTTTTCACAACTTTACTGACCGCTGTGCTAACACTGTGTAAAACAACAGCAATAGATTTCCAATAAAAGCTAAAATTGAGCTTTTTATTTATTTTGTTTTGGAGGAAAAGAAATAAAAAAAGTAAAGTCATTGCGTTAGAAAGGGGTTTGTTTGTTTGGTATATACATAATAATTGTTTAGCTGGCGCATTTCTCATTTAATCATTGATTGGATAACCAGTGATTCAAAAAAAAGCAACCAAGCCCGAATAAGTGTTATCATTTTTTAGCTGGCCTTCAAAAAAACCTTTGTTTTTGCCAACATATTAAAGCGTCTGGGCTAAGCATTTCACAAATAATTGTACCTTCTTCCTAAGCGATATATCGTTTGTAATATCCTCAATAGTCTACAGGTTTTTTTTGACAATGCTAGTATAATTCGACAAATTGTTTTCAATATCTACCCAGCTGATCTTTTATGATTTTCATTTTTAATAGGTAAGCTAATTTATATTTTATCCATAATACAAGCAAACATCCAACAGCTTCTCAATAGCCTATCCCGCCTTAAATTTAAACTCAGTTTTTAATAAAAATTTCCAATTTATTCCCTGGCTTATCAAAAGAAAATGTTGATATTCGAACAACTTTTGACAACTACACGGTTTTTTTATTTTAATTATTTAAGACTTTTTAATTTACCTTCGATTTTCTCCCATGCACGAACTTTTTTCAAAAATATTTTAAAATAACAACATTTTAAATGGTTTATACCATGGCATAACAATACCAGGTACACATATTATAAAACATGTTATCTCGTTCACAACAAAAAATGTGAAAAATTCATACAAAAAGTAAACAAAAAACCCTAGACTGTCAAATGAAAAACACAAATTTTCTCCAATGACCTTACCTGGTATTGTTTTGCCATGGGTTTATACAAAATGCCATTAACATGTCACTAGTATCAAGGACAGTGAAACAATATGATGTACAGGGTTAAAATCAGTGAGCTACCAAGCCAATCAGCCACTGAGACAAGTTCACACGCCTCGAGTTGAGAAATTTTCAATTCGGTGATTTTATTTGATATTTTATTTGAAAAATTTTTTTGAATAAAAAAATTGATGTATGTAAAATAAAAAGATTCTAAATGCATTCTCAACCTACTAGAGGCACTAAGACTAACCATAAAATTTGACTGTAAAATATTTTTTTAAATAAAATCACCATATAAGAAGTTTCTCAACTCGCGTCTGAACTTGGCTCAATGATTTTTACTCTGTACTCAGACTCAGACTCTGTATCAGACTCAAACAAATTATATCTGCAGCATTTACTTTAATATTTGCTTTTGCAACCGATCTCAAATCGAGTGATTAACTCAAAAATAATTCAAGTTTGCAAATGAGTGGTTTTTTCAAAATATATATAGCAGCTTTGAAATCGCTTCAGCATTTTATTGTAGTATAATGTTTTGTAGTTTAAACATAAAATTATAATTGTTGTCTGATAAAAAATGTTGGTTTTGAGATTTTTTAATTAATTTTCATTTCCAAGATTAGTTTAACACAGACTCTCCTCTAGCCCGCATATCTTTAAAAAAATACATATGTCTTGTTTTTTATTTAATTTAAAACTAATATATTTTCTTGCTTTTTTTACAGTAATGCGGAAATGATCAATGTCAATCCTCGTACACCATATTCCTAAATGATAACAAATCAGAACATAAAATAAGTTTTTATGTATTGTGTTTTATTATCGCTTGTTGTTGTCGCAGTCCTCTCTTATTATTTATTTATTTGTTTTATCTGCAAGCTTCACTTCAAACACAATTATGTGGTCAGATAGCGCAGATTTTTGGTTGTCTATCAGGAAAAAAGGCTTATTTGATGTGGTATTCTCTTCTTCAGTGTCTACATTTTTACTATGGCTGCTTACAAACAAAACCTTTTAGTTGCTCAACGTTTTTTAGTTAATTCTGTAAATTTTGTTTTATTATATTTTTAAGTTTTTATATTACGGATCCTACCAGAAAAAATCTGCAAATTTTAGTTTTTCTCTTTTAAAGAAAGCATAAACTTTTAGTGCTTAATAAAGTTAGTAATTTGTTATTGTTATTCTCACCATTTACACATACCATAAATAAATATTTATAAAAACTATAGTATTATATAAGCACCGTAAATATTACAAAAATCACTTGTAAACTTTAAAGAAAATAAATAAAAAAGTATAAAGTACAAATGGTTTGTTGATTTGTGTATTCAATAACGGTCCTCTTTCTTAAATTACTTGCGTGAAGTAAATTTTCTATGAAAATTGTTTTTGTAACAAACAAAATTTCTATAGAAATAACACAATACTTCAGCGATGTGATTTAGAAAATGTATCTCTAAGGCCGAGTTTTTGGGATGTGAATTAAACTTGGTTTAGTTAAACCGAATACGAATTTTGTCTGCCATTTCCATGTTTATTAATATATATTTGTCGGAACAACTTTTCGTTACATAAAATTTTGGCCTTCATTGAAAAAAAATAAATAAAAACAAATTTCATAATCAGTATTCAAGTTACAAACTGAGTTTAAAAGATAATCTAAAAACTCGGCCTAAGCAAGAATTTTTTTTAATGTGTATTAACTTTAAACGTAGTTTTATGTACTGTGAGCGTCAAAAGAAACTGTACACCAGAGATGTAAACCGACTGCGGAGGCTTAATCGGCTTGAGCCGCACGCCGTACTGACGTCTCTTTTAATCTTGGTGGTTAAGGTTTAAATATAAAACTCTTCCTACTAATTAATGTGTTGCTTTCTTTGGAAAGGGGTTAGAGAAGAGATGTAATGTGACACATATGGTAACACTGTAATTGCGTGATGATAATTCTTAGAACAGTCGTCGGTCGGCCGCCGTCTAATAAAGAGTTGGCGGAATAGTTAAAGCTTTTTAGTTCAGAACCCTATTATCTGATTCGACTGCTATGGAAACACTGAAAGTGGACGTTGCTGGGGATCGAATAAGCAACCTGCTGCGTAACAGTCCAACACGCTAAACATTACACCATGACGCTCTTAAAAAATAAATTTTAGAAATATTTTGTAAAAAATTTGATTTAATTTAAGCGGCTTAGTCGCCAGCCGTTTCAAGCTGATAATGCCGGCAGCAACTGCCACAAAAAAAATTGTAATGACGGCATGCATCTCTGCTGTACACGCTGATTTATTATGTTTACAATAAAAAAAATCATACAGCAAAAACAAAAAATAAAATTCTTGCTCTTAGCGTCAAAAGAAACTGTACATCTTGTGCATCAATTAATAACGTTCAAAAATACCGTTATTTTTATTATATATTATAATAATAATTATTAATTGACTTGGTGATCAGTCCAAATCGGAAAGTGAGTAAACATGTTTGTTACTTACGTTAAAATATTACAAAGAACCCAATAAAAATTATAGCTTAAATCAAGTGTAATTGGAGTAATGTTTTCCAATTTCTAGACTTGATTCTATGCTTAAATACACTTTAATTCAATACACTTTAATTCTATAACTGTGAGAATATACTTTAATTCAAGCCTTTAATTGCAGTTTAATTCAAGTTCAAACAACATAAAAATAACACTTGTTTTAAAGTCCTAACTTCAAGTTTAAACAAAGCCATAAAAACACGGTAATGATTAGTTTTCGCAACAATCATCATTTCTAGCCGTAGAGAAATATTGAGATTTTCTGCACAGTAAAAAGTATCACAAAGTTTTAAATAATTAAAATTTTTCGTTAAAATTCAAATTCGATTTCTAAAAATTTTTTGTTATTTAGATGGAGAAAGTTATTCTGATGAATCTGAAGTATCCGAAGTATTTGAACAATGTATCTCAGAAACTGATGAAGTCTGAAAATAAATTAGCTAAATTGGTTGTACAATACGATATAACTCATGTAGCTGGAAACAGCTTTTCGAAAAATATATCAGGTCTTCCCCGGGATAATTGCACTTTTAAAAACACTCCTTAAGTTGATTTAGTTAAATAAATGGATTATGGTAAATATATCCACTACAACATAGCGGACTCGTTAACCAATTTGTTGTATCCACAATAAGCACCAACAGAATCGAACTATTGAACTTAAAGTATCGCGTCACTATACCAATGAATGGACACAGAACTAAATTATGGATTTGTTATTCATAAAAACAACAACACAAAATTGAAATTCTGTGCTTTTCTTCTTAAAATATTAAATTCATTTCTTGGAAATATTTGACAATTTACAGAAAATGATTTTTCCAACAAAATAAAAATTTTAAAATTTACTGAACATAAAGTAAGACAATAACATGTTGATGCGTACTCATGTATATCTTTTAATTTTTAGATTTCAATACTTTTAAACAAGAAGTGAAAGATGATATACAAAAGACAGAGAAAATAATCATCGATGGTAATAATAGAATTTTTATAAACTGATAAATGTGATCTTTAACTGAGTTCTTTTTTACAGAAATTAAAGAGCTTACTGAAGGCAATAAAAGGGTTTTACACGCGTTTTAGAAGAGGTAAAAACTATTAAAAGACGAAGCCAAATTATCATCTGTTCAAAAGTTTTTAAACTTTCAAATGATGATAGCAAATGATGTGGAGAAATATTCTCAGTTGGTACGGATCACAAAGGAAAAATATTAATCCACATAAAATGTTGCTAAAATCGGATAGTTTTATGTGGACTCGTTTTTCACAGCACCGATTGCCAAGGGGTTAAATTCTTATTTCGAGTTATCAAATTTTAAGGAACAGACAGCAAGTTGCCATCAAAAGTTTATAAAATCTTTTTGAAGAGGTCTAATTGATGACGGGGATGCTCACTATTTATGTTTGAAGGGGACAGAAACAAAAAAAAGCAGTTCGAACATTAACATTTACGCAGACTTTAAAAGGTTATGTACTATTTAGCTATTTGGAGGTGGCACATCGCCATGAAAGTTTTAAAGTTGTACTTGTTCTATAGCTTTTAATTAGTTAAAAATTTATAAAAAAAAATTACATTAAATATAATAATTAAGATTGCGACACATATCTAATATTATTTTGGGTTTACATTACGAATATGAACCCAAAATTATATTCGGATTATTTTAACAATTTAATTTTAATACGCTAAATAATAGCGATAAACTAAAAAAGTCAGATTTTACATTCAGTTTCAAAATGTCATGTCTAAGGAGAGTCCTTGGTAAGTAGATTGCAAGAGTACAAGAAGTAAAGAAAATGCCAAAAAAAAAATCGAATTTTGTAAAATTCTGTTTGTTGACGTACCCATTGAGCCAAAAATGAGCTTTGTCGCTGAAGACAATTTATCGATAAAAACACATTTCACACACAGCACGAATTTTGATTATAAATTCAATGATTTGCAAGCGTTGTGCGTTTGTAAGTCTATACATGGTAAAATGGCAAACCTTACGGAGCATTTTTGGCGTTGTCGCGAATTTTTTTTTTTACACTAAAAACCAAATGGCAAAAAAAATTACCCTTTATAGTTAAATTTTACTAAAACTTGGCACAGAGAGTTTTTAGACATTACGGGATAGGGGCAACATTTTGAAGATTGCAAATTCAAACTTTGTTGTTTTTGTTTGGCAACTCTAATGTGCATATTTGTTCAATTCACAACGGGTATTGTATCGTGTATATATACTCATATATACTCAGAACAAAAGTTAGTACAAAAATTTGTAACCGTTTTCAATCCCACTTTATTATTTTTGTTCTGATTATTAGTAAAAAAAATTATTATTTAGCAATACTTTTTGCTATTTACATTTTACAAATTACATAATTTTTACGGAATATTTACCAATTTTTGTTGCTAATTTCAGAAATCATTTTACAAATTTTTGAAAATTGATTTGCTAAAATTAACAAAAAAAAAAAATTTACTAATTTTAAAAAGTGGATATTGAAGGAAATGTTATTTCTACTTAAAACTTACCCTACAAACTTAAATTGCCTTAAAATGTTACAAAGATAAAAAAAGGGTTCGGAAGTGAATATACCGACTCATGTCTAAAAATAGGATATCCACCTAAAATATTTTTTAAAACATAAATTACCAAATTTAAAAAAAATGATAAATTCGTTTATGTTTTTACAATTTTTAAGCCTTTTATTTTTTTTTCATTTTGTCTAAAATATTTTTTTGAAAAAAAAATGAATAAAATAAAAAAAAATTTGATGGTCGATAAAAAAAATAAATTTGAAATTTTGTACTAATAATAATAATAATAATATGAAAATGTATTTTTAGTTTGACTCGAGATCATAGGAAATGTTTTTTCAAATGAAAAATTTTTTCCTTATTTTTTAATTTTAGTAAACATGGAGAATACACAGAAAAAGTTATTAGACACCAACCGAATGGAATGCATTTTCTGGTCAGCTACGACTTTCATCAACATTCTTTGTGCCGAAATACCAATTGTAAATATCTCTATTTAACTCACAAATCAACGGAAAAGCTATTTTATGCTAACATACAGTTGATTTTTATTATTGAGTACAGATGAAATTTACTATTTTTGTGATATTTATATTCTCCTTTGTTTACCGTATGTCCAAATTAGCTATTAGCTAATACTAAAGACATGTGTTTTTTTTAAATTGTTTTTACATATGTTTAAACAATTCTTTTAACCGTGCCAAGTTATATTTTAACATTAAAGTTTATATTTTATAGTTGATCTTTTTAATACTTATATGTATGAAAATGTATTTTTAGTTTGACTCGAGATCATAGGAAAAATAAGGAAAAAATTTTTCATTTGAAAAAACTTTTCCTATGATCTCGAGTCAAACTAAAAATACATTTTCATACATATAAGTATTAAAAAGATCAACTATAAAATATAAACTTTTCTGTGTATTCTCCATGTTTACTAAAATTAAAAAATAAGGAAAAAATTTTTCATTTGAAAAAACTTTTCCTATGATCTCGAGTCAAACTAAAAATACATTTTCATACAAATAATAATAATATTTAGAATTTTTTTTTTTGCTGATTTTAGCAAACAGATTTACTAAGTTTACTAAGATTTAGTAGCGGCAGCTATTCTTTGCTAAGATTAGCAAAAAATACCGCTGGGCTCAAATTAGCAGTAGTGTAAAATAGTTGTTGGCAATTTACACTTAAAAATCTGATTCAAAATACAATACCGGCTGTGAATGACCCAATTATATATTTTCAATTACAACTACTTTTTCCATTTTCAACACTCAAAAGAAAGATATAAAAAAACAAAATTACATTAAAAACAAACGAAAATAATATATAATTCTTAAAATTTAAAATGCATTTTTTGTTTTCTTTTTTTCTTGTTGTTGGTATTACTATGTATTTAAAATTCAAAATGTATGTTACCTTATATATTATCTCCATAATATAATTTTTAACTGTTTATAAAATATTTTGTTAATAACATTCCAAATAACTGCTTAAAACTGCATATAAATATGCATTTTAAATAGATTTGATAACTATAGAAAAATTACACTAGAGTATTATTTGATAATTAACATAATTTTCAACTGAATATCAACCATACATGGGACTACTTAATTTATGATTTCATTAGCATTTATGATTTCATTAGCATTTTGTTGACCTCAATTGTAATGATATTATTTTTATTTGCAATTAATAATAAATCAATTAAAAAAATATAATTTTATATTGTACTCTATTGGAGCAAAACTTTGTCTGTTGTGCCCTGTCTTGCTTAGTTTTCGAGATACCGGTCATTTTACAAAAGGGCGAATACTTCGAAAACTAATCGAGGTAGCTCAAAACGGGCAAAATTTTTGCTCTCCTAGCGTGTTAATATACTGCGATAATAAAAATAGGCCAGGTGCGGGAAAGATTCCGAGGAATCGATTAAAAAAAAACAGCCTATATAAAACAATTTATACATTCCCCTTTTTTGTAAACAAATGCATAACAGGTCAATTGAAAAGTCCTCGGCCTATCATACTAAAACAAATTTTTTTGGCAAAAGGGTGATACACTGATTATAGCGACCCTCCAACTTTTCGATACTATTTGCTTCAAAATAGGCCTCAGTTTCCGCGATCACCTCTTCATTCGACGAAAATTTCTTCCCAGCGAGCATTATTTTGAGATCTGAGAAAAGGGAATAGTCGCTGGGGGCCAGATCTGGAGAATACTGTGGATGCGGAAAAAATTCGAAGCCCAATTCATGGATTTTCGCCTTCGTTTTCACTAACTTGGTTTTGGTCAAAAGTGAGCTCGCGCGGTACCCACTTTGCACAGAGCTTTCTCATACCCCAATATTTGTGAGTTGATATCTTTAGAGTACCTGCTATTTCATTCAATTTCAATTTACGGTCATTCGAAATCATTTTGTGGATTTTTTTGATGTTTTCGTCCGTAACAACCTCTTTTGGGCGTACACTGCGTTCACCGTCTTCGGTGCTCATTTCACCACGTCTCAACTTAGCATACCAATCCTTGATGGTTGATTTTTCTGGATTAGTGTCCGGAAACTCGTCATCAAGCCAAGGTTTTGCTTCAACTGTATTTTTTCCCTTCAATAAAAAAAGTTGCTTCACTTAAAATGCTATAATTCACAAACTAATGATCCGACAGCTGTCTTTTGAAGGTTAGGGCTAACTAAAAATCATATCGATTTAAGTCTAGTAGCGCCATCTATGTGTCAGGCCGGGGACTTCTCAATTGACCTGCTACATGCAAACACACATAAATTTCTATAATTTTGGTTTTGTATCTTGGATCTTGATTTTTTCTTCACTAATCCTTTTTTTTATCTAGAAATTCGTAGAATCTTTCTAAGAAAAAAAGATAATTTAAGGACATCATTATCTTCAAATAAAAGTAATTTACTTTTTTGCAGGATTGGCAGGCAATACCGCTAAAATAGCGTCATCGATTCAATGCCCTTTCAACTCATTATCATTACCCCTAAAATACCGTTACCGAAATAACTGAAAAAATCGTTATCCCTAAAATACCGTTACCGAAATAATAGAAAATGCCGTTATCGCTAAAATACCGATACCGAAATAACTGAAAAAAATCGTTATCCCTAAAATACCGTTACCGAAATAACTTTAAAAATCGTTATCCCTAAAATACAGTTACCGAAATAACTGGAAAATCGTTATCCTTAAAATAACGTTACCGAAATAATAGAAAATAGCGTTACCCTTAAAATAACGTTACCGAAATAGTAGAAAATAGGGCTACCCTTACCGATAATCACATTTGTTTCCGTTTCCATCCATGCTTTTTTGTTAAAATCCATGGAAGAAATTCAGATTTTATAAAAATCTTCACAAGAAAATTGTAAATTTGAAGAAATGTTTTATTTTAAAATATTGAAAAAGAAAAACGAAATATATCAAACAATTTTTTTTTATTTGTAGGAACTTGATTTTGACTGTAAAAAAACACTAAAAATAAAGCACAATACAAGCAATATTTAAGCACTTGAGGTTTTAACTTTTCAATGTTTATTGGAAGGGAAAAAAATATGTGAAATTGGTTTAATGCCCCAGTAGCAAAAAATATGTACTAGTGTACACAAATGCTTCTGAACTAGGCAACTAGTACAGGTTCTACCGTCTCTCCACACAAACAACTATATAATTTAACATGGTGATGTTTTTAAAACTTGTTGTAGAACTAGCTTGAAAATTACAAATTAACAGGGAGCAAAACTGGTCACAGCAGCTGTTAAGACCTTAAAGTCCAATCGTTGATTTTTTTAAATTTCTTTACAAAAATTTTTCTAAATTTAATATTGGAGATTTGAAACCACCCGAGTAAAAAAATTTGATCTAGCGCAATATTTAATCTTATCCAATTTGATATTCTTTAATATCTACCTGATCTGAATTGATCCGGAAAATGGAAGATCATATTAGATCCAGCAATATATTTGGGGATTTAAAAGGATCTAAATTGATCCGAAAAATGGCAGATTGAATTGTATCAGATTAGTTCCGACAATATAATACATATTCCGAAACTAGTTTATTAAAAAACGTATAAACAAATTTTAAATTAAAAGAATATTGAAATTATATATAATATTAAATATTTTATATAATAATATATTCAGAAATGTGGGAAAGATTTGTACATATATTGGCGGAATTAATGAGACTAAATTAATTCTGTACTTATCTGATTTTATATCTAATTATAATTTATATCATATGAAAAATACTCTAGATATGAACTATCAAAATTGTTTGCAAATATTGTACCATATATAAATATATGTTATACTTTATTAAATAATATTTCTGATATTCGACCATATATGGAATAATATACAATTATATCCATACCATATTGAAAAATATTTTTGATAATATATAACCATATATTATTATATCTCAAATATTAGATAGAATATATAATTAAACATGGTTCTGTATAAGCCATATATACGTAAGTATGGTAATTTAAAAAAAAAAATTAATGTAATATATAATTATATATAGTAATGCATACTGACATATGTAAATATATATGACTTTTTTACTCGGGCAGTTTTTAAAAATTCTGACAAAAAGTGAAAATACTTCTCACCTAAGTACATTCGAATTAAAAGAATACAAAAATGTTTTTGTAGTAAATAATTTTAAAAAATTTTAAATTTGTTGATCATTGGTAGAGTATTAAAAAAACCGGCCTTATGGAAAAACCGGTTTCGGTTTTCTTCGAAAAATCCAATTTTAAAAAAACCGGTTTCGATTTTTGCAGAAAAAACCGGTCGACCGGTTTTTTCGGTTTTTTTTTTTAAATTTAAGCAAAAAGCTTATATAATTCGTTAATTGTTTTAATTACAAACAAAAAAAAAAGAAATTTAATATATAAAGTAATACAAATAAAAAAAAACATTCTTTGAAAAAAAAAAAATATTTTATAATATATTTGAATTGTATTTGATTTCAACATTTTATTTATTTGTTTTAATATTTTTTAGTATAATATCTTAAAAATTAATATTATAAAACCATATTCATATCAAATTAATAGAGATTAAGTTTGTAAGTTGGGTAATACTAGGTACGTTAGTAATTTGAACGTTTGGCATTAAAAAAGTTCTTTTTAATATTACATTAGTTTTTTTAATATTACATTAAATATGTAAAAAGAAAATCTATTTTTCAGTTCTAAAATAATATTTAAGAAATAATATGCAATTTAAATGTTTCGTTTTAAGACGATTTTTTTGTTTGCTTTTATATAAATTGTCCAACTTTTCAGTTCTTTCGTCGCATTTATCAAGATATATGAAATCATCATATGTGACCTCCGAGAAAAGGGACCCAGTGTGTCAAAAAACGGGTTTGGACTTAAGAGTCGATTCTGGTATCTAATAGGGTGTAGAATAAGATGAAATGAATTAGATTTCTGATAAAAATTTATTTACCCCATAAAAACGTACAAAACGAACTTGGGAAAATCGATAAAAATGAGAAAAACATTAAAATTTACTTTTTTGATTTTTTGGTTTTAAATTGTTTTTAAATTGTCATTCTAAAAGCGAAAAAATATACGTCACCACATAGGAATGACGTCACCAAAGTCGGCACCCAATCATAACTAACCATACCAAATCGCATCTCCCAACTGAAGGTGTGTTCACAGTGATAATGCGTTATGAAACTTTAAATGCGTTTTTCTCAAAACTTCATTTGCTAGGTCCCTTTTCTCGGAGAAGGTCACATATAATGATGAATGATTTTGTACAGTCTCTTTTTTAGGATTTTGAATACTGTTTATTGTGTTATTTAGATCAGAAATAAAACAATTTGAGTTTGGAATATCCAAAGTTAAGTCTTCATCGGAATCTATCGGACTTACATTTAAATCTTCATAACCAAACGATTATAAAAGTGTTCGGAAAAAATAAAAGAGACCAAGTAACCCAGTTGGTGATGTAATTAAAAAAACCGGTTAACCGAACAAAAAAGACCGGTTTTCGGTTTTCTTCGAATTTACAAAATATTTGAAACCGATCGGTTTTTTAAAAAAAGAAACCGGTTGACCGGTTTTCGGTTTCGGTTTTTGAATACTCTAATCATTGGTCTGTGACGCATTAATTGCCAGGGAAAGTTTGTGGTTTTTATTGTCTTATTAGAGAGAAAATTTACTACAAATTGTAATTCTTTAATCATTTTAATTCAAACTAGTTTAAAAAAACAAAAAGTTTTTGAGAAAATTAATAAAAAGTCATATTTTCTCCTTGTAATCCCTTTTTCAAACTTTAGGGCCGATGCGGCACATCTTCCCGATAACGAGTTATCCTAACTTTTTGCAATGCCCCAATGCACATACATATATGAGTTAAAAACAAAAATGTGATCACATAAATTCATGTATGAATTCATCGATTTAAAATTTTTTCGAACATACATACACTCACCAAAAAAAGTCTGTAATGGCAACTGAAAATTTTGCTGTTATTACGGGAAATTCTGCTAATTTGAGCCCAGCGGTATTTTTTGCTAATCTTAGCAACACATGTCTGCTGACGTATAGTACAATGAAATTAGTAGAAAAATTAGTAGCCGCTACTAAATTTTAGTAGACTTTTTGTAAAGTGGAATTTAAAATCTGTTTGCTAAAATCAGCAAAAAAAAAATTACTAAATTTTATTAATATTGGTAAAAGGCTTTGATTTTTTTTCTTATCGAGCATTAAAAATTTTGAATATATTTTTTAAAAAACGAATTAATCATTTTGTTTTAATTTGGTAATTTCTGTTTGAAAAATATTTTTTTTTTTACTTTTAAGGTTAAATTTTAATTGTTTTTAGGGCGGATTTTTAGAACTAAAAAAACCTTTTTAGTGCTATTTTAAGTGGATGTCCTTTTTTTTAGACATCAGTCGGTATCTTCACTTCCAATCCCTTTTTTAATATATGTAACATTTTAAGGAAATTTAAGTTTGTAGGTGTAAGTTTTAATTAGAAATAACATTTTCTTCAATAACCACTTTTTTAAAATTAGTAATATTTTTTGCTAATTTTAGCAAATCGGTTTTCAAAAATTTGTAAAATGATTTCTGAAATTAGCAACAAAAATTTGTTAATATTCTGTAAAAATTCTGTAATTTGTTAAATGTAAATAGCAAAAAGATTTGCTAAATAATAATTTTTTACTAAAAATCAGTACAAAAATAGTAGAGTGGGATTGAAAACCGTTTACAAATTTTTCTACTAACTTTTTTTTCTGAGTGTATATATTGGTTAAAAATTAAAAATAGGATCATATATATTCATATATGAATTCAAGTTTTATCATATGTGAAACAATATACACTCACCAAAAGAGTCTGTAATGGCAACTGAAAATTTTGCTGTTATTACGGGAAATTCTGCTAATTTGAGCCCAGCGGTATTTTTTGCTAATCTTAGCAACACATGTCTGCTGACGTGTAGTACAATGAAATTAGTAGAAAAATTAGTAGCCGCTACTAAATTTTAGTAGACTTTTTGTAAAGTGGAATTTAAAATCCGTTTGCTAAAATCAGCAAAAAAAAATTACTAAATACTATTAATATTAGTACAAAGTTTTAGATTTATTTTTTTTATCGAGCATCAAAAATTTTAATTATATTTTTTAAAAGATGTTTTATACAAAATGAAAAAAAAATCAAAGGCTAAAAAATCTTAAAAATTCTTAAAACATAAACGAATTTATCATTTTGTTTTAATTTGGTAATTTCTGTTTTGAAAAATATTTTAGTCAATTTTTTTTTTTTTTACTTTTAAGATGAAATTTAAATTGTTGTTAGGGCTGATTTTTAGAAATAAAAAAACTTTTTAGTGCTATTTTCAGTGGATGTCCTTTTTTAGACATGAGTCGGTATCTTCACTTCCGATCCCTTTTTTAATCCTATGTAACATTTAAGTTTGTATGTATAAGTTTAAATTATTAGAAACTAGCTGACCCGGGCAAACGTTGTTTTGCCTTCAAATTTTATTTGTACTGCAAGTCTGGTTCCGTTGCAAAGTCAAAGGCAAAACAACGTTTGCCCGGGTCAGCTAAAACTAAAACTAAAAACAAATTAAATATTGCGCCATCTGTCGGACGAACTTTAAACCACACAGAAACACTCCTCACGCCCCATAGAGCATGTACATAAAGTTTGGTCAAAATCGGTGCAGTAGTTCTTGAGTTTAGCGATCACGAACATGCACGTAATTTTTATATATATATAGATTTGTACAATATATATATATATATTATATATATATATATCTAACTTTCCGGTGAGCTTCTTTAAATTTTCTTTCCGTAAAAACCAAGTTCGGGCCATAACAAACATTTTAAAAAAAAAAATTAGCCAAATCGGTCCATCCGTTCCCGAGTTATGCGCTTACCAACGAACATCATTTCATTTTTATTTATATTTATTATTATTATATATTTATATAGATAGATAACATTTCCATCAATATCGACTTTTTTAAAATTAGTAATTTTTTTGCTAATTTTAGCAAATCGGTTTTCAAAAATTTGTAAAATGATTTTTGAAATTAGCAACGAAAATTTGTAGATATTCTGTAAAAACTCTGTAATTTGTAAAATGTAAATAGCAAAAAGATTTGCTAAATAATATTTCTTTTACTAAAAATCAGTACAAAAATAGTAAATTGGGATTGAAAACCTTTTACAAATTTTTCTACTAACTTTTTTTCTGAGTGTATTTCACATATTTTAATACATGGTACCATGTAAAAATCAAAATATATATGAACATACGTGCTCATACATGGGCTTGATATGTTCATACATGGGCGAACATGGTAACATGGGTCTATGTATGGTTCAATATATGACTATACATGATTTTATATATGACTATAGATCTTCGGATCAAAAGTTTGAGGGTATATGGCCTTATTTGTTTATATATGAGATTATGTGTGGTCATATATTGAGCAAAACATGAACGTATATGATTATGTATGTTCACATATATTTCGATTTTTACACGGGTCGTATGATTTCATATATGCCAAATATATTCATATATGGAACCATGAAATATGAGCATATATGAAATCATGTATGTTCATTATTACCATATATTATCATATTTATTTTTATGGGTAATAAAAAAAACAACAATCTTCTTGAAAACAAGAGCTAACCTAGAACAGTTATCACCACTCAATTCAGAGTACTCGAATTAGGTTTATCCACCGGGTGCAACCTTGTGCCTCGCTTGTTACATTTTTGAACGAGCACATTGTAATTAGCCTAAAATTGCTATTAATTTCCCTTTTTAATTTTATATCCTCAACAACCATTTAAACTGGTATTAAACAGTAACCTTGAACAATTAATATCGTTATTCAAGCATTAATAATATCGTACAAATATGAGAGCATTTTTGTACACAGCAATTTGACTTGTTTTAATGAGGGTAATAGAAGGGCGATAGCCAGGAAGGTGAGTACAAAATAAATACAATGTGCCTACATTTTAAACCATCACCCAAGAAATTTAAACGTTTGCATATATTGTACTTTGTAGACAATATAATTTTTTTGAAGCTAGTAGACGACTGTACAATCCAATATGTCGTCGGTAAGGAGAGCGGATACGGACACGTTTTCTATCGATTGCATATACTACTAATAAAAATAAAAACAAAATCAGAACATACAAGTCCACTAAACCCTTTTCGTCTTTGTTTCCTATAGTATGAAATTTAAGAAGAAAAAGAATATAACAGCAATCAAACATAATCATTGGGGAAACTATTTTGTAGAGTTCGTAAAAAACACTGAAGAATTGTTGAAAAAAGGACAACGACTACTTAAGCAAACGCATGCGCTTCGATGAATACGCCAAACGTCCTCGTGTGACCAACATCGTAAATATACTCTGTATGTAGCAGTAAAAATAACAAATACTTGTACAATAGAGTGAGCCAAATCTAAAAAAATAGTAGTGTGGAATTGTTCTGCATTGGCAGGATAATTTGTGCGAAAGCATTTATTATTTTTTATGATAATCGAACCTAAATTTATTAAAAGCATTTAGAAAACAGCATAAGTTAATAACAACTTTTAAGAATTTTATAAAAATCTGAAATTAATGTGTGTTGTGGATGGGAAAATTGCACTTCGATTAGATTTTTTGCAATTTGTCATTAACATTTACAACTTTGCTTTAAGTTTCGACCCACTCTATTGTACAGTTTTATAAATTTATTTAGAGATGCCAGTTATGGGGATTTTTCACAAAAAAAAAAAAAATTACCAGAATTTTCAACTATTTGTACGGGCTTTTTTACGAGTGTTGAAAGTGTGCCAGAGAATTGGTTGTTTTTGTGCTAAACTCAGGCAAAAATCATCGATTAAATAATTGGAAGTAAAATTGGTTCTACAACTGGTTTTTTGGAGTATATAATTTCGCTGGGTAAATTTTTATAATTTTTTATACTGTATTATTTATTTTTAAGTTGGGGGTGACGTATGATGAATATTTACTTTAATTTAGTTCAATGTAAAAAATTAAAGAGTATAAATTTAAGTTTCATATTTGTTGTAGTACCTACATATTTTATGAAATTTTTTCCTTTATCTTTCACACAGGGATACAGTGAAAAATTATAATTTAAATATATTGCCTAATCATTAACTATTTATCAACATAGATTCTATTGTAGATTTAAAATTGATTAGAACAAACATTTGAAATTAACGGCTTCATAAGCTTTGTTTATTGAATACTTTAAGAATTAAATTTCAAAACAAATAAAAATAAAGGATAAATTGATAAATTTCATTGATGTTAGTCTAATTGTGTGTTATTTTCAGGTTTGTTAATTTGTTTCCAAACACTCAATATAAAGTAGGCAATCATTAAGCATTAGCCCAAAAGGGGCATGGATACTGAAGATGGTTGTTAGCGATAACCGAAAATACTAGTATTCTACCCTGCTGGCTCTGATGGTATTTTTTGAATTTTTTCTCTATAATTTACTTATAAAATTGTAATGTTTCTTTGCGTTTAAAAAATTTAAAAAAGAATACGATTATATTATCTAAATATCACACTAAATATCATTAATTTACCAAAATAACAAATCAACAATACATCAAAAACTCTTTTTTCGAATTTGTAAAAAAAATCTAATTTTGTTTTATATTGTATATTGTTTTGTATTGTATATATATGTACATATATGCATATGTTATATTAAATTTAAAATTTCAATGGTAACTGCAATGGGATTTTTTTTGTTTTTTTATACACACATCTTGACTTTTTCTGTGTTACCCAGCCATAGGGGCCGATGGATAACTTAAAAAATTAAAAATAATTGGTTACCTAAATGATTACGAAGAGGTTAAAAATAATTGGTTACTTTGACTTATCATTTTTTAACATTAACTGTCCACTTAAAATCTTCAGTTTTTCAAATCAATTGAGACTTTTCTACAGAAATACAAACTAATAAAAACACGAATGCTAGAGTTTTTGAAACAAAAATGCTTATTATCAATAGATGGCAGTATTTTTTAGATTTTACAGAAGTGTGCGGTATAAATAAATGCACATCCCGCAGTTTAGAATGGAAACAAATATGTGGGCATATATTGCAGCGAACGTCAAAATTATCTTATCTTCTGTGTGGAAAATTCGATTTCGTAAATATTTATTGCTGGCAATTTATGTTGCAATAATTCTCCGGCAATATTCGTTATCAATTATTGCTTTTACTTAAAACTCAGCTGTCATTTTCGTTCGACAATTATAAAAAAGGCGACACAAAAAAAAAATTAAACAAAAGATGATGGAATTTAAAAGAATTAAATAAATTTTAACAAATTATGAGAAAAACCAAATAAAATTAACATTTATTCTGCCGACGCTTTGTACTTATTGCTAAGATTTTTTTCTCAAATATGGGATACAAATTATTTATCAAATATAGATTTTAATGCTACGTATGATTTCAATTAATTTAGTTTTAAGAGTCATTATTTTATGTTAAATTGTAATGCATTACGTAACCAACTGTCGGTGACTTATTACTTTATGTTTCAAAATAATGCTGAAGGTAAGGAGTATACATTACAAAGTAATGTACTATTCAACCAACTATTAGTTGAAGGTAAGTAGTATACATTACAAAGTACTGCATTATGTATCCAAGTATCAGTAATTAATTGCTTGTTGTTGAATAATAATGATATAAGTAAGGGGTATACATTACAAAGTCATGCATTATGTATACAATTATAGGTAACTCATTACTTTATATTGAAAAATAATAATATAGGTAAGGAGTACACATTACAAGACAATGCATGAGCTTATCGTACCAAAGTTTTTCTGGGTATTTTTGCTAATTTATAACGTGCGTTTTAAACCTCCGTACATTTATAATATGGTTACTAAAACTTTTTGGATACATAAATTTTGAGTTTTGAGAAACACTCAAAATGATTATGATTTAAGTTAGAACGTGTTATCATTGCTATACAAAATTTATTTATATATATGAATTTCTACACTGATAGAATTTTGTGTGTTGTATTAATAATTTTCGTTCATTAATACAATAATCCAAAAGAACGATTTCATTGAATCAATTAAATATGTATATTTAATTAAATCAATTTTAATGAAAGCGATCATTGATCTAATTAAATATTTTTTTTGTGCACGAATTTTTATACCCTCTACCATATATGGTGAGGGTATATATCAGTTTGTCCTTCCGTTTGTAATATGTCGAAATATAGGTTTAAGACCCCACAAAGTATATATATATTCGTGATCCTTATGCAATTTTAAGTCGATTTAGCGATGTCCGTCTGTCTGTCCGTCTGTCTGTTGAAATCACGATCACGACGCGAAGACGCAAGCGGGGGTGCCTATTTTTACCCAGATTATTGAACATCCTCCCGAGGAGTTTGGTATTTAAAATGAGCAAAATCGGTCAAGCGGTTCAAAAGTTATGAGTGAAAATGTGAAGGTACCTCTAAATTTTCCATACAAATTTGTACAATTTTTCTGTATCTATTTTTTTTTTCTGTTAAGTAAGTAAAAATGTTATTAAGTCTTCTTATTGTTCGATTACATTTATTGTCTTACATACTATGATAACAAAGTTAACGTAAAAATGAACAATGTTAAAGTCGCTAACAGAGCAGACCTCTGTGAATAACATAAATTGACAAAACATATTCATATTACAGTTCATGCAAAATTTAGTATATACGTATATCATCTTCATCCCCTTTGGTGGAGGGTTTCAAAGATTCGGCACAGCCGAATTTAGCCCTTTTTTACTTGGTTTTTATTCTTCGTTTTGGTTTTTATTTCTTCGTAAACGTAAAATTTCATATAAAATGAATGTTATATATGTATGTAATTTTAAAATTTATTTAAATTTTCATATTTAATAATAATGAAAACAAATCGAACGGAACTATTTTAACCAGTAATGAAGTTTCAAACAGTTATTTAATTTTTTTTATTAAATCAGAGAATCCATTTTAATGAAACAGATTCATTAATACTATGAACCAAAACTCTCTATGTATATGTGGTGTATTAGGAAATTTTACACCATAACCGCGGAATAATATTGAATACATTTTTCTGGTAACACTACTACAATAATAATGCCACTACTACATGTAGGTACTCATCATTATCAACATCCATTATATTAAACATTTTGGGGGGGACATGATGAAACTTGTTTTGGTTTCGAAAAAAAACATAACGAAAAAGAAGTTGTGCTGCTACAAAGGCAAAAGGAATTCTCTGTAATAAGGATAAATATTTTGTTTTTATATATTACGCTGAATTTAAATTAAAACTGGAGCTTATTAAATAATCCAAGAAATATAAAAAATATAAATGATGGATTTATAAAGAACAGTGTTTATAAGAACTGAAAAAAATTGTAATTAAATGAATATTTAAGAGATATTTAATATTGTGAATATAATAATACAAAATATCGGAAAGTAGTACAATTATATATTAATATTTACATACAATTGTATGGTATGTACAATAAAAAACGGCATTTACTATCTACTATATATTTGTATATGTATGCGTTTGTGTAAGTGTTTATATATTTGTTTTATATACTTTTATAGTAGTACCAAAATACACGCATATGTACATAATTATTTATATACAAAATGAATACTCGTGTTTTTTGTATTCTATACGGATATATTATGTTGTGCATGTGTATGAGTGTGTTTGTTCTTGTGTACATTCAGATTGCCTAAATACATTTGCACGTGACCCACTAAGGAAACAATTGTTTGTTTTTGTTTATTTTTGCACCTTAATATCAATCCATTAACAACAACAATAACTGCATTATCATCATCGGAAATAAGAACAGGCGTACACTTAAAATAGTTTGTAAGTTAAAATAACAGAAAATGCGATTTACAAGCAATGATATTTCATTTAAAAACCCGTCTACTTAATTTTCATTTAAATTAAATGCCTTTTGTTAGTTATTTTTAAATGTTGATAAAATAACTGACACATCCGTAAGAAACAAATAATATATTGAGTTAAAAAAAATGTTAAAATTTTACCTACCAATTCCTTAAAAAATAAAAGTTTTTAATATTTATTTGAAATTATTTCTGTTTTTGTTTTTTTAATCTACAAAATGTATGTGTATGAATTTCTTGTAATTTGAATTAGAAAAATTTTGTATATAAAAAAACAATTTAAATAAAAAAAAATTGGAATTTTTTTAATATTTTTTTTGAAACAGACATCAAACAAAAATTTAATTTTAAAACAACAGCAACGGGTACAAATAAACCACAAATTTCCGATTTGTGGGTAAATTTTTATTAAATTTCAAACAAATAAAAAAAATAAATGAAACTGAAAAAATCGGTAAATGATAGTAAATCATTTCGAATAAATGTATAAAAAAGTTATATTATAGAAATTCAAGTTACATACCACGCTTTTTACGCATTTGTTTTGATTAGCTTTAGCGTAAATTTGTTGAATAAAATAATTTTAAAATAAAGAAATTCGTGTTTTTTACAGCTTCAATTAGTTTTTACTCCATTGTGTAGTTTTTAAAATAAAAATAACCTATCAAAATCAGCTGATCTGTTCGTACGCTGCTTTTGACGCTTACAAAAGTAGAAAGTATACCTACTTTACGCGTCAAGGCATTCTACGCTTTGGTACTATGTAACTTGCAGCATACAATTACACTGATTCTACTTTTTTGACAACCGCGTATGACGCAAAGAAGCGCAGCATGCGTGGTATGGACTTTCAGCTTTAATGTTAAATGCATACAAAAATCACTAACACACACAAAGCTATTGTATACGTATACGTTTTATGCCAGATGAATTATTCTCTTGTGTTTTAAAAAGGACAAAAATTGTGCGGCTTAAATACTAGTCTGGTGTGTTCTAGCTCACTGAAAAGTTAACCATTTTTTTGCTGTCAAATTTGTAAATTTGTTTACACTCAAAAAATATTTACACTTAAAAAAACGTTAGTAATATTATCTAAAAATCTTGTAATTACTACAGAAAAATTTATTATTTTTTGCTGTCAAATTTGTTAATTTTAGCAAAATAAATCTGATATGAAATTATGGGTTTTTATTTTTTGAATCTTTCTTATTTATTAAAAAACTTCATACATATGTGAATAAAAAAGCTTTTAAAAATAAAAACTGCAATAGATTTTAATAGCTTTTGTAACAATGGGAGGTTCTGTTTATTACTATTTTTTTAATAATACTATGTTTTTCGTACTTAAATGACAATGAAAGGCAATTATAATTAATTATATAACTTTATTTGATCTTATTTTAATATTTATATCTTATTTATTAAGTTAAATTTCTCTTTTTTATAAAAATTCTTATTTTATTTTCAATATTTCGCTAACGATTTGTTAGCATCTTCAGGAAAACAAAAATTTTTATAAAAAAAAGATCTTTAGCTTAATAAATAAGATATTAATGGCAATTATAATTATTATTCATTTGATTCAAATATTGATTGCAAATATTCCATATGCTGTTCTGTGTTGCTTCTGCAACACAGGAGTCTTTTGACTCCTTTGATCATTTATAACCACAAGCGGTCATTTACCCTCAAATTTCGGATTCGAAGATATATGGTCATATATGAAATCATGTATGGTCATATATTGATCCATACATGGACGTATATGATCATGTTCGCCCATGTATGAACATATACAAGCCCATGTATGAGCACGTTTGTTTAAATATATTTCGATTTATACATGGGATGTCAATAAAAAATTCATATATGGTAATGTATGATATCATGTATTAAAATATATGCCATATATTGTTTCACATATGATATACATTTTAATACTTGAATTCATACATATATGAATATATATGATCCTATTTTTAATTTTTAACTAATATTTATATGTATGTTTGTATATAATTGTATATTGTATTTTTGTATATAATTGAATTAGAAAAATCTAAAATCGATGAATTCATACATGAATTTATGTGATCATATTTTTGTTTTTAACGCAAAAAGTTAGGATAATCCGTCAGTGTTAAGACTTTTTCATTTTCCAACTGAATGGAAGCATGCTAAAATTATAATGGTGCCAAAACCTAATGAGCCGGAAAACACTATTAATTCTTACGGACCTATAAGTTTATTGCTAATTTTGTCCAAACTGTTTGAAAAACTTTTACAAAAAGGATTAATACCAATTTAAGATGCATTACAAGTAATGCCCGATCACCAATTTGTCTTCCGGCCTAATCACGGAACATCTGAGCAATGCTATAGCGTTGTTAAAACAATAAGGGAGGATCTAGAAAATTAACAAAACTGTTCTTCAGTATTTTTGGATGTCAAGCGTGCTTTCGACAGAGTATGGCATAATGGACTGTTATTTAACCTTAAACATTTATTACCAGCGCCATTTCTTTTAATTAAGTCCTATTTAAATGATCGTACTTTTTATGTCAACATTAATGACGAAAATTCTGAAATCGGCTCTATAAATTTTGGTGTGCCTCAAGGGAGCGTCTTGGGCCCAATACTTTATTTATTATTCACGTTAGATATGCCAACTAACAACGATGAAGTGATTGCGACATATGCAGACGATACTGCCATTTTGTCTTCTAAGCATTCTGTTGCAGAAGCAACTGCAACTGGAACTCATTTAAAGTTGGCTAAATAAATGGAATATAAAAGTAAATGCTGACAAATCAGCCCATGTCACATTCACACTTAGAGATGGAGATCCTTCAACTGTTTTGAATGATGTCACTATACCTAAATCTAATTGTATAAAATATCTTGGATTAAATATAGACAGGCGACTAACATGGAGAAACCACATAGAATTGAAACGTAAACAACTTGATTTGAAAACAAGGCAAATGTATTGGCTTCTTGTTCCGAAATTCTAACTTAGTTTAGATAACAAATTAATACTCTACACAACAATTTTAAGACCTGTATGGACTTATGGTATACAATTATGGGGAACCACTAGTTACTCTATAGATAGATATTCTACAAAGGTACCAATCAATAACTTTAAGACTTATAACAAAAGCACCTCGGTTCGTAAGAAACAACACTATACACAACGATCTTGATGTTCCTACAATAAAATAATAAGCTGCCATAATATTTGCCGTTTATTGTTTTTCACTTTTGAAGGAAATCGGTGTGCAGTATCCCGCGTGCATCCCAAAAAACTGTTGCCATCACCTTATTGGCGGACAAACTTACCTTGGCCTTCTTCGGAGCCGGTTCACCCGTAAAAACCCATTGTTTAGACTGCTGCTTGGTCTCCGGAGTGTTGTAATTGATCCATGTTTCATCCACAGTTACAAAACGCGGCAAAAACTCATTCGAATTGCGGTTAAACAACTCCAAATAATACTTTGAAGTTGTCACACGACTACGTTTATGGTCAATTGAAAGCAAACGCGGCACCCATCTTGCAGACAGTTTTCTTAAATCGAACTCATCATTTAAATCGAAACCACACTGCCATATGAAATGGCTATGGCATCAACAATCTCACGCACTTTTACTCTTCGAACGGCCAACACCAAATCGTGGATTTTTTCGACATTTTCGGGTGTATTGACCTCAATTGGCCGTCCAGAACGTTCAGCGTCATTTGTACTTGTGCGACCACAACGAAAGTCAGTTAACCACTTTTTTACCATTGAAATCGATGGTACAGAGTCCCTATAGTATTTATCAAGCTTTTTCTTGGTTTAATTGGCGGGGTTTTCGCAAAAAATTATGCTTAATGAGCACTCGAAATTTACTTTTTTCTATTTTTAAAAAAATCCACGAGGTTGTATGTTTTGAACAGCTGTTAAACGCAAAGTAAATGACGGAACTTGCTCAAAATTTGACAGTAGTTTATTGACAGGTCGTACTTGATGGGAGCAGTGTTGCATTTCATATAACTATGAGGGAAGTTCGAAAAGTCAAGGACTTATTGATCCGCCCTCGTATTTTAGGCTGATTTTACTTGATTTTTCAAAACTTTTATAAAAAACTACAAAACTGCATAAATTCTGATCCTCGTGAAATTTTAAACTAAAATATAAAAAATGATTTAATAAAAAAATTAAAAAAGTTCATCAGAACTATTTTGTCAATTTGAATAAATACTTTAGATTCAAAAAATATACGATATACATCGGGTTTGTATCCAAATCACTACATTTGAAATATGAACATATGAATTCTTTTGGAAGTACCTTAGAATAACACCAAAAAATCATAAAAGAATGTTAACTGAAGTTTAGGAAGCAATGAAAGAGGTTATAGTCACAGAATGACCACCATTTTTAGTGGGTATTTAATATTCGAGATATCGTTGATTTGGAACTGAATATTTTAAAGATTTTTTTTTTTTTTTTTGGTGAAAGTCAATTTTGAAAATCATTTAAAATTTTGGACTTTACAACAGAATTATATTTATTTTCAGCAATTTTGCACTAAAATTACTATGACAAATATTAACCTTTCTACACCTAATTAATACTGTTAAAATGCAAAAGTTCTGTTCTATATAACAAGAATCAACACTCAGGAACTTCTTCTTACTAATTAATGCTTTGCTTTCTTTGCAATAGGGATAGCGAAGAAATAAAAGATGGTTCCCCTTCCACTGTTAAGGTTTTTTTTACTTCGGTGGGGTTAAGTGCTATAGAAACACCGAACGCGGGCGCTGTGATATGTATGAAAAATATAAATTATTTTTCTAAATTGATGTTGCCTTTGCAGGGGATCGAATCCGCAGCCTACTGTGTAACAGTCCAACGCGCTAACCATTACACCACAACGCCCACATTAAAAACTAAAGGGAATGAATTTTTCAGTGTTAATTGCTTCGTTAGGAGTAAGAGAAATGAAAGTTGTAAATAATTTGATCATCTAAATTTCGAAAAGGTTTTTTATTATTTGTTTAACAAAAACAATAAATAATATTTGCAAAACAATAAGTACTTAGTAACGAAGAGTTATCAAAAGAAATTAAACTAAGAAATGCGATCACAGTTCCAAATTTTTTTAACATATATAACCATATATGACTGTATTTGAACATATGTGAACAATTTCCATTGGGAAACCAGGTATGTATTTTTAGAATTTGGTATCAACATCAGAAAATAAATAAAGCCCATACTGCCACTGTTGGCAGTGAGACTAAAGGCAGTATAAAGATAGAATGGCTTTCAACATGACCACAGACAACTCAAATCTTTTTTTGAAAAAAGATTTTTGATTTTTTAGATTTTATTTATTATTTTAAAAAATAACTGTACATATTTAGGATAACGTTTAAAATTCATAAATTTATCATGCTACCAAAAATATTAGTATACAAAAAATGTGCGAGTATGTAAAACAATTGCACAAGAATTTAATGCTAAAGATAAATTACTTTCAGTATGACGTGTAGGCGTGGTTTTGCGATAAGCTGAAAATAATACCCGTCATATTATTATTTTACTACATAGTTAGTATGTAAAATATAAACTTGAGCTGCGGGTCTTTTGCCAGCCGCAAATATTGAACAAATCTTAAATTCCTTATCAAACCAACAATGCACTACAAATACTCAAATGGAAAAAATCTCAAACTCATTTTATTTCATAAAAAATTATTCACTATTTAAGATCTCGTTACGTCTGAGTTATTCCACATTCGTAATTCATTTCTACCAGAGTGGACAACTAAGATCGTTTGGAAAGTTCTAACAATCATCCATATAATTTTTGTTTTAATATTTGTGCTACTCGATAAAATCAAAGTGCAAGTGCAATTAAAGATAAAATTAAAGTTGAAGTGAAATTAAAGAAATTTACAAGACAGTCCATCATTTGGCAACCTAGCTGTTTTAAGTTTGTTAGCTGCCTTGTGAAGGGCTTCCTTGTAATTTCAATACAACTAAAATAAGAATATATTAAGATTTAAAAATTAGGAGCCATTCACATTGCTGGATGGAGTAATCCAAGCCGCAGAGTGGAGTGTACTAAAATAAAGGTAGCATGTTACAAACAATATGTTAGCTCGAATGAGAAAGGAGCAAAATTCACTCTGCAGATTGGAGTACTCTATAACTGTGAATGGACCTTTATAGTGAATATATAAGATTCAATGATTTCCGGTAAAAAGTATTACAGACTAAAGTCTTTATTTAAATCTTATTTTTTTTTATAAAGTCCTATTCGATTGTAATATAAGAAATAATTTACGTATACAATTCCGAAACGTGTTTGTTAAATATAAATTTCATGATTCATTCGTGGTAAAAAAATTTTAATATCGGTTATGTGTTGCTTAGAAACCGCAATTTAAAAATAAATATAAATTCTTCTTGGTACACGTATGTTTTAATATGAATGTGGTTGTTTGATCTATTTTAATATGTCCTTTAATTATAATATTATTGAACGTAATTTAAAATTTTAAAATTATAAATGTGGATTTGAAATCAAAATTTTTTTATTTAACCATATAGAAAAACGGGACACTAATTTTGCGAAACAAACAAAAAATTTAGTCCTGGTTAATTTATGTAAAATATTGAAAGAAAATGTTTTGTTAACTCCCCTAAACTTTTAAGCCTTAATAGAAAAAATGTATATGGAAATATCTTTTGTTAAAGTTAAACTCTGGTTACCGTTTAGATAATTACCCACCCTTAAAGTGGTTAATTAAATAAAATAAAATTTTTTAATTAGGAAATTATATTTTTAAAAATCAGACCTTACATTTTAAAATATAATTTCTTGATTCAATTAATAAATATGATTTTGTTTCTAACGAATCGATTTGTTAATTGAATAACACTGTGCAACACTACATCGAACCAAAAGCTGAAATCAACATAAAAGTTTTGTTAACTTTTAACAAAACTAATTGTTAAAATAATTATGTTTTACTCAAATTAATGTGTGTCTTTCTAAAATCAACAAATTTTATCAAAAATGTACTTTATTATTGTCGGCACAAATACTTTTCGGAGAAATCATCATCTTGACAAATATTTGTTTGTTAAAATAACAAAACTTAATTTGTTAATTCTAAAAAAATTGATAAAGTATTGGAGCTGTGGGAATAATTCAGCGACGCTACGTTGTTGGTGTTGCAGCTTGTCATCGGAAAAATATTTATAAATTAATATAAAAGTGTTTTAACTAGGGCAACATAAAATTAAGCTCGATTTATGGGAAAACAATTATTTTAAACTACACTTGTTATGGCTGATTTTTGCTGCAAGAGTTAAATTTTGCCTTTTTTATAAAAAAGGTATATTTTTGCTAATATTTTTCGCTTTGTTGAAAATTTAAATCATAAGAATGCAGAAAAATAAGTTTAAAGAAGCGAACCTTATGCACTGATATAGAAATACTCTTATATATAAATACTAGTGCTCGGTTAGGGTATTAAGATATAATTTGTAATTATATGTTTTATAAAATAAATAAATAAATAAATAAATAAATACACAATTCTGCATTAATGAAAAAGCTTTTTGGGCAACTTTCAAATATTTTTCGAAAATTTTAATGAAGTTTTGGACAAATATAAATTATTTTCGGATAATTTAAAAATTGGTTGCACAATTTTAAAACATTTTTAGACAATTTTAAAATATTTTTGAACAATTTTAAATAATTTTTGGACAATTTTAAAACCTTTTTTTTTCCTTTAACAAAATATTTATTTTATTAATTTATTTAATCAATACAGTACAACAAGAACTAGTCTTATCTAATAGTACTGGGGAGATAATTGCACAATACGATTTTTGTTAGAAAATAAAATAATATTTAAATTTACAATTTTAAAGAAAAGGTAATGAAAATAAATAAATATGAAATGGAAAAATGTTGTTGTAAATCAAAATTATATAAAAATTGTTATATCATGTTCACATTTAATTAAATTGAAAAAGAAATAATATTTCTAAAATTATTGTCCTAAGTGCTTCAATATTGCAATTTTGAAATGCTTTGCATTGCTTATGGTTTGAAGTTTGCGCCAAAGGTTTATGGCATTGGAAACAAAGTGTCTTTTGGTTATATCTTTTCTAAAGCGAAATGTATTTATTCTGTATCCTCTGGCAGACCTTGAAAAGATTATTCTTTTATACAGGTATTCAGGTTGTTTTGTGTGAATTACTTTTTGGAAAAATAGTAAAGTTCGCAACTTTAACAAGCTATCAATTGGTAAGTTACATATTTGTCGTGAATACTGTGAGATTCTGCTTCGCCTACTGCGACCAACCACATATCTAGCATTATTATTGTACGTAACGTTAAGCATATTCGTACTTAATCTATCACAGCTAGCGAATAGTTCACATCCGTATAATAGTGTTGGCAATAAATAAGACTTTGCAAGTAACATTCTAATATTAAAAGGTGTATAATACTGCGACATCCAAAGGTTTCTTAACATGGCATAAGTTCTGCCACACATAACATTTATGTGCTTAGACTAGTCTAGTTTCTTGTTGAAAATTACACCTAGGTTCTTGGCGGTTTCATCTATTTTAATTACAGAATTTCCGATGAGAATTGGTGGTAAAAAAGCTGTTGAAGATTCGGTTTTACCAATTAACATGGCCTTTGACTTCAGTGCATTAATAGAGAGTCCGTTTGCCAATGCCCAATTTTTAATATCACCGAGATCATAATTAATTTTTGTGATGCAATCATTGACATCGGATGGTTTACAACTTATAAAAAGTTCTACATCGTCTGCATACATATGTATTCCACAAAAACTGAGTTGGGAAGGCAAGTCATTAGAATATAGTACATACAATAATGGACCTAGTATGGAACTCTGCGGTACACCTCTCGTAGTTGAGCAGCTACAAGAAATATTAGAGCCATGGTACACTGCTTGACTTCGGTCACACAGGTATGAATATATCAGCTTAACGGCAGTTTCTGACAAATGAAGCAAGCACCTTAATTGTTGGCAAAGAATTGAAAAGTCTGCTGTATTAAATGCTTTAGATTGACCAAGCAGAATGAGAAATGATACCATACCGCTATCGATGTTGGCTCTTAGATGCTCTGAAACTTCAATTAAGGCAGAAGTACAACTGTGTTTTGATCGGAAACCAGGTTGGCTGTTTGTAAGAAGAGAGTTTTCATATAAAAATTGGTTCATTTGTGTTTGAAATAGCCGTTCAAAGACTTTAGATAAATAAGGAAGTATAGGTCGATATGTATTGTCAGCTTTTGGTAAAGGAGTAATTTTTGCGTGTTTCTACGCAGATGGAAAAGTGGATGTAGTAACAATCGTATTAAAAAAATGTGTAATATACATGAGAGTATAAAGAATTTTTAACTTAATAAATTTTGGGTGAATCTTATCACATCCCACTGAATTAGATTTAAAACTTAAGAGAGATTCTAGAACATCTTCTTGAGAAAAATTCATGAAGTTAAAATATAGCGTGCCATTAGCATTATCATAGTTGGCATCTGTGGAGTTGGTATTATTATCGTAAAAGTTTATATTAACTTCAGGCATTGAAATATTAGTAAACTCATAATTTAGTTGATTTATATCAATTGCATTATCGATTTTAGCAGAACTATTAAAAATACCCATATTTTTGATTTCTCTCCACTTCTTCTTCGAACAGATAGCTGACTCAAACTTTTGGACAATTTAAAACAATTTTTACACAATTTTAAAATTATTTTAAAGCATTTTTACAAAATTTTAAAATTATTTTGGAAAATTCTGAATTAAAGCTGGAAATGGCGTAGTGTTAAATAAAATACAAAGTGCAAAAAATTTGCAAAAATGCATTAAACAAAAATATAAAAATGATTTGATAAAAAAATTATAAAAGGTCTTTAGAACTATTTTCACATTGAAATTTTTGACTTGAATAATCAGAAAACAATGTTTTGAATAAATGCTTTAGATTCAGAAAATATACCGTATAATAACTGATGCTTTAAGAGCAATGAAGAGTGATTTTTTAAGATATGCATCGGGTTTGTATTCAAATCACTACATTTGAAATATGAACATATGAATTCTTTTGAGAGTTCCTTAGAATAACATCAAAAAATCAGAAAAGAATGTTAACTGAAGTTTAGGAAGCAATGAAAGAAGATATAGCCACAGAATGACTACTATTTTTTTTGCTGGGTATGTAAATTTTATTTATATCAGTTTTTTTTCGGAATTGATTGGATCTTAAAATTTCATTTATAATAACTTCGTTGTTTTGAACTGAATATATATTTTTTCAAATAGTTATGTTTAATTAATTTTATTAACAGAGCTTTAGTTAGTTGGTTTTCATTTGAGACTCAGTTGAAATTTAAGAAAACAGTAACTGAGTAATTTTTTAAATTTTGTCAATTTGAGACCATATCAAATTTTCTCTAAATTGTTTAAATGTAAAGAAATATGATAGTAAATCATAGAGAATAAAATTGACAAAAGCAATAAAATACATTATTTCGGTTTTTACTACAAATTATTAATTTGTAATTATTGATTTTTTAAAATAACTGAAAAAATTTACTTTACTGCAATAACACTGTTTTGGTAGTTATAATAATTTTTTAAATAACTGCTTTTGATAACTACAAAAACAACTGTCACAGTAACTGTCGAACTTTTTATATATAAATTTTAGAATACTGAACTAAGGCAATTCTATGATTATATGTATATATTTGAAGGTTGATTTACCCGTAATTGGAGATATGAATTGTCAAATTTTTGTAAATTCTCTTTTGAAAATGACCGCATCTGCAATACTGTGTAAAAACTAGCTTTTAGTAAAATAAAATTATTGAAGAATATTCACAATTTTAATAACATATATTATTTTTTATTATATTGTTGAAAGTTTTTCCGAATATTTGCTGGATTGTATTAACACCAGAACTAAAAAAATATATAAAATACCGTGGTGCTCCTCCTTTTGCCTTTATTCCATCCTCTATTCTAGATGGTATTGAGTCAACAAAGACTTGAAGGATATCATCGGCAGTTTTATCGTACTACACTTTATTCAAAGCTTTCAGCAAGCGATTTTGTACCCTCTGGCTTACTCCAACCACTTTTCGCTTCAAAATGTTTCAGAGATGTTTTATAGGTTTTAAATCAGGGGAGTTTTCGAGACACTCCAGTTAGCGAATTACAATATCATCCAACAATTTTTGTATCTACAAAAAAAAAATAATCAATATTATAGTTTTGTTATTATATTTGAAGTTATTGAACATTAATAGACTTTTACTTACCGATTTGGGACGATGACATGGTACAGAATCGTCCTGGAAAACAAACTCATTACTTTAAGATAAAGGCTGGCAGAAGTTAGTCCTTAATAATTTTTCCATATTTTTCAGCGTTCACGGTTGCTTGAATATGGAATAAGCCCTACACCATCTGACTTTTAAGAAATTTTACTGTTTAAAATAGAGATGGGCACCTGAGCAATTTTTGACTCACGCTCAAGAACCAAAAATTACAACCATGAACGAAGAATTTTCTTTTTAAACTTTTACTCACGTTCACGAAATACTCACGCTTCAAAAATTTAAAATATTTCGAAAATTAAATGAAGTGTTATCATACTTAATACATAAAGGAAAAACAGTCTTGCTGAATTACATTAAAAAAATTAAAAAACTAATATAAGGAGAGCAAGACAAATTTACTCTCAAAATTTAAATTTTCTAAAAAAAGTTCGCGAACAGAAAATTTGCAATAATTTACAAGTTTGTTAAATAGCTGTTTGTAAAACTAAATGCAAAATTAAATTATAACAGGTCGAGATGAAAAAAGAGGATTTTTGTTGTAAAATCATAAGCAGAAACATTTTAAAAGGTTTTCTTATCTTTTCTATAATTCATTTAACAATATTTGTTGCTTTGCATGAATACAAAAACACTAACCCACACAAAGCTATTTATACGTATACATTTTATGCAAGATGAATATCTCATTCCCGTGTGTTACGAAAAGAATAAAAATTGTGCGCTTAAATACTAGTGTGGTGTGTGTTAGCCCATAAAAATTTGACATAAGTAATATTAACACCACAGACTACCCAGACAGAAAACAGCTTATTGAATCAAAATGGCGCTAGAAAGTGAGTTAAAGAAAGTGTCAAAATTGCAGTGATACACAGAAAGGGATAGATATACAAAAAAATATGTACGAGCCAATTTATACGATGCAACTGATTGTGTGCAACTTTCTTTCAAAGTTATGTCTACGAAAACTGAATGTGTATGAAGCAAATAAGAAGAATACATATGAGTGTGAAAGAGAGATAACAGAAACATGCACGAAAAACGAAAACCGTGCCTTTTTTGTTGTCACGCTTGCTTCTCTACCCCATTCGCCAACAAACAACCATCTAAATTGGCTCTAACATACAATTTATATGGCGTTTATGTTTTCTATCTCATTTTGCAAATCAATGCAATGTCAAAATAACCATACGCTTTGAGAATTATTCTGTGGCATATGTCATTGGAAACCTGTCTATGTAGTCTGCGGTTAACACTGTAAACGTTGGCGGTTACACGTACAAGATTATTGCTTTAAATTTTTCTAATATACTGTATGTCAGAATCTCTCGAACTAAAAGCTGTTAAGTAGGATGCACGCCATATTGTATACAATCTTATTTCTAAAATGCCGTCATCAGGAAACAACTGAAAATGCTCGCCTTACTGAAAGTGTTGCAGGAAATAAACACAATCGCAACACATTATTTCTGTCCATTTTTTTTATTGCACAGGCTATTTGTAAACGAAACTACAAAATTTATTTGTGATCTGCAATTTTTTGTAAAACGCAACTTTGTAATATAATATAATTTATGTTTTTGTAATTTGTTTTTTAGCTTTATATTGCGGCAAAATATTTGTAAAACGAAGCTCTAAAGCTTGACATTAGCCAACTTTGATAGCTTGCCGCATAAACACAGCTATTGTATATGTTCAATGAAACAGAAATCCCAACATCTTCTATTCTTTTTTAGCTTATTAAAAATTTGCTGTACAGAGATATGTTTACGATTACGTATGGCTGATCCAGGCTTTAGAGATTACATATCGTACACATACACGGAGAAAAAAGCAATGTTTCTTTTAAGACTTTTTTCCTAGTAGTGAAATAATAGCAATACAAATTCTAAAATGCTTGGGTAATAGATTAAAGTAAATTTTGTTAAACTACGCAAGCTTTTTTATGGTAATTGACTCAAATTCATGTAAAGTTAAATTTACATTAACGGAGAATACTAAAAATCGTGCTGCGGTTAATATAAATTGATCAAGTTCGAAAAAATAAGCTATATATATATTATTTACATTAAAACATAGTAAATGACAAAAGCACTTCGATTTTTCTTCCTCATAAAAAATCAATATGACAGATGTATATATCTTTATATAAAAGCATTATCGTGGTGACGCAATCTAATAAATATTTGGATAAAAACACAAAATTATGAAGAATGTGAGTTTTATCTAATACATAAATATAAAACTTAAATTTTAATTGTATTTCCTTTTTTGCAAGTGTTGGTTTTCTTATGACGCGATACTTGGACATTTTCGAAGACGTAGAACATCGTGTAATCATAAGAAAAAACTGCATCTAGGTATTTACTTTTAAGAATATATTTTTAATTGATATAAAAAATATAATTTTCAATCAAACCATGCTCTTTTATTTACAAAAAGAATTAGTTTATTATAGCTGGAAAAGATTTGATTTTTTTTGAACATTTAAACTCAGCCATTTGACAAATTTGTCGTTAATTGTATGTAGTTGTAAAACTAGAAATTTTGGCATCTTTAACACATTTATTATTCGTAATGGCTCTTGTTGGCGTTGTTAAATCGGTCTTCTTCATACAATTAAAGAGACGTAAATGCAATGTCGGAGTAAAATGGGTTAATATCAGATATGATTTACACGCCATCTAAATCTTAACAAGAAACTAATCTATGTCAAAACACATTTGCGAAACTTCACATATAGATGTCGCTATCTTAGAACTTTTTGATAACAAAATGTTTCTCGTAATCTTTCATTCTACACCACCCATACCACCCCGCAAAATACAAAACAGAATGCTTAACAACAACCCCAATCGCTTGTCTTCCATTTTCGTGTTGTTCGCCTCAAAAGAACGAAAAAATTTTCTATTTGCGTGGAAATGTCATTTTTTGTCTCGTTAAAATTGTGAAAATTTTGTAAAATTAAACAAGTGCAATGTAAATTAGCGCAAGAACGTGGAAACTGTGCAGTTTTTTGTGAAAAATCTAAAAAATTGTCAACAAAATTTACACGCAGGTGCGTAGCGTACGCAGACGTGACAGACGGTAGTCCCACTGGGCCTGCTTGCTCCGTGAAAGAATTGTGAAAAAATTGTGGCATAGATAATAATGGGCAGCACACAAAACTAAAGAGTAAATATATTTGCTTTTTGTTGTGGGGACAAGAATAAAAAACCTATTATGAAAATTAAATGATGCGCGGTCTTATAAAATAATTTCATGCCACTTTTGCGGCCTGGACCATGTCGACGATTCCTTAAAAGTCTCAAATTTTAAAGTTGCCTGAAGGGGGCTCACATAAATTTTCCTGTGTACAAGTGTGTGTGTGTTTTCCTGAATTTCCTCCTTTACTTTTTGGTGAAAAATCGAAACATTCTGTGTGTATCTACACTCCTATGATGATGTTTTTCTTTTGTATGCAATTTCATGGGTTTACGAGAATTTCTGTTTGTGTGATATAAAAGCTGTTAGAACAACAAAAACAATTTATAAGAACAAGGGGGTGGTATTTGGGAGCACCCTATGTTGCATATTATTTTTGTTTATGACAGTGTCTTAAAAGAATTAATTTTTTGTAAGCAATTTTCAGTTTAATCTCTCTCCTAAAAGTATGCAAGAGAAAAACTGAATTTGAAACAGATCTTGATTTTATACTGTTACAGTATACTTCGTATAAGTGAAACAAAAAAACAAGTTATATTTTTGGTTACCCGAATTTTTTGTATTGGAATATGAAATCTATTTCATTTAAAAACGTTCATTGTAAATACAGTGATGGAAAAGTTTTGTTGGCTTTAAGGGGTCAGGGAAGCCTATTAACATATACATTTTCTTTTATGATCCATAAAATTTGACGCCTTCTAAACCCTTTATATATTGGGGAAGAAGTATGAAATTTAACGTATTTTTGTGTGTGTTTAAACTTTTGTTTTTCATTTTTATTTATTTTTTTTTTGTAAAATTTTTGAGTAAAACTACTATGCTTTATTTAAGGAGTAAAACTGATTAAATTTTTGGGGGGAAAAGTGGTATAAACACCATATGTTAAAAACATGATTTGCACAATAATGTATTTGTGTATATAAAACTTATTTTTTTAGCAAAAGTGACAATTGGGGTTTTTTTTGGTAATAGTGTCTTTCTTAAGAAATGAAAAAAATTTCAGTTTCGCAGTTTGAATTATGATTTCAGGCTTTTAAAATCGTTTTTACAGGAAAAACTATTTTTTACTCGAAATTCAATCTTAATTTAAATTGTTAAAATTAATTATTTTTTACGAAATACACAATCACACTAAATCCAAAGTGTCACTTTTAAACACTTGTATATAATATCTTTACTTTGGATATCACTTGTATATAAAATTTCACATGAAATTCATTATTTTAAAAAATATATTTTTTTTAATGTGGAAACTATTACAATTTACCATGCTTGCTTCAACAACAACTATGCTTAAAAATTAAATAAAAAAATTAACTTATTTCCGAAAAATTAGTGGATTTTTAGCAAAAAAAAATATTTTGTTTGGGCATTTACATGTTTTTATACCAGTATTTCGTTCGTAGTTTTGCGAAAAAAAGCTGTCAATATAACAAAATATTTTCCAACTTCCGTGAAATTTTTTTCGCTGTTGTGTTGAAAATAATGAAAGATATACTTACAAACTAATTTATCCTCCTTGTAACAGGTCTATTCTCCAAAGATCTTTTCAGTATAGGGTTGCTAAAATTTGGAATTATTTACCCTTATTACTTAGAAGTTTCGATTTTTCTGTAAATGTATTTAAAACCAAATTAAAAGAAAAAGCCTACTGTGACGATCATTATTTTTTTTTATCTATTTTAACGTTTATATGCACTGAACAATAATTGACAAGGACAAAATTTTTAAGAAAATTGTAAGGGTTTTGAAAGGGTTGTATAGTTTTTTTTATTATAAGTCCTTGAGAATCAACTAAAATATAATTCTTAATTTAATACACGCGAACTCTTAAGCATATTTGCAATTTTCGTCATACATTGCGTACGCACATGTAGCTCGCTCGCTAGTAAATGTCCGATTTTCTGCATTAGATGTTTAACGCGACTTTCTTTAAACACATATTTATAACTGCTTTATTACGATAAGAAATAGAGAACAAAGTTATTACCGACTGCGTTGAGTTAAAATAATGCAGATTTAACAAAGTTTTCTATTAATATGATCAAATCATATATGTAGAATATTAAGAAATTCTACAGTAAAAATGGAAATGGTGTCAATGCATTTTGAGTCGAAGCTAACATAGTAAATTTTTTTTTTTTTCACTTTAGAAAAAAAAAACGCTTGAATCAAATTAAAAGTGTGTCCTATTTATGTGGCCATTGGTGCATGCATACAGTTTTTAACTAATTTCGATATTGGATGTTGTGGTGCATTGGACTTCTACACAGAAGGTTGCGGGTTTGATCCCTTGCAACGGCAACGCCAATTTAAAAAAATATGTATGTATTTTCTAACACTCTTCATATTGCAACGTTTTCCTTTGGTGTTCCCATAGCACTTAACCCTACCGAAGCAAAATAGCATAACAGTGTTATGCACATAAGAAGCTTCAACAATTTCGCCAACTATCAAATGGCGGGCAACAATAGTTCTAAGATTTATCATTTCGCGCAATTATAATATTTTTCCTTCCGCACCTTTCATCTCTCTATCCCATTTCCAAAGAAAGCAACACATTAATCAGTAGAAAGAATTTTATGAGAGTAGCTTCTATTTAAAAAAAGCATTTTGTGGTATACACAAATATTTATATTATTAAATTTGCTCAGTATTTTCTACACAATTTAGGCCCATTCACACAACTACATTTTTCTTGCTAAATCGGTGTGGGCAGGCCAATTACAAAAATTTGTAAAATGGATATTAAAAAAAAACATATTGAAAAATGCATGTATCACTAAAAAGTAAACACTAGCAACTACTATATTATAAATTAGCAGGCAAAGTCCGCTAGGTTCTTAGCATAGAAAAATGTTCCCCGGGCTAAAGCCCGAAAGTACCCGGAGTACCCCATTATTACCGTGTACTTGGCCAAAATTCAAAAGTGTACCTTTTTAATGTGTTAGCCCATATTTCAAATTTCAGGTTTCTAGCTAAATCGGTGTGGGCAGGCCATCAACGGGTAGACTTTACGCGTTTTTGCCCCTTCCCATAGGAAATTTTCAGAAATGTCTACGCCGGAGGATGAACCTGCATACCAAATTTCGACTTCATTTCTTTTTTAAACTTGCATTCGTGAACACACAGCGAGTCTCATTTTACAATTTTAGTTTATTTTTTACATACATACGAATTAGACAACACAAGAGCTTTAATGTTAATAGGGACTTAATTAAATTTTGAGAACTGTATTTGATAAATAGGTAAATTTGCTATAGTTTTACGAAATTCGTTAATATGGAATGCTCTTATAAATGAAAAAATTTGCCACATTTTTTTTGTTTTAAGTGTTTATCAATATAAAAATAATATTTTTATTAAACTATAATCTACATATATCTTTTATATGGCAAATTTTGTTAAAATACAAAATTATTGTTTTTTAGGTATACAATATAGTTTAGCTACAATAAACTTTATTAGTAGTGAATATTACCGAAGTTCCAGTAAATATTCCATGTTGTATTATGGTATATTTATTGAAATATTTAACTGGTTCTACTATTTTTGAAAACACATTGAAGTTAAGCTATAATTGAAAGCTCCAATTTTATATAACACGAGTACTTTGCACATCGATGAGTATCTTTTTAAAAATCCTTTCATTCGATAAGCAATTTTTGTATAATTGCTTTGGATAATATAATATATTATTTTGTTTTTTTTTTTAATAACATAACTATCCTCCTCTTTGCTCCCTAAAGTTCTAAATTAAATCCTAAACCATTGCAAGACCAATGGTTTATATATGTTGTAGGACGATTTTAACAAAAAAAGATCTACACTAAAAATATTTATAAGTTGTAGCCAGATAGTATGAAAATCTAAATTTTTGTTTTTTTACCACTATCTTTAATTTTTTGTTTTTAAGCTCAGTGAGTTGTTACACTCCATATTAAAGTGCAATTTTAGTACAATTTATTTCTCGCAAATTTAATATTCCAGCCTAGTATTTTTCTAGTGCAAAAGCGACATTTTGGGTTTGTTGTGATTGTGTCGTTCTTATAAAATAAAAAAAATTATTATTTTTACAATATAAATTACTTATTCAACAATTAAAATTCAACACGGGAGTAATAATTTACTATGCTTTATTTTTAAAAATTCACTTTTTAATATATACTGTAGGGGTTCTTATTTATGGATTGGGCAAAGTTTAAAGAAATATTTGATAATAATAATTTTGAGGTTTAATTCCAGAGTCCAAAAAGTATCATTAAATAATCTGCAGCGGTTTGGCCGCCAAAGGATTTAAACATTATGTGGCATTTCGTCACTTTCGTCATGTGTCCTTATTTACTTAAAATTGAACATTATTACCATGTTCCTGGCCAAAGTTCTTAAGTGTACCTTATTATAGAGTTAGCCCATATTTAAAAACTCAGGTTTCCAGCTAAATCGGTGTGGGCAGGCCATCACCGGGGAGACTTTTCTCCTTTTTGCCCCTTCCCGTAGGATTTTCAGAAATCCCATCTGTGAGAAACCTACATGCCAAATTTCAACTTCCTAGCTCTTGTATTATATCTTTGTATCACTCTCCTAAACTATGTATTTTTCATTTAAAAATCACATAAGATATATTTGTAATTTTTATATGTATGTGCTCACTGCGATTTACAAATATTTTATTTTTTGTTGTAGTTTCATACGAAAAACCAAAAAACAACAACATACATACATACCAAACTAAATAACGGTAAAGTCAACAGAATACATGTGGTATTAAAATCGGTAAATATTATTTTTACATTTTTGCTCATAACTTTTTTATTAATTATTTTAATGGAATTAAATAAAGACTATGTTTATCCTTATGGACCATTTTAAATAGTGGATTTAACATTTTTGAAATCAGATGAGTAGTCACAGAGATTATTATATTAGTATAGATAATCGACGATCAGATCAACCTGAACATTGTATTTTTTGAAAATTTTCATTTTATCGATAAATAAAATTTGTGAAAAAACAACAACAAAAACAAACCAGATCTCGGTAGCCATGCGCTTACTATCCGGCGGCTTGAATATCTGCTCGTACAAGGTGCTTTCCATCATGTCAATTTTTGCATTTTGTACAAAAAATTTTTATTCTAATTGGCGTTTGGATATTTCTTTTTTCTGTTGAATTTTAAACAAAGCACCAAAACAAAAAAAAAGGAAATTTACTCTAGAAAATTTTTGTGAAATGATTTACGATTGTAAAGTTTGCATGAGCCAGTAGGGGTGCTTTCAAGGACTTTGTTTAGTTTTTAGTGATAATCATCCGTCTCTAAAGTGTATTACTGATTTTTGTAGACTTCAAGTGTGGTCAATCTTCAATTCAAAAACAGCTGTTTTTCCAGAAAACATCAATGCTGTGAAATCTATAATTGAAATCTATAATGAATTATAGGTTTCTCTGGGAATTGGAATGACTGCATTTCAATAAATCTTACACATACACACAATTTAGATGTTTAATGTGCCCCTTGGATTCCAAATACATTAAAAGGTTTTCAAATTAAGTGCCCACAAGGCAACTTTAACAATTGATTATTAAAGCCAAGAAAATACTGAAGTTGTGACGAGGGCAGCGACTTTCATGCAACTGCATAGCGCAAAAACGACTTTGAACAAATAGTTTTCCGAATCAAAAAATTAGCAAAAATTGCATATATTTGTTGTTGCATACTTTTGCATATTTAGCTTTTAAGTGCATATTTTTGTGCATAGTTTATTATTTTTAATGCATATTTTTCATATTTTTATTTAAAAATAAAATAAATTAATAATTTGTAAACCTTGATATAGCACATACTCAAAGGAAAAAGCATATAAAGATATAATATGTGACCTTATCTAATAATATAATATCATATATAAGTACCAGAGAACTGCATTTGCTGATTGCAAAACGTTCATACGCAATCAACACAAGAATAAATATGTGTTTGCGTTCAAACGCTGAATATACTCCAACACACATATTTGTTGATGATTTGAAATCAATCAAACGATGTGCAAATTGTTTTGTCACTGATTTATAATCATCGGACGTTGTTAAACCACTGATTTAATTCGAGCCAACAATAATTATTTTGATGTAGAATAAATCAGAAAAAACAACAAACAACGTGTATGAGTGTAATCATAATTAAAACAAAATAGTTTCTTATCTATAAAAAGGGGGTGGTTTTGTAGAAACACATTTCATAAATGTTATATGTATATTAGGGTGGGTCTAAAATACATTTTTTTAGAATTTTTATTAGGAATACCAAAAATATTGTTCTTTGTGAAATTTTTTTTTTAATTTAGGTCGACATCTCAGGCTCGCCCAATCCGGTTAAAGTTAAATATTGCCTAATTTTCCAATCAAAATAGATGAAAAAAAATTTAGACAATATTTAAATTTTTCCGGATTAGGCAAGCCTGAGATATCGACCTTTATATTTCACAAAGAAGAATATTTTTATTACTAATAAAAATTCTAAAAAAGCGGATTTAAGTCCCACCCTAATGTAAACAATATCATTTATAAAATGTGTTTCTATTTGTTTTGTTGTATTTTCTGATTTATTCAACGCTGACTTTTTGTTGAGTGATTACATTTGCATAAAACATAATCGACAGAAGATTCACACTGATCCCAATTACGCGTTCAGTAACATGATGCTGATTTTATTCTACAGTGAATTTTGTTGAATTATTAATTGTGAACAAGAATTTTTGTGTATGATTAAATCAAGAAAAAAGTTGATTTTGCAGTTCTCTGATAAGTACATACGACAGTATGCATTATCATATGTAATTATATATTAAATTTTTTTTGAATAGGGTATATATGATAAGATATGGTATGGTATATTATATCATATAAAATTATATAACACTATATATAATTATGTATGGCTTACACGCCATATTTATTTATATATGACCTATCTATGGTTCAAGATATTTCATATGTAAGTATTTACCTTGTATTATTATATATAAAATTTTGAGATATTCTTATATATAATCCCATATCTAGAGCATTTTTGATATGATATTAGTTATAATTAGATATTATTATATCTGGCTCCATGCCAATGGTTTCGGATCCCAGCCAGGGAAATGCAAAATTTTTAATGCTTTTTTTTTAATTTTTTATTTTTATCTGATAAGTACATAACCAATTTCGTCTTATTAATTTAGAAATTTTTCCCAAATTCTCAAATATATATTTATATATAAGTCCCAAAGATAAAATAACGTATATATAACACATACGAAAAACGTAGTGTAATAAAGTCAGCCATTATGGATAGCAGTGTGTGACTGAGTGCTTAACTCACTACAACTCTGGCAGACCGAGTTCAAATCATGTCAAAGGCATTGTTTCTTTTAGAATTTTAATATATATATATTTTTTACTTTAAATTTTTCTTTATATAATTATATATTATATTGTTGGATCTAATTTGATACAATTCGATCTGACATTTTTGGATAAATTTGGATCTTACTTCATCCCTAAATATATTGCTGGATCTAATTTTATCAGCCATTTTTCGGATCTATTTAGATCTTACTAAATCCCCAAATATATATTGCTGGTTTAATTTGATCTGGCATTTTTCGGATCGAATAAGATCAGCCAGATATTAAATAATATCAAATTTGATGTGATTAAATATTTAGTCAGATCGACTTTTTTAGCGCATATGTTCTTTTAAATGCATATTTTGCATTTTTTAAACACATATTTTCGATTTTTAGTGGCTTATTCTCCAGACCTGGCACTCAAAAATTTGTATCTGTTCCCTTTTATTAAAAATAAATTAAATTTGTATCTGTTCCCTTTTTTTTAAAAGAAATAAAGAAGAAGCAATCAATCAGTTCAATCTATCAATACTTCCTCAATTGGCTTTTAAAAAGGCAAAATTGTGTAAGTCATAAAAAAGGACATATATTTTGAAAAATATAAGCTAAAGTTGTTTTGGTTTTTCAAAATGACGCTCGTAGTATAGAAGAAATAGGCAATTGTACAAGATCACTTTAATTAAATATTGATATTTTTTTTTCCAAATTTAAGGGCACCCATACATTTTTTTCGTTTTGCCACACACCCTAACATATTTATTACCTAAAATCCCCACAATATTAGGCCTGTTCGAGTACTTTTCTTAGTCACGTCCGCACCCATACAATTTCTCAGTTGTTCAGTTAAAAAAGTCTTCATTTAATCCCGAAAAATTTTAATAAAATATAATACATTTTCTTTTTTCTTGTTTGTTTGAAAAATTATTAGTTATTTCAAATTAATTTAAATAACTGAGCCTCAGTAAGTGGTATTTCACGTGAGACTCAGTTGAAAATTCAGTAGCCAGTAACTGAGATATTTTTTCCGTGCAGTAACAATTACTCAGTAACAAACTTTACTTTTTCTAAAAAAAATAAGCGAACGAAAATTTGCAACAATTTACAAGTTTGTTAAACAGCTGATTGTGATATCAATTGGAAAAACAAATTATAACTTGTCGATATGGAAAAGGAGGATTCTTGATGTAGAATATTAAGCAAAAATATTTAAAAAGGTTTTCTTATATTGTAAAATATTTCTTTTTTTGTATTTACAATTTTTGTCATCATATGTTTTTAATCATGGTTTTTCTGCTTTAAAATTCTTGCTGGCAAAAATTTGCAAACACTCAGCACCGAACTGTCACTTTATTCTCTCTTTTTCTCTCTTTTTTCTTTCTGTTTACAGGGCCCCATACACGATACCAGCAATAAAATAAGTACCAGCATCCTGGTATCGTGTATTGCGAAATTAGCTTATGTACAAAAGATAAAAAAGTGCTACCAATCAATAATGTTTTAATTGACTCCATAATATTGCTCAACCTTAAATTTAAGACGCAAAAATCAAGTACATTAAATTCTGCTAAGTTTTGACTTTGACTTTTTTTGGATTTTTTTTTTTACTTTGAGCAGCGATTGACTGGTTATCATTGTAAGAAAATTAATAAATCAAAAGTCACAGGTTTGTAGGGTTAATGTTTTGAGATGTATTCAATATGCTTTATGCAGTTATAAAAATGCCATACATGCTACAATTCTAATTCAAATTAAATAGTTCTGTTAAAGTTCTGATTTTGAGTTCGTGGTTGTATTTTTCATCGTTGCCATGTTTGCGTTAGACGATACCATATGTAAACGGTCAAAATATGTATTATCTGTGAACATGTATTGTATTGATTGATTTCTTTCCGTTTTTTCTGCTGTTGTTTAGCAAACAAAAACAAAATATTTTCTTTATGTAACATATGTATGTACCTAGTCTAACAAAATTCAATTGGTACTATATATGGTATAATCGTCAAATATTTTTGTTTATTTATATGGAAACCACAACTTGTGGTAATCTTAATATGTTCCAAACACTTGATACAATTTTGTGCAATATTTTATAACTAAATCCATTAAACCAAATTTTTCAAAAATAAATGACCGTTAATTTTGTAACTTCTCCCGTTAGCCAATGAATGACTAATGACATAGACAACAAAGACCAGACAGACTAAGAAGCGTCAAGTTTATACATAAGTTTTCCTTTTGCCAGTTCAGTCAGATTTCTATACCAAAGTTCAGTCATGTCTCTAAAAATTCTCAAAAAGGTGTGGAATACACCGTGTGTTTTGTGTTATTTTTTGTTGTTTGAGATGTCAATTGCTGCGCGATTTTTTCCCGGCATTATGAATACTTTTTAGTTTCCATAAACAAAGTCTTTGCGTATGTCCCGAATCTATGCATGCTCACTGCAAGCCTTTAATACACATTATATTATATTATAAATTCCCCTGTATCTGCTACTATGCACTTATCTACCTACAGCAAGAATAATAAACAGCATTAACCATCACATTGGATAGCATAATAATAGTCAGTTGTGGTTTTCCTTCTACATTTATGATTTAGTCGGTTGGTTGGCGCTTTTCGTTGGACAAATTTTTGTTTTTCAAAAAGCACATGTTGAAAATAATATTTTTGTAAATTGTTGCTATTTAAGTTGTTGTACTAATTTGTTTACATTGTTTCAGAATCAGCGCTGGCGCTGTTAGTCCAAATAGCATTTGCATTGTGAGAATATATTACACAGTGCTACACAGGTTAAGTTTCCAATCACATGAAATCTACAATTGAACTCGTCATTTCGAAAAGGGAATGAGTCCATACAATAAAACTTTTCAGTATTAACAAAAAACGTATTTGTTCTGAAAAAGTCTATGGTGGTTAAGAAACTGAATATAGAAGTTAATAAATAAAACCATATATAATTTTTGTGCCATTTATCATACAGATTTTGGTGGTTGAAAATTTTGGACTTAAGCCCTTTTCGTAATGACCTCATAGAAATAATCGAATTTTCCCATCATTATTTTCTTCATATTATTTATTAGCTGAAGTTGTTGGCCTTGCAAAAACTTCTGTATACAAATTTTGGTACTTTTCTGGAATTTATTTATATAGTTTTTTCAAATTGGTATTTTCTTTTCATTCATTGACACTTTGTCAGCATACGTAGGAGTATCATTTGATGGTAAAGGCGGGCTGGTGTTCATTATCTGTAAGAGCTGGAATTCATAACTGATTGGAACCTGATTGGACCTTGGAAAGTGTGAAATGTGGCACTTGGGAAAGAGCAAAAGATTTTTTTTGTGGTTTGACCATTTGATTCGACTTAAAAATAAGTCGATATACATCAGCATTTTGTTTCATACAGACTTTAGATTTCAAGGGCCATATAAAGTGGTTTGTTGCACTTCAAGCTCTACCATTTTCACAGAGAATATGTAAAACCTTTCAATGAATTAAATGACGTCAAAAAGTGATATTTGAAAAAAATGTTACTCGTGCCCTTTTCGAAATGACAGCTTCAATTGGTTTCATTATAAACGATTTAATAAAGCCATAAATAATGGAGAACTAGTTCCAAAAAGTGGTTGTAATACAACCCGGTTGGACTGGCCGTTTATTTTGTAAGACGTTGGCAGAGCATTGGCGAAATAATAAATAAAGTGTTTTTAGAATATAAGTGATTTGAAAGCTCCAAATTTATAATTTTAAAACGAATTTCTAATAAAATTAAAATATATATAAGCAATAAATAATTTTTTTCATATATAAGGCAGTGCTTTATATATTTTTATTTCATAAATGGTTGTAAATTTTATTAACCCAGTACTGGTAAAGCACTTTTTGCTAAAGTTCTAAAATCGAAAAAGCATTATAAACCACGCCTTTGTCAGTGCTTTTATTATTTGTACGATTGTACATTTTGTAAATCAAGTACTGGTAAAGCACTTTTTACCAATGTTGGGGAAAAGCGTTCAAGATCAAGGATGTGCCAGTGCTTTTTTTAATATAACGATTGTAAATTTTGTAAATCAAGTACTGGCAAAGCACTTTTTCTAATGTTGGCAGAGCGTTATAAATAAGTGCTCTGCCAGCACATTATTTGTTGTACTATTGGCAATCAGTACTATGTTAGTATTTTTTTACCATCGACAATTATGGCTGGCTATTCACACAGAACGAATATATTTAAATCAAGTAGAAACAACATTAAGTTGTATAGAAATAGTTTTGAAATAAAAGTAAGGGTTTTTTATAATAAGTTTCTGTAGTGCAATTCTCTAACTTTCTAAACGATTTTATCGCTTTCGTTTACTAACGTAAATGCTGGTTGACTTACCGAAAAAGCTAATCTGTATTTTAGAAATTATTGACAAGAGATACCGACAAAAGTTGTTTATTTATAATTTATTTACTTTGAAATTTTAGAAAGTAACGCCAAAAATCGTTAACTTAACGATTTGTTTAAACTACAAATATCGGGTAGAAAAAAGTTTCAGAATAATTTTTAACGAGTTTTGTTGTCAATTATCGAATTTTATCAATGTAACTATCGAATTTTGTCGTTAAAAAGTTACGGAGTGGCACTACTGATTATTTTTAAAATGCGAAAACAAAATCTGAAATATTTACATTTTAATTTTAATACTAAAAAGTTAATCTTAAATAAAATCGTATTTACTTTATTAATATTCATAATTAATTTAAGAATGTTCTTAAAATAAGATGTTCATTTAAATATGATACAATATCTTAACTATAATTTTTTCTCTGTGTATAAACGATTGTTTTTGGGTAAATTTCAAACAAAAGTCATCGGTGTTAGAACCGACAGTAGAACGGATTATAAATAACATGTTTAGGTCTTACAACCGATTCTTAGAAACAGATAAATTTCTAAATGATAATTTTAAGAATACTAAGCTTTGGTTAACTTAACGGTATATCACACCTAAAAAACAGATTTGTGCTGACAACCGATCGTTCTAATCGCAGCAAAATCGATTCTCTATACCAGCGGTGTTCACTGACTTAAGACTTTTTCACAAGCTTACGGACTACCAAATTTTGAAAATTTTTTATTAAAAATTTGATTAAGTATCGGCCCAGAATAACAACGTGATGTATTTTTAAATACAAATTGATAATTGCAACGCGCCGAGCGTTGCAGTTGTGATATAGAATATATTTTATTTTTAAAACATTTTTTCTTATTCTCTTGTTTTTTGTTTCTAATTCTCTAAACAGAAATCCCGCATTTCATCCCGTTTTGTAAACGGGATCACTCAATCTTAAAATGCATAAAATTGTTTACAAAATCTAGAAACAAAAATGTTTCGAAAGTTTTTGACCTACTTTTTAAAATGTCCTTACAATTTATTTTTTTGATGCACTTTACGGAATACACCAGATACTGGGTTTAAATCAGGGTGTATTTTTAAGCAGCACACAGTTTTCCGCAAAAATTTTGAAAATTACGCCTATTATAACAGGTCAATTGAGAAGTCCTCGGTCTGACACATAGATGGCGCTACTAGACTTAAATTGATATGATTTTTAGTTAGCCATAACCTTTAAAAGACACTTGTATAAATTTGACAGCTGTCGGATCATTAGTTTGTAATTTTGATTGAAGCAACTTTTGTTATTGTGAAAAAAAATTGATTAAAATGCATTTCGCGTGTTGATAAAATATTGCTTTTTAAAGGAAAAAAATTCAGTTGAAGCAAAAACTTGGCTTGATGAAGAGTTTCCGGAGACTGCCCCAGGAAAATAAACCATTAAGCATTGGTATGCTAAGTTTAGACGTGGTGAAATGAGCACCGAAGACGGTGAACGCAGTGGACGCCCAAAAGAGGTTGTTGCGGGCGAAAACATCAAAAAAATCCACATAATGATTTCGAATGACCGTAAATTAGAAATTGAATGTAATAGCAGGTATTCTAAAGATATCAACTGAACGTGTACATCATATCATTTACGAATATTTGGGTATGAGAAAGCTCTGTGAAAAGTGGGTGCCGCGCGAGCTCATTTTTGACCAAAAACAACGATTAGTTGATGATTCGGTGCAGTGTTTGGAGATGTTCAAGTGTAATAAACCCGAGTTTTTGCGTCGATATGTGACAATCGATGAAACATGACTCCATCATTTCACTCCGAAGTCCAATCGGCAGTCATCCTAGTAGACTGCACGTGATGAACTCCAAAGCGTGGAAAGACGCAACAGTCGGCTGGCAAGGTTATGGCGTCTGTATTTTGGGATGCGCATGAAATAATTTTCTTTAACTACCTTGAAAAAGGAAGGACCATCAACAGCGACTATTACATAGCGTTATTGGACCGTCTGAAGGACGAAATCGCCGGAAAACGGCCGCATTTGAAGAAAAAGAAAGTGCTGTTTCACCAAGACAATGCACCGTGCCCCAAGTCAGTAAAAACGATGGCGAAAATCCATGAATTGGGCTTCGGATTGCTTCCGCATCCACGGTATTCTCTAGATCTGGCCCCCAGCGACTATTTCCTGTTCTCAGATCTCAAAAGAATGCTTGCTCGAATGAAGAGGTGATCGCCGAAACTGAGGCCTATTTTGAAGCAAAGGACAAACCGTACTACAAAAATGGTATCGAAAAGTTGGAGGGTCGCTGTAATCAGTGTATCACCCTTGAAGGGAACTATGATGAATAAAAAAAAACAAATATTGCCAAAAAAAATGTGTTTTACTACAATAGGCCGGGGACTTTTCAATTGACCTGTTATATTTTATTTGATGTATTCCCGCATTTCTCAAATAAAATACTGGTAACTAATCAATAAATTACATGTTTTTAAAGTATTTTTTCGGTACTCTTCGCGGACTCCCTAAGATGCAGTTATGATCACAAAGGGGGTCTGAAATCCGTTTGGGAACTGTTGCTGTAAATTGTATCCATTAATAGCTTAAATATGGGATAAAGAAACCGTTATGAGGCTTTATTCCAAAATGGTTGATATTAGCATTTCAACTTGATTTGGGACTTCGTATTGTTTGCTGGAAATGTTTTATAAGAGTTAGAGTAAATATGTCCAACGGTGATTCATATTGAGGAGGGTTGAGGCAACAAAAATGCAATGGGCGGTAAATCTTTATCTGGTCTCACTTGCCACCTAGGAGTTTTTAAATTTGGTCAAAAAGTATTTATTTTTTAAGGGGCACAAAGAACAATACTTGACAATCGAAATGAGAGGCAAGAAGGGGGCTTATGGAGCCCTAAAATATTTAGATTTGTAAAGAAAAGTATAAGATCTGAGCTAATTTGTATTACTAGCAAACAAATAGTCAGCTAATAAATGTACAAGAAAGATCTCTAAGTCAATGGAGACACAATAGAATCTAACATTTGAAATAATGACAAAGCTGAAATCTTAAACGGAAGGAGGTGAAAGAGTGAAAAAGGAAAAGGTGATTGAAATTGCTGTGCCTTCTTAGTCAGTTTATATTTACATAAAGAAAACAAATTAGTGCTGACAACTAAATTTGTTGCCAATCGAATAGTTTGATTGTGGTAGTTGAATTTTTTTTGTAACACCATTACAACAGAATTTCTGGCAATTTTTAATGCGACGTGACGAAAGGACAATATCTTGGCAGAACGATTTTTGCTGCGTTCTCTTCGGAATTCTGTCCTTTATCCTTTTTAAAGCTGAATTCGATCTCGGGCGAATTATTAGTATTTTAGGCTCATTCTTTTTGGATGTCGAAAAATTTACATTTATTCATATTTTTAATATTTTTCCCCGTTTCTTTGATGCTTACTTGTCACAAATTATTGCTGAACTGTGCAATTTTCTCCATACACTGTACAAAAGACTTGCATAAGTTCTCCAATGTTGCAAACAAAAAAAAACCGTTTTGATTTTTAGTCAAGTCTAAAAAATTACTTGTGCAAGTACACAAACAAGGCCCATACACTGTTCAACAGACTTGCACAAACTCGTTATTGTACAAGTCACTTTAGTAGTCTATTGGCCGCATAACTCATATGCAAATTAGAACAGTACATAGCCTTATGTTCCCTTGCGCAGCGAGAATTCCTGCCAAAATCAATAAGAGTTTTAAACCTAAATTAGTTGGGAAGTTTCGTAAAGTAAGGTGACAGCTATTTGATGTTGATTGTTATGTACATCGTGAAGTAGATCGTTTAATAGAAACAAAATAGGTTAAAAAGCTTTTAAAAATTGAATGCGATCTTAGGTTACTTTTTCACTTTATTTGTAGACAAAACATTATAATTGATAAGAAAATTATTACGAATTTTCTTAATTTTACTATTGAACCATAACAATTGTATATCCTTGTTAATAAAAAATTAATTCTTTATATTAATACAATCCACATACTAATTAGATATTCTTTATGTTTGAATAATGAATACTTATCACAATTTTATCTGTAGACATAAATTCATTTACAAAATTCTTATTTTGTAACAACCCCCTAGCTTCCGTGAGTGGTGGGTTAGTTTACTTATTTCATATGTCAAGTACAGTTCCAATTGGAACTTTTTTTAAATGGAAACACACCACTGTGTGTGATTAATATTACCCAAGAATACGAGAATATACGCATACTCGTGCCGCTCATGTTCAGTCATTCACCCCTTGGATTGATTTGTTTAATACGTTTGTTTGTATATAACATGAGTTTGCGTACCTTTCCCGCTCCTACTTGGATTAAATTTCTTTTAATTATTTGTTCGCAATCAAAATGAAGCATAGTGAAAAAAGTGATGATTACAGCACAAGTGGAGTTTATTGATTTCTTTTTTAGGTTTCGTTTGTCACCTTTAGTCTTCTCATAGTAGTGGGTCTGTTCTACATAAAAAATTTTCTATTTTTTTCTTTTTTACTAGTTGTTGTTTGTTCTTATAAAAAGTAGCATGTATGTTTTCATATGCAGTCGATTTTAAGGCAAATTTTATAAATATGAGTGCCTCCATTATTAGTTGTGCTGAGAAAAGATCTTAAAAATAATATTTTGGGCGTAATAGACTCCTACAAGTCCTACGAATATATCAACAAAATGATAAGTATATCTCATTTTCTTTAAAACATGTTTTGTTTACTTTTGTAAGAAGATGAATGAACATTTTGTATAAAAATTATAAATATTATAAAATTGTAAACAAGACTAGACTAGCTTTTGTCCTTTTCTAGGTACTAATTTTCCATATTTTGATCAAATTAGGAGATGAAATACAGGAGACAAAAGTAATAAACTACCGGTTAAAAACATTTATCATACGAATTATCAAAAGCCGTATAATGAACGATTTTATAAAATTCGTAAAGTTTTTGCTGAACGTTAAAAGGGATCTTGAGGATCACAACGTGAATGAGTTATCGGAGCCGGATGGCATATCAGCACTGGTGCTAAAGCAGTGCTCTACGACGCTAGATCGCCCGTGCGTACTTTCGTACCATGCGGAAATCTTCCTCTTATGCTGGAAGCTTGCCAATGTTCAGCCAATACCTAAGAAAGATGGGGCCAATAACGATGGAAACTGTCGCCCAATCGCAATGTGCTCTGCCCTCTCGAAGGTGATAGAGAGCATAGTTATTTACCTAGAGTCCAATTCATTTTTAAGCGACCGACAGTATGGCCTGAAACTGTTAGCGTTGCTTTCGGTCTATTCATCAGTTTGGTGAAAGTAATGTGGTTGTTTTGGATATTTCCAAGGCGTTCGACCATGTGTGGCACAGCGCACTATTATCAAAGCTTATTGCCTTAGGTGTCCGTATAACTTCTCATGATTTATTTCGAGCTATCTCAAAATTCGCACTATACGTTTTGTTATGAATGGGACTTAATTCAACGGGTTTCAGCTTAATTCGGAAGTACCTCAAGGTTCGGTTCTCTCTTTATTAATGATCTTCTTGATTAAACTTTCAACTCCATCCACTCTTTCGCTGGTGAAGCAACATTAAATTTCCATTTTATTTCGGTTGTAGGCCAAGCCTCTTGGAGGTTGGGGGCAAAAGGCAAATTATAAATGAAAATACTTGTTGCGCAATTCTGTACAAAACAATTCACATAGTAAGTTCACTTCGCCATAGTTTTTAATGAATTTGTTAGGCTAGGTTTTTTGGGGTGGCATTTTTATCAGAGCATTCTAAAAGGTCAGAGCATTCTAAAAGGTCGTTTACAATTGATTATTCCTATTTCCAGTATGGGAATTAAGGCCGAAGATTTTTGGACAGAATTCCCAAACAGGAAGTTTAGAAAGTGGTTCCACCCTAAGTTTGTCAACTATTAATGTTTATAAGGATTGATTTCCTCCATCTTACAATCCACAAATTCCTCGAAAACAAAATTCTTAAGATTAAATAATGCCAGGATTTTACTTCTTCGAATTTATTTATGGATACATTTTTGTCCTTTTAATATTAAAAATAACTACATAAATAAATGGAAATCCCCATACAAAATTTTCAATATTACTCAATAACTGATGACAATTAAATATACTTTATTTTGTTGTAAAAGCATGCAATATACTAAATACAACACAAACTTTATAGGTGCTCAATTTCAACGTGTGTTCCTAAAATTCTTGACTAGCACATACAAAGTTCAAAATCAAACGTAATAGTTTTTATAAAATAGGCGCAGTGGGAGAGATATAAAAACTAAAGAAAACATCACAACACAACACAATCCAAAAAACAGACATTGCTCCGTCGCATTAAATAGTGAAGCGTATAACATAAATATTGGCCCGACCACAACGCATTGATGAAGATCTCTTCTCCCCAAAAGCGCGCACATGAGCAGATAAGGAAACAAATAAGAAACATTAACGAACTGAAAGAATCAAATGAGTAAAAATTGGGTCTACAAATTAACGAAATATTTTTAAAAATTATAAATAGATTAGATGAAAATCAAACCAACTACAAAGTTTTTCAAATTAGCTAAAATTTAAATAAGAAGAAATAAAATAAAAAAAAGTATTTTAAAATTTCTATTACAAATCATACAACAAACAGATACGCTAAATTGAAAACAACTGCAGTGCAAGTGTTAGTGACCCTGGGAAAGAAGAAATTTGCAAGAGATTTACATTATAATATTTTTTTTTGTATTAATTCTACTTATTTTATTTTCTACTTTCATTTTTGGCTCGTGTCATACATAGGGTGATTTTTATGTTTTTGGATTTTTCTTGCCGAGTTTTATTATAATTTTCTTTATGTTGATTTTGTTTTCAACGTTAAGGGTTTTTTTTAGCGCAAACGTACGTATAGATACATAAAAATTCATTAACATTAATATTAAAATCAGGAGGTATCATTAACGAGCTTTGCTTTAAAAAATTAATTTGTTTTTTGAGATTTTTTTTTATTTAATTATTTTCCAAATTTTTAAGATATTTTAATTAAATTAAATACGTTTTAGTTATATTTTTGATATATTCTATACTTTATTTATGTATTATTTTAATTATTTGTGTTGAAAAAATAAGCATTAAAAACTGTCTTTTAAAACCAGTTCACGTATACAATTCAACTGGGTTTCAATGGATTGAAAAGTTTTTAAGTCCGTATGACACTAGCTTTAATTTGTATTGGACTGATATTGGCAGCAATGTAAGACATCTATATCTGATTTATTCCATATACATAGTTGAACTTTTTACACACATTTTGTTTACATATTTCCATTTCAGAAATTTTTTTTCAATAGAAAATCAATACGAAATCAAGCAGGGGCTTTAGCCCCGTGTTTGTATTCACATGTGCGCATTCTAAAATAAAATTAAAATGTCGTTTAAATAATAAATAACTTAAAACTGAAAATAATCGCTTTTATTTATCGTATGAAATAAATTAAAAAATGGCAAATACTGAATATATTGTCTAACTAAAAAAATCGCCAAAATTAAAAAAGTGCTCAAATTAAAAAAGAAATTCCAATTTAAAAACCCTACAAAAAATTAAACATTTTCCAAATTTCTCCAGAGCTAAGGAAATCCCAGTCAGACCTTTTAAAACATAAATCATTAAATCAATTTTAAAATCTGATTTAAATTTTGACGAATTAATTCGGGAATTAATATTTCTGATTGAATTATTTACTACCATAATTCAATCTTTAACTTATTAGAAGAATCAAGTTCATTTTAATAATTCTTTTTATAAATCAAACGAAATAATTCAATTTGAATAATTTTATTTTATTTTAAATCAAATCAATTTTGCTTTGATTCGCAAATCAAAAAAATAATTCTTTTGATTCTCGAATATGACTTGGTTCGCAAATTAAAATATTTTTTTTTAAATCACGATTAATTTAATTTTAAACCCGAAGGTATTCATGGAATTTTTATAAAACAGCCTCCTCGGTATGTCTTCCGTACCTGGCCCATTTTTATTATCGCAGTATATTAATATTCTACTAGAGCAATGCCCTATCTCGCTTGGTTTTCGAACACCGACCATTTAAAAAATGGGCATTTTATAAAATGCCGATTATCTGGGAAACTAAGCGAGATAGCGCAAAACGAACAAAATTCAATAAAGGCTACCCTCAATAAAGGTTACCTTTCTATAGAAAAGATTCGGTAGGTGCCCGAAAGGCTTCCTGGAATTTTTATAAAACAGCCACAGGGTGACAATTTTTTTTATATATATTTATATGATAATATAAATTAACACACTCCGATAATAAAAAATTCGTTTAATGTTCCATTTCATTTGTATAAAAATGGGTCACTCTGTGGCTGTTTTATAAAAGTAGATACCTCGGGATGTCTTTCGGACCTTTGTTTTCGAGATACCGGTCATTTTAAATATTACCATTTTACAAAATGACGAATATCTAGAAAACTATGCGAGATTTGCAGTTTTAATGTTTTTTATTTTGTTTTTATTTACAAATCAATCTCTTTTTAATTCGTGAATTAAAAAAAGAAATATTTTTGAAATGATGTGATTCGATTGAATCATAAAAGATTCAAATGAAATTGATTAATCAACTATGATTTTAAATCTGATTTAATAAATGGATTTATAAAATATTGAATAAACTCGTTGATTTAATTGATTCAATAAAGATTTATCTTTTTCAAGGTCTGATCCTAGTGAGTCATCGAAAAAAATAAATACAAAAATTGGTTACTCAAAAGTTTTGTCGTCCATTCTCGAAAATTAAGAGCGCTAAAGAAAAATTGTTTGCACCAGCGATCAAAACCGACACCTAATACCCCAAAACCGAATTTCGACTATCATGGATAGACTGTAACGTCGCGATTTTTCTCATAAAGTGTAAAGAGCTGTGAAAAAAATGCAAAAATCGTTTATGGTGAATTCCACGTGTGACTTACACGACACGAGGCAAAACTTTTGTCATTTTTGATAAAATTTCTGGTACAATCATAATTTTTTTAATTTTTTCGTTTTAAGAAATAACATCTACACGAACATACGTATTAATTCATGCACTTTGATTTTTGATTTCGCGTGACTTACACGACATACAAATTGTGACTAACACGACACTAAATAATATGAAGAGTTAAAGTTAAAGTTATGAAGTTAAGATTAAACAGTTTTTGATTAATTTAATTTTTGGAATTACAAATAAATTTATTTTAGCGCTTCAAATCTTTTTTGAAGATGTGCAGTTACATTAAAATGAGTTATCCTCGTCATCTTCAATATTCTTTCCAGTTATAAAAAAATAATAATATAAAAATTTGACTTTGTTGTGTACTTTTGTATAGAATTCACCTTATATAAAATTTTATTCGTACTTATCTAGAAAAATTTTTTATTTCTGAAAAAATAAATACATATAGCCTTAAAGTCTTTCATATCTCGTAAAGTATTAGAGCGAGAGAAAAAATGTATTTGTTTTTTTAATTTGAGCGATTTTTTTCCAATTTCAGCGATTTTTTTTAATTTTGAAATTTTTTTTTAATTTTGACGATTTTGTTAATTTTGGATATATTTTTTTTTTGCGTTTTTTTAATTAAAAGCTTACATAGCATCGTCATAACTACTTTAGGCTGAGAAAATGCAAATAACAGGCTGAGCTTTTTGCAACCTTTGGTGAATACCCTAAGGGTATATAACAAAAAGCAGCTAAATTAACAACATAACATGAAAAAGCTAAAAAACACAACAATTCAAACGAGGCGTAAGTAAGTATAACATGACAGAAATGTGGACGGACAGTTTAAGGGTGCAGTGCATGCGTTGTCTCTAATAGCACATCAAGTGTAAAGTCATTGTAAACCACCCTCCTTCAACTACCTCGTCTTATTTTGTTCTACATGAACATGTTAAGGGTTGTAAAGTGTCATGTGAAGTAAGGTGGTGGCGGTGGCCCCCTTTTGTGAAAGCTCTTAACAGACTTGGTGGTAGTTTTTCTCGTATATACATTTATAAACAACCATGATAAATACAGAAAAAAGTCTGGTTATTATTGATTTTTATTTTCCTCATTTGCGTTTTATTTGTATGAATTTTTGTGTTGCTTTTCTTTCTATTTCTCTTTACACACGACGTTCGTTAAACTAAAACAACTCAATGCTCCTGCTCAGTCGGTGGGGTGGTTCGTTAAAGTGTGGAAGTGATTTTCTGTTTAACGCATGACCGTTAGACATTGCGTTAAAGTTTTAAATAAAAAAATATTGAAAATTTATAAAATTAAACAAAATATTTAAATATATATTGTCGTGATGTTGTAGTAAGTTTTTATTAAAGATTTTTTTTAAAAAAACATGCAATAAACTAATAAACAGTTTTCAACGAAAATAAAATCTAAAATAACTTTAAAAAATTAATTATAAAATTAATTTAGCTTGATACGCAAGCGCAAGTGGATATAATGTGTGTTGTTTTTTAACCAAGTAATCATTTTGTTTTACTGATGTTGTTCTTTCCCTAAGTGTCTCCAATTAAGTGCACCGACACAGATGACCTCATTTTGTTATCATTACTACAACAGTAATAACAAATAACAAATAAAAAATATTAAATTTTCATTTTATTTTTTTTTGTATGATGCTTGTTACTGTAATATATTATACTAAAGTTAATTATAGTTTTTATTTTTTTTTACAACTACATACATACATTGTCTTTTCTCTCCCTCTCACGACAAAAAAAAAAATAAAAAAATCTTTTTTCATTGTATATACTTTTTAAAACGTGCTAATATTATATTTTGTAAAGTTTATTAATGAAATTTACAATTCATTTAAACACGTAATAATGTTTTTAAAGGGAAATATTCCTCTATCAGAACTTATGTTTTAAATTATGTCTACTGTTTACAAATAATTTACTGAAATACCCAATTAAAAATTTCTTACATATTAAAAAAAAAAAAACAAGTAAAAAAGCTTAAATTTGTCTGTGCCGAATCTTGAATACCCTCTACCAGTTTTTGTGGTATAAAATATTTGTGGTGAATATAAAATATTAGTCAATTCCAAGCAACTGATGGAAAAACAAGAGAAAATATTTTACTTGCCTGACTCTGCTATAAAATTGTAATATAGAGGTGCCTTCACATTTTCACTCTTAACCCCTTAAGCGTTGGACCAATTTTGCTCATCTTCAATACCAAACTGCCCAGGAGGATGTTCATTAATCTAGGTTAAAATTAGCATCCCGGACAAGCAGACAGACGGACTTTAAATCGCATAACATTCACTTTATGGGGTCTTAGACCTATATTTTTACATGTTACAAACAAAATGACAAACTGATATATACCCTCACCATATACATATGGTGGAGGGTATAAAAAACAATTTAAATCACCTGATAAAAAAGAGACAAACAATTGTATATTGTATTTACATATTTCAACAAATTCTGAGATTGTGACTTAAATACATATTTCAATGACACCCCTGTGTAAAATTCTGGTACCAATGCTATACCAACGGTGGGCAAATGCGGCCCTTTGTCTATTTTAATGCGGCTGTCTTATAAATTTAAAATTCCCTTTCTGAAGTTATTAGAATAAAAATATTTTTCTACAAAATAAGGAAATTTACAATAGCACTTATAGTGCTTTTTAGTTTAGAACTATGTATGTTATGTAAAATAAGTAGTGCTTTAATTCATCAGCACTTATATAACTGATAAAATCCCTTAGTGTGTTTTACTAATCAAAAAGCATTAAATAACTATTAAAGTCTCTAAGTTTGTATAACTAATCAGCGATTGAAATAAAACTTTTCCAAACGAAAACTTCCTTAATCTAATTTGTATTTATTTTGACAGTTAAAAATTTGTATTTATCCAAAAATTTTCGTTTAAGCAAACTAAAAATTCTATAAAAAATAACTAATTTAAAAAAATATTTTTTAATTTCAATTTCTTCAGAAATTATGAAAACAAAACTAAAATATTTAGAAATTTCCAAAAATTTTTTTTACTTTTCAAATTTTGTTGAAAATATAATTTTTATTTTGCGAAAAATCAAGTTTTATACAAATATTAATAATTCAATAGTATTGTCAGTATTTATTTAATACCCATTAAATTATTAGCACCCAAAAACCCCGTTTAGAAAAACTTTTTTCTTAATAACCCGTTCCACTGTAGATTCTAATACCGGCGGTTTTGTGTAAAATTGTCCTAAAGCAATCGGTTTTATCACTCTATCAGATATCTTAAATTTAGGACCGTTATTATAACTTGCCAATAGCTACACTCATCAAAAAATGTATGTTATTAGGGGAAATTTTGCTAATTTGAGCCCAGCGGTATTTTTTGCTAATCTTAGCCGCTACTAAATTTTAGTAAACTTTTTGCAAAGTGGAATTTAAAATTGGTATACTAAAATCAGCAAAAAATTACTAAATACTATTAAAATTAGTGCAATCAAATAGTATAAAAAATTAGTAAGCGCTCCTAAACTTTAGTAAATTGCTGTAAACTCAATTAATTGTAAAATGTAGCAAGTTTTAAATTATAGAAAAAAATATTAAAACGCACAAATTAACTTAATTACTTTTAGATACACTTGTTACACTTTAAAGCTGCTAATTTCTTTTGAAATTGCCTTACGAATTCTAATACACAAATTTATATATTTTTTTACTTATTTTTTTCCAAAAATATTTTAGACAAAATTGAAAAAAATCAAAGCCTTAAACATAAACGAATTTCTCATTTTGTTTTATTTTGCTAATTTTTATTTTGAAAACTATTTTTAGTAATTTTTTTGGGTTTTAAGGTCAAATTTTAATTGGGCTGATTTTTAGAACTAAAAAAGTTTTTAGTGCTATTTTAAGTGGATGTCCTATTTATAGACATGAGTCGGTTATAAAAAGTATTTTCACTTCTGATCCCTTTTTTCAGCCTATGTAGCATTTTAAGGTAATTTAAGTTTGTAAGTATAAATTTAAATTATTAGAAATAAAATTTCCTTCAATATCCACTTATTTAAAATTATTATTTTTTTACTTATTTTAGCAAGCCGGTTTTGTAAATAGATTCCTAAAGTTAGCAACAAAAATTTGTAAATATTCTTTAAAAATTCTGAAATTTGTAAAATGTAAATAGCAAAAAAGTTACTAAATAATAATTTTTTTTACTAAAAATCAATACAAAAACAGTAAAGTGGGATTGAAAGCCGTTTACAAATTTTTCTGCTAAGTTTTTTTATGAGTGTAAAGTTAGGAAGTTAACATACCGATAATTAGTTTTTCGTTATTCTAAGTATATTTTAAGCTTAAAGTGACCGGCTCCGTGTTCAAATAATACGACTAGCTAATAACGAGGATAAACAACGGTTCTCGTGTTTAAATAAAACGACTGACTAGCAGCGATAATAAACAACGGTTCTCGTGTTTAAATAAAACGACTGATTAGCAGCGATAATAAACAACGGTTCTCGTGTTAAAATAATACGACTAACTACAAACGAGAATTAACAGCGGTTCTCGTGTTCAGGTAATACGACTAGCTAATAACGAGAATAAACAATGTCGTGAAGGGAAGCAGGTATCGGTAGAGAAATCAGGTAATATTTCGTGTCCAGATCGAAGTATTACACGATCCGTTCCCCGGTTCTGGCTCACATTACAGCCTTTAACTTTCACACTATATGTAAATAATTTTCCAAACTTAATGAGAATTATATAATGTGTTATTATAAGTATAATATTGAATAAAAGTAGTACTACTGGGTATGGGAATAAATAGATTTGTAACGACACGTTACAAGTGTAGTTTCCGTTTAGTTTTTTTGACATAGTTTCCGTGTTGTTTGCGTCGACATTTTAAATTTTTTTCAATAATCTTTTTTATTTTTTACACAATTCGAATAAATTTTATTTTAATTTGGCAAAAGTAATCTGTTTTTGTTCTGGTTATGTCATATTTTCAAAAAATAGTTAAAGGTCAGTTTATTGCCCACTTTAGCTAAAGTTACTTTTAACTAACACGTACCTTAAAGACAAGTTATAATAGCGGTCCTTAGTTGGATATAGTAGACTAAATAAGGACTCAAGAAAACAAGTAATATATGTTTAAATAATTAGTACAATATTTGAAGATCATTCGTTGTCGATTTAACAAAAAATTTCATAATTTCAACGAAAAATGTATCTTAAGTATATTTTGTCGCTACCTTCTCTAAAATTCTGATATTCTTTATTTCCCCATATACTTATTCAAAATGTACGGAATGTGAATAAAACTAAGTATTTTATTAGCTATAGGATGTCATCAACCGATATGTTTTTACAGAATATAAGTATAATTTTTTGTTTTTAAACTGTACTTAAACGAATATGGTATTTCTGTTCAATTAGTTTTAGCCAACCGGTACATCCGGAAAAGTTGTTGGTTAATTTATCCTAAAATTCTTAGCTAATTTTGCTTAATATGCCTATGTTTTTAGCAGTTTGCCAAAATTTAGCTTGCCCATGTAAAAATCGAAATATATATGAGCATACATGATCACACATGGGCCTGTATATGATCATACATGGGCATACATGGTCATATACGTCCATACATTGTTCAATATATGACCATACATGATCTCATATATGATCATATATCTTCGGATCCGAAATTTGAGGGTATATGGACGTATATGATCATATACGAGCATACATGAATAATATATGAGCATGTATGATAATATATGCGCATATATCACCATATACCCTCAAATTTCGGTTCCGAAGATATATGGTCATATATGAGATCATGTATGGACGTATATGACCATGTATGCCCATGTATGGTTATATACAAGCCCATGTGTGATCATGTATGTTCATATATATTTCGATTTTTACATGGGTGGCTTAATTTAGCAGACTGTGATTTTCAACTTTATTGAAAACTCTGCAGGCCTTAATATAATAGATACTCACCCTGTTAAGATGAAAATTTTAACTAGTTCTTTTCTCTCAAATTTGTTTTTGGCTAAGATATGCTAACTTTTTTAATTCAGTTGTTTAGATTGACTACTTTTGATATATTTTTTTTTTCATTTCACTATTCTCTATTTCACTATTTTTTACTTTTCTGTTATAGCAGAATTACCAACTATTTGTAATGGCTTTTTATGAGTGTGTATTTTAATAGAAAGACAGACACCTATTCCTGCGAGTTTTTCAACTATATTATTAGGGAAAAATATTAAGATTAAGCTGATTTTTTCGCGGTTGCAATAAAATGTTGGTGTACAGTTTAAATCGCATTATAAAAACCAAAATATGTGTGCTTAAAAGTTTATACCGTTAACGGTCGATAAGCCGAACTCCATTTTCCGAATTTGCGTTATTTCGAATGTCATTTTCATATTTTTAGCTATTCGAATTGGTTTCGCCCTTTAGTCCTAACTATGTACATGCCCAGTCAAAAACTGCCAGTGGTACAAAAAATCAAGATATGGAAAACCACTGGACACCTGTGGAATTACCATCGAAAGTTGATATCTCTCTTACTCCCCAACTCTTTCGTACATGACAACAATATCGTTCATTTATTTTCCTTCGATCGTAGGCCAGGACTTGTAAAGATTGTGGGCAAAAGACAGACTATGAATGACGTACCTTCTAGCATTCCCTGAAGGCAAACACAATGCTGCATCCTGTCCCATGGGGCTATTAAACCAACAAAGTTATCTGTATCGGTGGAAGGGATTAATATTTAGGAGTCAGATTCTCATGCTGTTCTGGAAATGAGAATTCCATACGTACTATGTTTGCTGGAACAAATATAATTTTAAGTATAAATAGAAACGTTCAAATAACTTGGTTTTATAAAACCCAGTTAAAATTATTTCACTCCATCTTACCTCCTGATTACATACATTTATATGGCAAAGGCTTTGATATGTTAGACTTCAAGAACTTTAAGAGCATTTCAAACGTGTTAAAAGGACGTTGTTAGTGCTTGACAGCGAAAAATGTTTCGCTGAGATAACTGCACTTATCAAAATAGCTCATATTTTCGTTATTTGTTATGGATCAAATTATATTTAGCGTTATTATGTTAATTATTTCTTTGATAAACTTATCTTCTTATTCTCTTTCAGATTGAACTACAACTAAACGATATCTCTAAAACTTTTCTTCTCTCTATAATTCTTTTATAAACTTATTCTTTAACTTCTCGATGAAAAACTAACTCAAAAAAAGTCGAATTAAGTGGAGAAGTGCAATAAACAATAAATTAATTCTTATACTTTAAGTAACGAAACCAAAGATTTTGGGTGTATCCCAAATAAAAAGCGAGCATAATCTCGCAAAAATAGCTAAAAGCCAAAGCTAACAACCAAATATTATTAACGATCTACATATAATGAATGTAACTACAATATCCACGGGTGCACATGCGACTCAGCAAGCTGTAGAAAGTATAATAACAACTAGCAAACAACAGCAACAACATCATCAGCAACATCAAACCACATATAAAATTGAAATGCTCGACGACAGTATGGCCTCCGATGATGACGATGATGATTTAATTAGTAGCGATGGCAGTATGTTTGAAGAAACTGAATTGACTCAAATTGCAGTGCAAGATGATTTAGCTAATCAATTGGCAGCAGCCGGTCCTGTGGGGGTAGCTGCCGCCGCTGCTATTGCTTCGTCAAAGAAACGCAAAAGACAACATTCGTTCGAAACGAATCCGTCGGTGCGTAAACGACAACAGAATCGATTATTACGCAAGCTACGCGGAATAATCTATGAATTTACCGGACGTGTAGGTAAACAGGCTGTAGTATTAGTAGCAACACCTGGTAAACCTAATACCAGTTATAAAGTTTTCGGTGCCAAACCTTTAGAAGATGTAGTACGTAATCTTAAGAATATTGTTATGGATGAATTGGAAAATGCTTTAGCACAGCAGGCTCCACCCCCACCACAAGAGGATCCTTCATTATTTGAACTACCACCATTAATTATAGATGGTATACCAACACCAGTAGAAAAAATGACACAAGCCCAGCTTAGAGCTTTCATACCGCTAATGCTAAAGTATTCTACTGGTAGAGGTAAACCCGGCTGGGGTCGTGAAGCAACAAGACCACCATGGTGGCCTAAAGAATTGCCATGGGCTAATGTACGTATGGACGCTAGATCTGAGGATGATAAACAAAAGGTAATTTGAAAATTTGTAAAAATATGCCAATTTTCAAATGATAATTTAAAATTATTTTTCTAGATTTCTTGGACTCATGCTTTACGTAAAATTGTTATTAATTGTTATAAATATCATGGTCGCGAAGATCTTTTGCCCACATTTGCCGATGAAGAGGAAAAAGTAACTCATATGATCTCACACGAAGAGGAAGAGGAGGAAGAAGAGGTGATTGTACAACCTGTCACTAATCAAGCTACTACTATACAAACTATACAAACAAATACACCAACAAATACTACAACTAATGTAAGGGTAAATATGTTTTCTTTCTTGTACTCTATCCAAAAAATACGTAGAAATTGAAATATATGGTAAAATATTATGTTAATAATACTAATATGTTATTTTTAATGGTATTTTTTATTATTAATACTATTTGTAAAAATTGTCTAATTAAAACATAGAATAATTCAGCATGGGTAATTAGAATTATTCTTTACAAATTCAACATTAACCAAATTTACGGTACATCAGAAAATTTTTTCGTGTTTAAGAAAGAGATAATTTGAAAAGAGTGAACCTGAATCTCTATATTGAATTACTCTATTTTGATCATAGGATAAGAGCCAATTTACACAGTGACTTTGTTGCATGCAATTATTGCGTGCAATTTTTGTTTGTGGCGAAAGGGGTAGAGACGCTAGCGGGGTTACAAAAAAGGCACGATTTCGTTTTTCGTGCATGTTTTTGTTATTTCTCTTTCGCACTCATATGTATTTTTCATTTGTTACTTCATTTACATTCAGTTTTTGTGCAACAAATGTCACCGTATAAATAGACATAACTTTGGAAGCAACTTTGAAAAGGGAATTAAGAAAATTGCACGCCAATTAATTGCGTATCGTATAAATTGGCTCTAAGTCAACATAAGAAATGAATGAATGAGAGGGACTACTAGATGTAAAGCAAAGTTTTTAAAGCAGGTATAAAGCTGTATTGTAAATGATTTTAATTTCTCCAAAGTGTTCTTTGCTCTAACCTTAACAGTTTTTCATTCTGGCGTAGATGTGGCTTAAGAACATGTAGTAGAAAACAATTTAGCATTACATCATATTTAGGGAATCTACTTGTAGATGTAAATTAAGTAAATTAAGGAAACTCTAATGGAAATTATTGGGTGTATAACTTAAAAATGCAGGATTTTTTGGCAAATTTTGGGCGTTTATTGTGAAACATTGGTACTATATAAACTTATTCAAAGTATTGGCCATTGTTAGCTATGACCTTTTCCCATCTTTCTAACAACATATGGAATCCGCGACAAAAGAACTGGTAATTTTTTGAGACCAAGAATGAATCAAGCAAATTTCGGATACTCTGTTCTGAAGTGAAGCGTATTTTCATGAGAATGTTTAACAGCTCATAATAGATGCGACTCTTTTGGTCCCTCCAAATAGAGAGCATTACCTTGGTGCCGTGCATATTTCTTGCGCTCGTGTGGTACCCACTTTCGTTGCTTTGGAAGAATCCTCCCAATGTGCAAGTTCTTCTTGAGTTTGTCAACAATCTTCATCGAGTAATGCCTCCTATTCATCATCTTCTAATTTTTGTTATTGACATTATTTCGTTCAATGCCTAAGGGAGAATAAGTTACATCTGTTGTGAAAACCGCATTTTTTAAACTATGATTTAAATTGAGACATTCCATTTTATAGCAAAACGTCTTTAAAAGAGTAAACTCTAAAAATTTTAAA